>CM076584.1:1444317117-1444813740 GCA_034641835.2 Pinus albicaulis | reverse complement strand
TGAAATAATCTTGCGGGGATCATAGGCCCAAGTCTTCCCCTGTCTTAGGTCCATACCCTGCAATAGATTTTCGACAATGGGAAGGGTGTGTCTTGAATTCACAACGAACGGGCTGATTTGGGTAGGAAGCCTAAGTATGTAACCTTTCTTAGCAGGGACGAAGTGGAGTTGGTCAGCCTTGAGGGTTTGACGAATATACTCCAAAGCATAGACTCTTCAGGTGGGAAACACCGGTAGCAGGTAAGGGGCGACCTCGGCTCCATAAACCCGAATTTCGGTATAGTTATCAGAGAGATACCAGTCCCCGGTGCTCTGGATTTTACCAGCTTGCAGCCAGTTCTTCATTTCAGGAAAAACCCTAGGTGAGGGCGACCCATGAATGATGGTGTAAGCAATGGACATGAAATCGTTCAAGAAACTAGAGTAACCCACCCCTTTTGGCAATTGGCGCACTGCAGAGTTCCAGTAAAAAACAGGTCGGGGCTGAGAATTGACCTCGTATACCCTATCCAAGCCCAAACGCTCGAACCTATCAGCATGCTGATACAAGAAAAGATAGAACACCAATGAACAGAAATGAAAATGACTGGTTTCGGGAAGTTCTTGGAACTGGGTGTGGATGCTGGCAGATAAGTAACCCGGGATATCTAGGACAACCCCCTTCTGAGACATTAACCACAGAAAGAAAACAAATAATTTGGAGGTTTCCCCCAACCCGCCTACACCTAACAGACCCACAATGAGCGCAAGGATGGGTTGTACTTCTTCCTTGAACAGATTTAATGGGAAGAGTTCCGTTCTGGGAAGGGTAGTAGCCTGGCTCCTGGAAATAGAAGCAATGAAGATTTTTTGATGCTCCCATGGTGATTTGGTAAACTGGGAAGTTAAAGATTCGTCGCTGAAAGCAATGTAGGTGGCGCTGGTGGGAAGACGGAAGGATTTCTTGATGATGTCGGGCGAAAGGGAGAAAATCTGGTTGCCTTGGGTGGAGGTAAACATGCCTCGGTCTTCATCGTAGGCGTCTCTGAGACAGTAGATGAACTCGACCACCGGGAATATTGGGGGGTAATTTGATGGTAAAAGCCTGACACAACCACCCGGTATCGATCCCTATTATGAACATGATGCGAAAAAAGCTTAGGCCTTATACTTCTAATGGGGAAAGGGTACTAGTGGTCGCAGACTCCAGCTTGCTTGTCAATGAAAGGCTCGAACCCAGGAGGGTTTCTGGTTTCTCGGACCTGGGGAGTCTCTGGTTCGTTTTTCTTGGGTGTGCCCCTTCCCATGACTGACATATGAAAACTGAAAAGAAAAACGAAAGGAAAACAAAGGGAATTGAAAGGGACGGAGTACCTGCACAAGAGGTAGATTTTCTTGGGAAAGCGACGCAGAGGGTAGTCTGGTGATGATTGGGTAGACCCGGTACGTGTTCCCGCTTGGTATATACCGTGACCGGAAGACCTAATAATTTTACCGCAGAAAACTACGGGAAACTGCTGTGAAGGCTGGTAATTCTGAGGCAGGAAGGGGTAGAAGTGAAATAGGTAGGGCAAGTGTCGTAAGGACACTGATAATGGGGCACGCGGCGTGTAGGGATTGGGTGTTATTTGGGGACAGGTGAACACCGCGTGCCGGGTTTACTACTAGTACGGGCCTCAGTACCATCTCATCTAGGACTTACCTTACCTCTTTTGCCGCATGCGCTGTATAAATCTTGAAACATATTATCCCCAAAGAGAATTAAATACATAACCTACCAGCTGTAAGGGTCCACATTTCATTCCGCCACGTCACCCTATCACGTGACACGCTTCTGCCACCTCAATCTGACCTTGGGCCCCCCGCCACGTCATGCTATTGCAAATCCGCGGGGGTATGGGTCTCTTCCTCTCCTCGCTGCTTGACCCTCGCGAAATTCTCCTTGCGTATTCATATGGCGATAGTTCTTCTGACGTTTTCGCTCTGCGCTCTTTGTGCAACGTGCTTGCGCCTTTTATATTTTCCGCTACCCTTTTTACTTTGTACTTCGGTCTTTTCATATTGCTTCCGCTTTTAACTTTAAAGCACGTGATTTCCCTTACCTTGTTTCATTTCTACCAACTTTTGAAGTATTTCACCATTTGGTATAATGTTCAATGCATGACTTGTCAACATTTTAATAAACCAATGACTAATGTTAAAGATTAAACAACATTGGCTCCACCTGGGGACGGCACGTTCATCCTTGAATGTGTCAAGAACTACGCAGACCACCTGTTTGTCTTCTGTGAATGCCACTTCTCATTTCCTTCGACTCTTACCTCTTCTCCCCATGATTCATCAACAAATGCACATTATTCAAACAAGGTTTAAAACAGTAAATAATATACAATATGGTACATCAGGCTCTCACGGCCTAGATCAGTACTAGAAATAAGGCTTAAGGAATTTCCCAATGATAGGGGCGTCCAGTACACCCCCCTACAAATTTTCCAACCTAAAAGTATTGTTGCTACCTTGTTCTGCAATTTTTAAAGGGCCGAACCAGAGGGGATCAAATTTTCTGTGTTTGCCCTTATCAGCCCTTCGTATGTCCCACCTGAGTACTAAGTCCCCTGTCTGTAGCTTTCTGTCTTTGGCGTGTTGATCAAACAACTCTTTCATTTTCTCCTGGTATGCCTCTAGCCTCTGATTTACCTAACTACGTGTTTCTTCGAGCTCCACCAGTTGGTTAATTCTTCTATTCACGTCATCCGGTTCTTCCTGACTCTCTTGCAGGAACCGAGCTACCGGTAAAACTAGCTGTACGGGAAGAACTGTTGCTCTCCCATAAAATAATTCGTATGGGGACTTCCCAGTTGCCCTTTTGCTAGTAATTCAGTTTGCCCATAGAGCGAATTTCAGCTGAGAATCCCAATTCTTCCGATTCTCGTTGATAGTCTTCTTCAGTGCTCGGACCAGAGTTTTGTTTGAGGACTCTGCAAGGTCGTTCCCTTGGGGGTAGTAGGCCATAGAGTGACCTAGTGCAATATTATACTGCTGGCAGAAGTTGACAAATTTTGTGGATTTTAAGGCTTGTGCATTGTCAGTTACTATCTTAGTGGGACAACCAAATCTGGATATGATATGTTCCTCCATGAATTTTATTACCACAGTGTCAGTTGCATTCCTGGAAGGTACCGCTTCCACCCATTTTGTAAAGTAATCAGTGGCTGTCAATATCCATTTATGTTGTCCACTTGAGGGGGGATGTATTTCTCCTATGAAGTCGATTCCCCACTGCTGGAATGGCTCATCTACGTGGACAAGGATCATGGGGAGCAGTGCTAGTTTCTGTCTCTCGATAAACCTCTGACAATTCTCACAGGCTCTAACTCGAGCGAATACGTCTCCAAATAGTTTAGGCTAGAAGAAGCCAGCCTTCAGAATCTTGTGAGTAGTAGCCCTCCAACTGTAATGGCCCCCACAAATTCCCTCATGGAACTCAGCCATTATACTCTCCACCTCCTCTTCAGTAAGACATAGGAGTAGGATACCAGAGGGATCCCGCCAATACAACCGATCATTTGCAACCATATACTTCTGTGACTTCAATCTCAGTGATCTGTATTTAGTCTTCTCACAGCTGGGCAGGCAACTGAGGGTTAGGAGGTACTCTACCAACTCTTTGTACCATGGGCTGATAAGGTACTTCATATGTACCTTCTGGGAGGCTATTTCTATTCTCTATGCTTCCTCCCCTGCTCTAGTATCTTCATTTGCTGTCATAGACAAATTGATACCCAAGGCCTGACAATTTGATTCAGGCAGGATCTTGGCTAAACCTTGCCCCTTGATTAATTTGGTAGGACGGATATCTAACTCGTATTCTTGTATTTTCGCTATCCACTTTCCTCTTTTTCCTTCACTGTCCCCCTGGATAAGAATGTCTTTAACGACTGCTATAGGAACAAATGCAGTGAAGTGGGATTGCAAAACATACATTCAGAAAGATTTGAGGGATTTCACCAGAGAATACGCTTGCTTCTCCAATATGTTATATTTCAGTTCAGCATCCCGAAGCACCTGACTGAAAAAGGCAATAGGCTGTTCATACCCCTCTTCATTTTTCTGCAACAAAACTCCAGGTACTGTATGGGGGGATCCAAAGGAGAAGATCATAAATGGTTTGGCATAATCTAGCCTGGCTAATACAGGAGCTTCAATAAATGCATTTTTAATTCTGGCAAAAGCTTCCCTTGACTCTGGCGACCATTTCACTTCGTTATTCTTCTTTAACATATCAGTTATGTGCCTAAATATCTCAGTGTACTTAGGGATGAATCTCCTCAGGAAGTTTATACGACCTAGGAACACCTGAACTTCCTTCTTGTTTCTGGGCAGGGCAATACTATTTATGACTTCCACTCTTTTGGGGTCTATCTTTACTCGATCTTTAGTTACAATGTGTCCCAGGAGCTTACCCTCTTCTAGTGCAAACAAAGAATTCTATGGGTTAAGGGAGAGGCCATACTTTCTACACTTCTCAAAGGTTCTACACAGGTGTTCTATGTGCTCTGCATCATCCTTTGAAAACATAGTAATGTCGTCTAGATATACCACCACGAACTGGTCTTGTTCTCCAATAAAAGAAATATCCATGGCCCTCTGGAAAGTGGCCCCTGCGTTAATCAGCCCAAAAGGCATTCTGGCATACATAAACGTTCCCCATGGGGTGGTGAAGGCCATCTTCTTTTGATCTTCTGGCAACACAGCTACCTGATTATACCCAGAGAACCCATCCATCATCGACATCCAGGCAACCCCTACCACTTTTTGCAATATGTGATCCATCTTGGGCAGAGGATAATTATCTTTCAATGAAGCCCTGTTCAGGTTCCTAAAATCAACACATAGTCTTATTTCTCCATTCTTCTTCTGTACAGGGACTAGATTAGCTACCCACTCAGAGTACCTCAATGGTACAATGATTTTAGCCTTCAACAGTTTCTTAATTTCTTTCTCAATAGAAGGTAGAAATAGTGGATTTATCTGTCTAAGCTTTCGCTTATGTGGCTTTGCATCTCCCTTCAGTGGAATCTTATGCTGCATAATGCTGACATCGAAGGTTTTTAGGTCTTGATATGACCAGGCAAACACATCCTTGTAGGACTGAAATAACTTCTGATACAACTGTTTATATTCTCCCGGGACCTTCTTAGAGAGCTTCACGACTTTAGGGTCAGCCTCTGTGCCTAGGTTCAGGTCCTCTACCTGACTCTCCTCTACAACTTTGCCTGGATGTAATGAGACATCATTCTTGTTAAACAGCCTTTCTAAAGGTACTAATCCTCGGGGAATGACATTCTCTTTCAGCTGCAGAAATTTATGACCAGCTACTTTTTCTTCCCACTTCTCTCCAGCAATGTCTTCCGTCTCCACTTCTTCACCAATATCAATCTCCATGTTGGAGAACTCCCCAACTGTCTCCAAGAATATCTTGACTTGCTCATCATCTTCGAATACTTTCCAGTGCTTGATGTTGTCTGGGATTGATGGCCTATAACGCACCTCAATCTCATATCTCAATAGAGGGTTCTGAGGTGGCCGAAAAGTACTAGCAGCCACTGCTAAAGAATCTTCCATTTTGTTTTGCTCCTGAGGCATGAACTGGATATTAAATGCTAAGAAAAAGTTCTCTACTAGATCCCAGACTTCATTCCTATAGGCTCTCAGCCTAGGATGTTTAGCTTGACACTGATTCTTCACCTGCCTGACTACTAGTTTTGAATCTCCCAGAACTTTTAGACTTTGTATGTTAATGCTCCTGGCTGTCTGCAACCCAAGTAAGAGTGCTTCATATTCGGCCATGTTATTTGTGGCTTCATACTCCAGCTTGAAAGATAAAGGCACCCATCTTCCTGCCGGTGAAATCAATAACACCCCAGCTCCGTTTCCTTCTCTAGAGTTGGCTCCATCGAAGTGAAGTGTCCAAATTTCTAATTCAGGACTTTCTTTGAACTGTTCTGTCTTGATCTGGAAAAATAATGGTTCATGTGTGTACTCCTGATCTTCCTCAAGCATTAAGCATGAGAAATCCCCCTCCCTGCTATAAACCGGAGAATTCACTGAATCATCTACTTTAGTGACTGTCTTAACAAATCTGGTCTCTCTGTACAGCCTCCTCTCTTGGCCGCCAAATACAGGGATAGTGGCATAGGTCAGATCCAGCTTAATCGTTCCCCCAATTTTGGTTCCCCAGGATCTTGATAGTAACATGCCAAAGCGAGCTGGGATGTCGGCCACCACTATATCCATCACTACAATTTTTGCTGGGATCTGATCCAGGTTAACCACCAAGTCTTTTATCATGCCCAAGCACTTGATTCTTTTGGAGTCGAATGAGTAAAGGTCTTTGTATGGATGGGTGATCTATAGTCCTAGTTGCTCCATGACTGAGAGGGGTAAAATATTATGGGAGGCTCCTGAATCTAACATGCAATTGTACAGTAGCAGGTCATGTATTATTAAAGACACATAAAATGGGGGAGTGGCATCATCTAATTCTTCAACATGTGGGCGGAAAACAACCATAGGCCTCTCTTCCTGAAGATTCAGGCTGTCTGGAATGTTTATTATCTCAGGAGGGAGCATAAAGGAGGTAACCTGGGACTGATATGCAGGTTGTTTTAACAATTCAGTCAAAGGGACCGGGATTTTTACATTCTCGAGCTCCTTTTGTAAGTTGAAATCAGAGGAAGACTTATCTATTAGAGCCTCTTTTAGTTCCTTATCTTTGGGGTCTGTTCACTGAGGGGAAGGTTGGACTTCTTTTAAGGTTGGTTTAACATTAGGAGGTGTAGGCCCTTGCGAAGAGGAAGGAATTTGATTAGCAGACTGTGAGGATGGGTTAAGAGGCATCTTAACTTTTTCCGGGGGTTTCTGAGGAGTGACCTCCTTATGTGCAGGTATCTCTTCTTGAGGTGTGTCATCCTCTTAATCCTGAGTCCGAGTCCTCTTTCTAGAGGACCTGAGGTAATATCTTCTATTGAACTGTGTTTTCATGAAATCAACAAACTGCTTGCAGTAATCATCAATTTCAGGATCCTCTGTATCTTCATTAGCTTTCACTTCTGAATGTGGTTGCACTTCTACTTTGTCACCTCCATGTACGAGGCATTGAATGTCGTTACTATCTGAGAAAACAAGGCATGCCTCCTCTTGTTCACAAGCAGTGTCTTCAGTAGAACCCTCTAGTTTCCCCTCCAAGTATAGAGGGTGCGGTACCTGATCTTGCTGCTCCTTCTGTCCCCTCTGCAGTATCTGCAAGGGTGGATTTCTGTATTGAGGATTGAATCCTCTGTTTGGAGCATTTTGGAAATTCTTTGGAGTTGAATTCTTGGCCTCCATCTCAAGCTTGATTAGCTTACTTGAGAGATTCTTGATCATCTTGTTCAGTTCTTCGATCTTGTCATTAGCCGAATCTCTATCTTGGCTTGAGGTGGATACTTCCTCTTTTCCCCTTCTTCTAGCATCCTGTTCATACTTCCCTTTGGATTTTCCAGTAGAGGAAAATTTGCTTCTATCTCCAATGCGTCGGTCTGTGCATCTTCCAGAGTGGCTGGCTTCCTTTCTCTCAAGGAGAAATCGAATTCAGAATCAAACGCTGCCACAAAAACGACCTTGGCAGTGGTCTGGTGAGGCTTCATGTCGGCGGGGAGACTCAGGTACAATTTGTTAAATATTTTAATAAACTATGACACCCCTTCATTATGTTTCTTTTTTAGAGTGTTGAATTCAGTGAGAATATTACCATGATCTTTCTTTTCTCCCCATTTTTTGATGAAAGTATCCTCCATTCCCTCCCATGTAGTGATAGAAGGAGCTCCAAGTGTCTTGAACCACTTTCTAGCTTCCCCATCTAACGATTGCAGAAACAACCTTAGGAATACGTCTAGATGTTCCACATTAAAATTTTCTGCAAAAGAGCAAAAGACTTCGATATGTTTATGGGCTTCAATCTCAATCTCACCACTGAATCTGGGCAGAATATTTAAATAATCTTGCGACATGTCATTTAATACTACAGGTAGCTCCAGAGGAGCGTATTTGTTTTGCAGGAAGCCAGGGACATTAGCCATTGGAGGAGGAGGTGGAGGTAACAAGAGGGCTTGGTGAGTAAGTGGGGAGGTAGGTGGAAGTGAGGTGTGAATGATAATAAGGATATAATGAACAACAACTTGGGATGATGGAGACAAGGGAGGAGTGGTAACAGCAGATACTTCCGTGACCTCTTTAACTTCCTCGACCTCTGGAGTAGGATGAAATGTGTAATGGGTGGTATCTACTGGCTCAGCCTCGTCCTTAACTTGGATATTTCTCGAGGGTAAATAGTCTGAGTAATAGCCGGTTTCACCCAGAGCGGAGTTAGAATCGTGCCACTGGGCAACCTGAGAAGAGGAAGAAGGAAGGTCTTCAAGAGAGAGTGGAGGAATCTCAGCATGAGAAAATGGTCTCCCCCTCCAGCTTCTTCTATGTAAAATTATTTCTGGGTTAGACACAAAGGGCGTCTTTGGCTGAGAAGTATCTGACCTAAGGTGTGGCTTCCGAGGAGCCAGGACTGCAAAGAGATTTAGCAAGGAAAATTAATGTGGAGTCGACAAGGTGAGTGATATACAACTCTCAACTCTCCATGCTCACCTGATTGAAGAGTGAAATAAGGTTTTGTCGAGGCCCAGGGATTTCAATTTTTCATCAACTTCGTTCCCCGGCAATGGTGCTAAAAAGATGTTTTCGTTCCTAGAGACAACCTCAAGTTGTCAGAGACCAGTGCCTAGGACATCTTAGCTAGTAAAGAGTGTAAGGTATATCCTAAGACCATTATCGGCTCAAGGCTCTTTACCATATCAACTTCTCTGATGAGTCACAAAATTAGATGGGACCAGACAACTTTCAGATCAGCAACATATAAAAACATGCAGAGGCAAGAGGAGATTTATTTACCCAGATGCATCAGACAGCTTAGAAACAACTTTCATTAAGGAGGGCCGGTTCCCAAATGTTATATAGAGGTTGTTAAATCAAAGGTGTTTGCGGTGCAAAAGGTAAAAGAGGCGTACTAATTACCAATGGAACAGTATTCAGAAAGAATATTTTGGCATAACATGGGCTTAAGAACTAAGAATCCAGATATACCAATCAGTTCTGAATGAATAAGGTTCCACAATATTTAATACGAAAGAAATCTGAATGAAATATGAGATGAAACACCATATCATGCATGAGCCATATTTAAAGCAGCTAAACCAGTATCATATAAGTACCAAATAACGATAAATTTATATCAGAACTGGTGAGTCACTCGCATTCCAAAACATGATATAAAGAAAATGGAGACGGTGAAATAGACAATGAAACAATACTATGAAGTAAGAGTCACAGACCATACAACATCCAGACCGGAATCCTCACATAAAATAGAACTTCTCTTCGCTGAGACCCTACGGGGTCTATGCATTTGCATTAATAATTCAACCACAAGCATACAAAATATTCTTACACAGCAAGTTTCTTCAGAAAATCTGGAACCATTTTTTCTCATTCGATCTTACTTATATAGACCTCTTCCTATCTCAGCGAGAAGATATTTTTTGAGAAAATATCTTCTTCGCATGACCAAAATCTATTAAAGGTCCTTATCAAAACAACAAAACTCACGATGAGGAATCAGGCCTCTCATCATGGATAGTCAGGCACTTGGCCGTTTTTAAAACAAAAGGTTAAACAATAGTCTGATAAAAAAGATAAAATGCTAGAGTGGAGCAAGTAGCCCACTCGAAACTTTAAAAAGTAACTAATTCAGTAAAAATTAAAACGGCCACAAGGGCCAAATCATGAAATAATAATTCATCATTTGTGAGAAGGGGTCGAGGCTATTGCTGATACTGGTGGCGGCGCGTTTGCGGATGAACTGGCAATTTGGCTTACGAACTGGTCGCACCTCTGCTGACTGTCCGCGGTAGGCTCAGGCATCATTGAAAATCATTCTACCCTGATGAAAGCCTCAGTGAGATCGCTCGGATTTTCCTCAGTAGGGACTTTATGATTTAACAAGTGAAGGAGAGAAAACTCTAGGTGCAGTGATGCGATCATAGTTTCGGCCTTGAGCCGGGTGGTTTTATCTGACATGAAATCTGTCCAGTCCCTTTCTTGCTTCAGGCATGCTTCATATTCTGGTAATGGTCGTAGCATAGAAGGGGTGGCGGAATCCCAGCACGTCGAAAGCCCTGCTGTCGTAATTTCAGCCCAAACTGCATCAAACCGGTCCACGGTGTATACCAACTGCTGCAAGGCCTTCGAAGCCACGGCGCGAGCTGATTCCATTTTGATGAGTTTCTGACATTCCAAGGCCTCTTTGTGCCGGATGGTTATGCCGTTTTTCTCTGCTTCGTTAGCTCTTAGCTCTTTCAAGAATGACACATACTCTTTGGCACGCTGAGCTCTATTGAATAAATCGATATCCCCTTCCTAAAATCACCTTATGAGATAGAGTACTGAAGATTTAATCTCCTCGATGACTTGCAGAAATTCCCATTGCTTTGTTACAACTAAAATGATCTCGGACCAAATAATATTTCTACCCTTTCTGAGAGTGAGGTTACCTTTTAGGCATGCTTCGAGATCATTTATAGTCTTCTGTTGGTCAACCCTCATTTTCTTTTCCTGTTCAATTTCTTTCTGCAATACTTCTATCTTTCTGGTATTCTCTGACAGGGATTTTTCCAAATCCGTGATCCTTTTCCTTGCAGTGGAAGCCTGTTTCTCCAGTATGTCATTTGCAACTTTCGCTGCGTCCAACTCTTCTGAGAGTGAACTTGTCTCAGGTGGCGTTGTAGCTGGCGCACAGCTGTGCATGTCCCAAGTGTTCTGTAGCTCTGTCAACCTACTCTGAAGAGTAGCGATTGTTCCTGCCAACCTCTCCTTCTCTTCTCTTTCTTGTGACAAGGTGCCGGCTAATTCCCTTTTCTATTTCTCTACTTGTGCCAGCTCGGCTGTCTGCACATGTTGGGATGTGAGCTTTGCCTTTCAGTGAGGTAACTTCCTTCCGCAATTGGTGTATTAAAAAGGCTTGCGGGTTTGTTTCCCCAGTGTCTTTCCCTTTGATTTGATCCAGGAGATTGCGTATTCGATTTTCCTGGGCGCGGGCACTTTCCTGCTCATTCTTCAGGGTAGTCCTTATCTGTTCATGCTTTTTCTCAAGCTTCCTCAGTGCAATGGTAGCTCACATTACCTCGTCCTTTAGCATATCCGCTACAACCTGAAACAGGTTACACATATAAGTTATTGGCACCTTAGTAATGTCAATTGCATGTTGGAGTACCCGGTAGCTAGTGGCACCTGTATTAGGGTCCAAAAGGGCTTCGGCCATAGATAGTACCAGATGCTCAATATCCACATTCATGGTGGCGGAAATCTTGGTGTGATACTTTTCTACATACCCCTCCAGCTCAGTTTTGTATTTATCTCCGATTATACTATTTTTCTTGATCCTTTCGGCTTCCACTGGTGAGGTATGATCCCCCATGGCCTGTGAAACCTTAGTGAAGTCGGAGGAGGTGGTGCTGTCCCTCAACAATTTGATTCCGGTCTTGCTACTGTCAAGTGGCGCATATGGTATGAACGGTTCAAGCAGTTGTTCCTCTCCTATAATTTCGGCTTCACTTGAGACTGTTTTCTATTTTTTACGAGAGGGAGAACCTGTTCCTGAAGGACCGTCCTCGTCTTCTTGGCCTTTGTTGATGCCTTCCTCTTCCCCTTGTGGCAGATGAATCTGTCTCCATCTGCGAAACCAAAGGCCAAGTTTCCATGTTAGCCTTCCACTCTATAAACGGTCTTGGCTCATGTACATAAGGTGCAGACCGATTCCTTTTTCTTCTGTTTGAAATAATATCATGGGGATCATAGGCCCAAGTCTTCCCCTATCTTATTTCCATACCCTACAATAGCTTTTCGACAATGGGAAGGGGGTGTCTTGAATTCACGACGAACGGGCCGATTTGGGTAGGAAGCCTCAGTATGTAACCTTTCTTAGCAGGGATGAAGTGGAGTTGGTCAGCCTTGAGGGTTTGAAGAATATACTCGAGAGCATAGACTCTTCGGGCAGGAAACATCGGTAGCAGGTAAGGGGCGACCTCGGCTCCATAGACTCGAATTTCGGTATAGTTATCAGAGAGATACCAGTCCCCGGTGCTCTGGATTTTACCAGCTTGCAGCCAGTTCTTCATTTCAAGAAAAACCCTAGGTGAAGGCGACCCATGAATGATGGTGTAAGAAATAGACATGAAATCGTTCAAGAAACTAGAGTAACCCACCCCTTTTGGAAATTGGCGCACTGCAGAGTTCCAGTCAAAAACAGGTCAGGGCTGAGAATTGACCTCGTATACCCTATCCAAGCCCAAACGCTCGAACCTATCAGCATGCTGATACAAGAAAAGATAGAACACCAATGAACAGAAATGAAAATGACTGGTTTCGGGAAGTTCTTGGAACTGGGTGTGGATGCTGGCAGATAAGTAACCCGGGATATCTAGGACAACCCCCTTCTAAGACATTAACCACAGAAATAAAACACATACTTTGGAGGTTTCCCCCAACCCGCCTACACCTAACAGACCCACAATGAGCGCAAGGATGGGTTGTACTTCTTCCTTGAACAGGTTTAATGGGAAGAGTTCCATTATGGGAAGGGTAGTAGCCTAGCTGCTGGAAATAGAAGCAATGAATTTTTTTTGATGCTCCCATGGCGATTTGGTAAACTGGGAAGTTAAAGCTTTGTCACTGAAAGCAGTGTAGGTGGCGCTGGTGGGAAGACGAAGGGCTTGCTTGATGATGTCGGGTGAAAGGGAGAAAATCTGGTTTCCTTGGGCGGAGGTAAACATGCCTCGGTCTTCATCGTAGGCGTCTCTAAGACAGTAGATGAAGTCTACCACCGGGAAGACTGGGGGGGTAATCTGATGGTAAAATCCTGACACAACCACCCGGTATCGATCCCTATTATGAACATGACGCGAAAAAACCTCAGGCCTTATACTGCTAATGGGGAAAGGGTACTGGTGGTCGCAGACTCCAGTTTTCTTGTCGATGAAAGGCTCGAACACGGGAGGGTTTTTGGTTTCTCGGACCTGGGGAGTCTCTGGTTCATTTTTCTTGGGTGTGCCCCTTCCCATGACTAACATATGAAAAATGAAAAGAAAAATGAAAGGAAAACAAAGGGAATTGAAAGGGACGGAGTACCTGCACAAGAGGTAGATTTTCTTGGGAAAGCGACGCAGAGGGTAGTCTGGTGATGATTGGGTAGACCTGGTACTTGTTCCCGCTTGGTATATACCGTGACCGGAAGACCTGAGACTTTTACCGCAAAAAACTACGGGAAACTGCTGTGAAGGCTGGTAATTCTGAGGCAGGAAGGGGTAGAAGTGAAATAGGTAGGGCAAGTGTCATAAGGACACTGACAATGGGGCATGCGACGTGTAGGGATTGGGTGTTATTTGGGGACAGGTGAACACTGAGTGCCGGGTTTACTACTGGTACAGGCCTCAGTACCATCTCATCTATGACTTACCTTACCTCTTTTTCCGCATGCGCCGTATAACTCCTAAAGCATATTATCCCCAAAGCGAATTACATACATAACCTACCAACTGTAAGGGTCCACATTTCGTTCCGCCACGTCACCCTATCACGCGACACGCTTCTGCCACCTCACTCTGACCTTGGGCCCCCCACCACGTCACGCTATTGCAAATCCGCGGGGGTATGGGTCTCTTCCTCTCCTCGCTGCTTCACCCCCGCGGAATTCCCCTTGCGTATTCATATGGCGGCAGTTCTTCTGACGTTTTCGCTCTACGCTCTTTGTGCCATGTGCTTGCGCCTTTTATATTTTCTGCTACCCTTTTTACTTTGTACTTCGGTCTTTTCATATTGCTTCCGCTTTTAACTTTAAAGCACGTGATTTCCCTTACCTTGTTTCATTTCGACCAACTTTTGAAGTATTTCACCATTTGGTATAATGTTCAATGCATGACTTGTCAACATTTTAATAAACCAATGACTAATGTTAAAGATTAAAAAACAAGTACCAGTCTCTTGTTCTACTTTGATCTAACAATTGCAAGACCTAATTTCTCTCTTCACTGACTCTAGGTTGAATGCTACTGCTTAGCATATTAAAAAATGGATAAACAAATGAATCAATGGAGTCTTTATAGATGAATTATGTGGAATTATTTCTGAGTAATGATGTCCAAAAGACTATAGATTGGGGGTTATTCTATATGTCCAGTTTTTGGAGGCTAACTACAAACCTTTCTGATTGGAAATATAGGAACAAATGAAAGAAAACTGATGAGTATTTAAACAATCCTTCCTTTGGAAATTTGACTAGTTTCTCATGGATTGAATCTAAGAGATATTGAGAAAAATTGAATATTGAAGCTGGAGGTTGACCTGGGCAAAATATGGACAGGAAACCTACGATAGAGGCATCTACATGTTCATTAGTAAAGTACCCTAAAATGTATGACATCATAGTGAAAATCTCTCTGGTTCTCTTTGAAAATATAGAAGATTAATATGGGGGATTAATTTTTGGGTTTTCTACTGATGGAGGAAGGAAAGTTTGGAATATTTGGAACCTCTTAAGAAAGTCCAGCTTAGATACATTAGGGGGATTTTGAGGTCTAAAATGGGCCTCCTAAGGAAAATGTACAATCAAAATTCACTTTATGAGAACCAATCACATTTTAGGGGATGACATCATCCCTAGTGGTTGAGGTGGCATTGCTTGAGTTAAATGTACTTACTTGTCACATTCTCAATGGTGGATAAAAACTCATGGTTAACCATCATAGTAATCTAAGTACTTTTAAAGTCATAAAGTAAAGTACTCATAATAAATGTCATTTCACACTTTTAGAATAAAATATTATTATTTTCATTTCATATTTTTTGAAAGAAACAATGCATATTCCTACACAATCTTCATGTATTTACACACTTTTCAATAAATATTACATTTTCATATTTTCAAATATTTTTTTTATAAATCAAATCAATTCAACATGTAATATAAAATTCATACATAAAACAATATATTATATTATATTATTTTTATATAGTATATTAATTACATGTTATTATATAATTTAAATAACATAAATTTTAATTAATAGTATATTCTATCATTAAGAATTTCTGAATTTATATTTATATTTTATTTTAAGTTATTTAAGTACAAAGGAAAAATGCATTAGTTGTGCAATGATAATGATTTTTTCTTGAAAATCTCATTCTTATTTATAGTCATATCAATACAATTTTTTTATTATTTTTATTTTGGTTAAACTTTTGAATTGAATTTAACCACGGTTACATGGAATTTGGTGCAAAAATCGAACTGCAAATTCATAAATATTATTTTATTGGTTTAGATGTTATTTTATTATTTCCTTAGGAGGCCCATTTTAGACCTCAAAGTTCCCCTAATGATACTACTTCTTAGCATATTAAAAATTGGATAGAGAAATGAATCAATGAAGTCTTTATAGTTAAATTATGTGGAATCCTTCCTGAGTAATGATGTCTAAAAGACTACATATTGGGGGTTATTCTACGTGTCCATTTTTTGGAGGCTAACTGAAAACCTTTCTGATTGGAAATATAGGAACAAATGAAAGAAAACTAATGAATATTTAAACACTCCTTCATCTGGAAATTTGACTAGTTGCTCGTGGATTGAATCTGATAGATATTGAGAAAAATTGAATGTTGAAGCTGGAGGTTGACCGGGGAAAAATATGAACAGGAAATCAGTAAAGTACCATAAAATGCATGACAACATACTGACAATCTGTATGGTTCTCTTTGAAAATATAGAAGATGAATATGGAGGATTAATTTTTGGGTTTTCTACTAATGGAGGAAGGAAAGTTTGGAATATTTGGAACCTCTTAGGAAAGTCCAGCTTCAGATATAGTTATGTGAGGATTTCAATAGATAATGGGGCTTAATTAGGCTTGCGTTGGATCTGTAACATCTGATTTATGGATTCTGCAGTGATTGTGAATAGAATCTCTTGGCTTGGGGTTACTAGAGATCTTTCATTAGGCAAATAATTGATCTGGCAGAGTCTGATGATTTTTGGAAACTGAATGGTCTATGGGAAGATGTACCTGGGTAGGTTTGAGTCCCAAAGGTGGATATCATCAGCATGGTCTACGAATTTATCATGGCTCCAACAGTGGAGATCTAGAAGGTTGAAATCCGTGACTGTATCACTGATTTTGAAGTCTTTATCAGCAAGAGGTGTGTGGTCAACATCTACAATAGGTGGTTTCAGAGGGTTTACTGATAAAAGGCTCTGGGAGGCCATTCAGCTTGTTTCATTTATCAATTTATAACTTTTCTATTTTTAAGTAATGGCTTTGGGCACTTTAGGATTACCTAGAAAATGAAGTTTAGGTCATTGGAAGGGGTTCTGGCTGCAACAAGGGCTTTCTTGGTTTACAAAGATTTAATTCTGATTAGGAATGGCTTCAAATTGGGTCGGTAAAGGTTTCTTTTGGCTTCTCTTCCACAATTAAACAACAGTAGTGAATTTTTTTTTAAGGGCGGGCTTTATTACTTTTAACCAAAAGTGGTTAATCACATGGTGCGGGGTTGAATTCAAACAGTAACTAGTTTTCATCACAAAGCACAGACGAGTCTGGGGGTTTATCGCACGCAAAAATGCATATTGGTGGTTTTGGGACTTGGGGGGGGGGGGGGGGGGATTGACTATGGGAATGCCACGTGGAAAACGGGCATGGGTGCAAAATGTAATGTCCCATTTTAGAAAAATCACAAGTATGTGCCAGAGATGGACTACTGAGGCATTTACTGGCTATGTCTCCTTCCAAAGAAGGGAGAGAACTAGAGGCTACCTGACCTTTTGCAGTCTCTATCTACAGATATGTAATTATTCCTATTCAGGAATTGCTGTAGCAAGCTCCTTAGGGACGCTGTATAAGGAAGTAGATGTGAGAATAAGGCCACCCACTGCTGGAATGCCTTAGAAAATATATATTTAGACCTCCTTGCAGAATTTAAGCTCAAAGAAATAACCTTAAGCAGGTTATTCAGACCTCCCACAGTGAACTAGCTGAAAATGGCAGCAACATGTAAGCACAAAATAGATGTCTCCATAAAATAACGTTGTATAAGTGAGAAATGGGACTGAGGTCCCTTATATGACTCAATATATGACTCACTTATAGAATCAAAGTTAAAAAAAATGAATCTAGCTGATATAAATATATCTCCCAAGACAATATGCCTCAATCTAGCTCAAAACCCCATAGCCTAACTCATGCAGAAAAGACTGAAACAAGAACATTGTTATTCCTACTAGGGTTTCTGTAGTAAATAAGTGAAATATCAGATCTGAAATGAACAAACATCCAATGGCTAATAAAATGTGATCCCTTTCCTCTTTATACACAATAAAGACCACCCTCAAGGGGTTTCATGCAAATACAAAGTGTACAAGTGCAGATCTGCAAATATATGTAGTTGGAAACGCAATCATTGCAACAATGAACATAAATATGACTAATAATATGAAAATATAGAAGAGAAATGGAATATAGAGCTTTCTGGGAGAAGGTTTGGCCCTTTCTCCAAAGAATAAGCTCTCAAGCAAGGGATCAAACCCCACAGCTACTGCTCTCACAAAAATAACACAGTTTACCCAGTGAAATGCGCTGTCATGGATGGGACATAAGTTGGCCACATGTCAAGATCTGTAATGAGCTCTAAAATCTCCTATGTAGCTCCCTCAATGCAAGAGAGGCTCCCTCCACTGAATGGAAATGCACAAGAGAAGATGAAACAACCCTTCCACTACACTGCCTAGCAACACTGCATCCTCTGCTACAGAAATAATGTTGTAGGTGTGGGAAATGCTTGGCCTACAATCCATATGTGGGAGAAATGAAGCACAACCCCTTCAAGAGATCACTCAATGAAGGAGAGGAATTCCTAAATAGGAATTCCTTCAAACTCTACTAAGCAGCAGGAGTTTGTAGAAAATGTCTAAGCATACATGAAATCAAAATACACCAGCTAACCCCACAATGCTTCCCTTCTCCTCCTTATGAAGTTGTGAGCTCCTTCACCTTGGGTCCCACCTCTTTATGGTTTCCATCTTCATTTTAATCCCTTCCCTCCAAAACTACGCTGGCTTCTTAGGCAAGCTACTCCTCCTTAGGCTGCGCTGGTTGACTTGGTTAACCTGACCTTGTCCTCATACACTTGGCCATTTTCACACTAGGAGGTGTAAAATAAGCTGCTCAAAAGTTCCATTTTTACATTAGGAAGGTTTTTATTCATGTTAAGAGGCCTCCTCTTCCTTTTTATTCACCTACTACATAAAATGAGCAAAAATTAATGTTCCAATTTATTCATGAAAAATTTGGAACATTATAGTCCTCCCCTCCCAAATGTTGCTTGTCGTCAAGAAACTGCAAGGATAGAACTGAGTGAATCTCCTTACCTCCTCCGGTAGCATCAGTATATGATGGAATCCTCCAAAGAATATGATGCCATCTCATCCATGAAAATCCATAGTGCCTCTCCCAAGCATATAGATTTGCACTTGGTGAAACTCCCCAAATGACTATGATCATGAGAAGGAAAGTGCTCAAGGAGACAACCATGTGTGGTCTAGAGGTCTTCTCAAGGAATGGAGTGCATGGTGCATGGGAATTCCTCTTCCCAAATGTGAAACCTCCACCCCAAGCTATCATCCATATAGAATGAGCCACCCTCCTGCATGGTAACTCATGAAAAGTTTCCCCCACCTTTGGCTCTAGAAGTGTAGGTGGGCTAAATAACTGAACATGATAGGAAAGGGAGCCTATCCCATGCTGTCCTCATCTCCACTTATGAATAGTTCAGAGTATGTGTTGTTCATCGGCTACAAAGGTATTTCCCTCAAGTGGCAAAATGTAGAGCAATCCACCAAATATTTCTCCTCCAACATTGAAGAACAAGCTTCCCCAAAACATTTCTTCCATGATGAAGAGGACATGATCATAATAGAATGTCCAAATGAGATGTTTGATGTAGGCTTTAAATGCTACTGTATGATACAAAGAGGGTCTCAAAAGGAAACAGTGTAATCTCATCCATTGTTCCTTCAGACAATGGCATGGCAAGTAGTATGTTGGTAAATGACTAGTGGTGAGAATTCTCACATCCACTAGTAGAAAGTAAATGGCTGAATGGGTCGGCTGAAAATACAAGTCATATTTGGTCACTTTCCCATGATTATGCAATGAATGATCATCATACTTATGGCCCACATCAAAAGAAAACCAATACTTGGCTGTAGTGGCCATATTTTTTCTCATGTTCCCTTTAGAACATGCAATGTAGAAAATGTGGGAATCCTTCCCCTTTAAGGACACTTCCCACTCATATATCAACATCCAAATCGTGCACCCAACGTAAATCAGATCCACATCAGCAAGGGGAGTCATGATAAGCAACAAAATGAGGAAAATTATTAAGGTTTCATGTGATGCAAGGAAGTACCAACAATTTCCCCAATAGTGGCAGCGCAGTTTTCCAAGTTGCTGCTTTAGAAATTTACATGGAAAAATGCTTTGTGACTCATGGCTGATAATGTAAATTAGCTTAACATGTATGTAATGGAAAAAAATCAGCCATAGGCCGTGTGAAAGATGGCTGCCTCCATCATGTAATTTTTCCCAACTTTCCCGAGGAGCAATCTGGTCAGCTTGCCCTCTTGTAGAGCCATGCACTGCAAGATAATGGTAAGAGTATACAAATCAGCCAATGTAAAAATAGAATTCTTACCATATGCTGGGAGTGAAATGATATATGGATGCATTAATGAACCCTCCATAGTTTTTTGGCATTCTCCCATGAAGAGGAATGATCTAGGTGCTGCAAGAAGATCCTTCTTCTCATACTTGGGAATCCAAGTCAAGAAAAATGTAGCATAGTAATAGATGACTCCATCTTCTACCTCATCCATCTCACTTCCTCTCTTTTCATCAAGTGCAACCAATGTGAAATGATCCTATGACCTGTGGGTTATGGATCCACCACACTTCCGCTAGGCACACTTCAGCCATCGGTTATTGCTCCAAAGAGATAACGCTGTTGGCCTATACACATAGGCTCTCATCCATATCAAGCTCCATTCTTTGACATGTATCATGTCAAAGATATTCTCCATAATGCTGCCATATATGAGGGGTCTCCTCCATGATGAAAACACCTCTTGCACCATGATAGTGCCATACTTCACCCTTGCAACACTATGCCAAGTGGGAGAGCAATCTTTCCCTTGCTCTCTCCCAACCCTCCAAAGCAACAAATATCCTTGCTGCCCCTTCATACCTCCATCACTCATCATATGTGGTGGAAACAAAATGACCATACCATCATATTGCATCCACACTCCTTTCTGTGCCATGATGAAAGTATCCTGCCAAGCTCCTTCCATCCTCATACCCTTGAGAAAAGGACATGTCTCATGATGGCCAAACTCTCTCTTGAGTAGCCAGCGCAACTTTGCCTCTTGTTGCCCTGTGTCATAGATATGCAAGTGGCTCACAAGCCTCTTGCTTTCCGCCCACTCTCCTCCATCAAGGTATGGATATCCCCAATCCTCCTCTCCTTTGGCATCTTCCCAATGAATACTTCCATTATCCCAAAGCAAGTGTCCCTCCTTACACCTCATGGGATGTTGAGATGTAACCCCTTGAAGAATTTCTAGGAAAGGTCTCTCATCAATCAAACCCTTGAGTCCATAAGAATCCAAGAGTGCTAAGGACAAGACATCCTTAGGAGATGGCACATCATGCATGATGCTCTCCAAATCCTTGCACCATAACTCCTTATGCTGCATGCAACTCAATAAGGGTGCAAAGGAATGAGTGCTGATCCCTTCTTGGATCAAACCCTTCTTGTACAATGCTGTATAAATTTGCTCCTCTTTATCAACATGAAGTTTTGATCCTGGGCCATGTGAATGCAAATTTCCCAAGCCTCCTATGACCTTTTTTGAAATATCACTGCATGGAAATTTTTGCATACCTTTGTGGATCTTTGAGACATCTTGTATGGCTGCAAGAGTCTCTCTCTATGATTTTTTGGCTGATCCAACTGTTGATATGGTGGGCCGCTCCTCTATGAACTGGACAGCAATGGTAGAAGCCTCCTCAAGTGGAGAAGGATGCTCCTCCTCATCTGACCATCTATCCACTTCCTCTTGTGGCCCTCCATATTCTTCATTTCCTTCATGAGCATAGGAAGTGATTTCATATTCTCCTACCTCTTGAAACCCTCTAGGGGTTTCACTGCAGCTTTTCTCATTTTGAAACCCTCTTGGAGTTTCACTGCACCTTTCTTCCTCATTATTTGAACCCCTTTAGAGAGGCTCCTTTCTGATCTGAAAAATGGATGAGAGTAACCTCATCCTCTCCATATTTGTTCTCCTCTTCTTCATATTCTCTGGGTGGATTTGAAATCCATAGGCTGAGCCAAGATAGATGCTCCTTGCTCTTCTCTTTAGTTTTTTGAAAGCCTGATCTCATAGGCAGTGCCAGAGATTATCCTCTGATACCACTGTAATGTCTTGTTTCAGAAAAATCACAAGTCTGTGCCAGAGATGGACTGCTGAGGCATTTAATAGCTATGTCTCCTTCCAAATAAGGGAGAGAACTAGAGGCTACCTGGCCTTTTGTAGTGTCTGTCTACAGATATGTAATTATTCCTATTCGGGAATTGCTGCAGCAAGCTCCTTAGGGACGCTGTATAAGGAAGTAGATGTGACAATAAGGCCACCCGCTTCTGGAATCACTTAGAACATATATATTTCGACCTCCTTGCAGAATGTAAGCTCAAATAAATAACTTTAAGCAGGTTATTCAGACCTCCCACAGTGAACTAGCTGAAAATGGCAACAACATGTAAGCACAAAATAGATGTCTCCAGAAAATAACGCTGTATAAGTGAGAAAGGGGACTGAGGTCCATTATATGAATCAATATATGACTAACTTATAGAATCAGAGGTAAAAAAAATGAATCTAGCTCATATAAACAGATCTCCCAAAACAATATGCCTCAATCTAGCTCAAAACCCCATAGTCTAAATCATGCAGAAAAGACTGAAACAAGAACAACGATATTCCTACTAGGTTTTATGTAGTAAATAAGTGACATATTAGATCTGAAATGAACAAACGTCCAATGGCTAAGAAAATGTGATCCCTTTCCTCTTTATACACAATAAAGACCACCCTCAAGGGGTTTCATGCAAATACAAAGTGTACAAGTGTAGATCTGCAAATATATGTAGCTGGAAACACAGTCATTGCAACACTAAACATAAATATGATTGATAATATGAAAATACAGAAAAAGAATGAAATATAGTGCTTTTCAGGAGAAGGGTTGGCCCTTTCTCCAAAGAATAAGCTCTCAAGCAAGGGATCAAACCCCGCAGCTGCCGCTCTCACAAAAATAACGCAGTTTACCCAGTGAAATGCATTGTCATGGATGGGACATAAGTTGGCCACATGCCAGGATCTATAATGAGCTCTGAAATCTCCAGTGCAGCTCCCTCAATGCAAGAGAGGCTCCCTCCACTAAATGGAAATGCACAAGAGAAGATGAAACAACCCTCCCACTGCACTGCCCATCAACACTACGTTCTTTGCTACAGAAATAACATTGTACGTGTGGGAAATGCTTGGCATACAATCCATATGTGGGAGAAATGAAGCACAACCCCTTCAAGAGATCACTCAATGAAGGAGAGGAATCCCTAAATAGGAATTCCTCCAAAGTCTGCTAAGCAGCATGAGTTTGCAGAAAATGTCCAAACAGACATGAAATTGAAATACACCAGTTAACCCCACAATGCTGCCCTTCTCCTCCTTATGAATTTGTGAGCTCCTTCACCTTGGGTCCCACCTCTTTAGGGTTTCCATCTTCATTTGAATCTCTTCCCTCCAAAACTGCACTGACTTCTTAGGCAAGCTACTCCTCCTTAGGCTGCGCTGGCTGACTTGGTCAACCTGACCTTGTCCTCATACACTTGGCCCTTTTCACACTAGGAGGTGTAAAATAAGCTGCTCAAAAGTTCCCTTTTTACATTAGGAAGGGTTTTATTCATGTTAAGAGGAATCCTCTTCCTTTTTATTCACCTACTACATAAAATGAGAAAATATTAATGTTCCAATTTATTCATGAAAAATTTGGAACATTACATAAAACCACCCATTTCGTACACCCCCTCGGCTTTAAACTTTGGACTGTCACGGGTCTGAAAGCTCTTATTAGTCATTGGATCTAATTAGATGGATCGAGCGTATGGATGAGTTGGGGTGTTTTGATAGGTGGGACCCAGGATTGAATATGCGAGGGGATATATAATATATATGTGAAAGTTTTAATAATAGATGTGGGTCAATTTAATATAATGGTGGTTGGGTAATATAATAAGCTGGGTTAATATGATATAAAAATGGGGTTTTTAATATAAAGAGGGACTGAGGGATACATTAAAGCAAGGAATTAATAAGTATTGGGTAAATGAGTATGGATGCGAGATGTTAAAAATAAATTAGGAATGGGTTTTAAAAGGATATCTTGGAAGGTTTTTTGCAGTGGGGCCCGATATTTTTTAAACATTTAAAACTTTAGATAAGTGAGTTTTTTATGTTTTAAATGGAAAAAGGGAATTAGTAAACGGGGAAGTTAATTTTCAAAGGAAAATGGATGTTTAGCTAGGGAAAGGGGTTTTTAGGAAGGGGAAAGGGGGTTTTAGGAAGGGGAAAGCGTTAGAATAGGGGGAAGGGGTATTTTACAAGGGGAAGGGGACTTAGGAGGATATTAGTAATATGAGATGAACCAATTGATGATTTTTATTATTTGTGAGAGTAATATACCTACCCTTTATTTACCCTAACATTTTTTCTTCATTTATTGGGTGAATTTGAGCTTGCTAACCCTTTTATTTTGTTTTGATAAGAAAAATAACCTACGTCTAACCTTATACCTTCTAATGGCTTATATTAAACTGATGAACTCATTTTTATTCTCTATCTAACTAATGATATGCCAAGATTAAATGGTTTGGCCAGATCTTTATTCACTAACTATTATTACAAGAAATTTAAAAGCATGAATGAATCAAGATTAAATTTTTTGATCATCATGAATTGTGACATTTTGGACAAGCTACACACAATTTTATTTGCATAAAGTAAACTAAGAGTATTGGAATTTGAATGTGCAACACTTTTAGGATCTATTTTTGTTTCTTTTTGTGGGGTTCATACTTTATTTTCTTTTTTGATCTTCTTTTCCTTTAGTCCTTTAATTTTTCTTTTAGGACATACCCTCTTTTCTTTTTTTAATATGGGAAAAAATTTGCAAAAAGAAAAGGTATGTACAATATTACAATACTTAACATAGTCAATTCAAAATTATGATCCCATTTATTGTAGGACCCTAACAAAGTTCACACTGAATCTTATTCTATTCTGCTACCAAATGTCTTCTGCATAGTTTAGCTTTGCAATCTTCATTTATAATAACTTTTTTTCATTAACTCGCTTTGATACTAAAATTGATGTAGCCAAAATGCCGCTTTTACCCACATACAAAAAATCTTAAATTGTCTACACGTTCCCAAGATTTAATAGTCGTAATACATTATATATTCCGAATTTGACATATTCAGATAGGTTCATTTAACTCAAAGAACCTTCATTATGTGGAAGCTCCCTTTAGTCCAACCTGATATCACAAGAAAATAATCCCAAACTTCTACACGGAATAAACATTTAAACCAGGATTTGTGCTACCTCGACATTGCATATGTTATCATCGGAACATATCGCATCACAACATTTTACCATATCACATACATAACATTGGGTTCACAATAATACAACCCTATGGGTTATGGGACCACACAAACGGTGACCAATCACGACGGGTCACGCTTCGCACCTTTTATAACTTATCTCCTCGTAGATTGATCACTTAACAATTTTTGTGGTATTGCAATGTCTCAATTCGCAGTGAACTCTCTATCGCTGTCACAACTTTTAACATCTAAAAATAAACGTATCCCATGTCTGTGCAATAGGAAATCGTATCGCATCACATCAAAAATAACTTATCATTCAATGTCTTAATGCTAAACACTAAAATCTCCAATTTGCGAAATTGCCTTAGGTGCGATTTTGTCTCCATCGCTGATCTTGCCTAGATCTAATGGTTCCAATGTGCCTTTGCTAATCGAATTCGCATCGCAACAGAAATAAATTACCTTCCAAGTCTTAGCATGTAACTAAAGAATCGCCGATTGCGATGTGCGCTTGGCTGCTCCACTTACACGTGTTCACTTTGCAGCTTCCCAAACTTACCTTGGGAAGTAATCTTAGCCATCATCTCTTGCTCTGGATTTTGCGACTTAATCCTCGTCATCCATTTTACCCTTTGAAAATCTTCTAAAGAATTTTTCTGCCTTAGTCTTTTCTCCTATTTCTTTTACCGCCACCACTCCGAGTCTTTATTTCCTTCATGTTATCCTTCCTGAGCTTGTTCGGTATTTTAATTGTTCTAATCTCTCCCGAGCTTTGTTTATTTATTATGACTTGGAATTTACATGCTCGCTGCACACCTTGCACGCTGTCTGAATCCCGAATACAGAACACCCCTTTGTATTAGTTCTACGAATCGAAAATTTAGATTTGTTTCTTTCTCGACCTACATTCAATTTATAATTTCTCTAGACTGGAATCATATAGATTCTACCGAACCATTTTATCCTTATCACTCAGAAAGACTTATTCTTTAATCATAATTCACATAACAATGGTTTGTTCCACATAAACCATATTTTCTCGTTATGGATCACTCAACCCATAACACAGACACATGAATTCAATTTCTCATTAATAAAACATATGTACAGATACAAGGAAACTTGTTTACATTCTATCTTTGGCCTGAAGCTATTTCATGGCATTCTCTCCTCTACGCAGAACCCTTTCTGCTCTCGGGCTCTCTCCTCTCGGCCTGATCTTCTTTCTTTAATTTGGCCTCTCTTCTTTGAAGCTTAAAATTTAATTTATAACAATTTAGAGCTTATCCAATACTCACTCAACTCCTATAAACTTGTAACTGATTTCTATTCTAAGGAAATCTTAATTTATGAATCTCCTATCTTCTTAGCATAAAC
Source organism: Pinus albicaulis (assembly GCA_034641835.2). Taxonomy (NCBI): domain Eukaryota; kingdom Viridiplantae; phylum Streptophyta; class Pinopsida; order Pinales; family Pinaceae; genus Pinus; species Pinus albicaulis. The sequence goes on along the minus strand of CM076584.1, from coordinate 1,444,787,451 downwards.
AACAAATATTCTCTCTAATATCATATTTCTTAAGGGGATTTGTTACATTGATTCAACACTCATTGACACCTAACAAGTAAGCATATTCCCTATCAATGCTCACTAAGAAATAAAATACTTTTTACATGAGTTTTACAATGTTTCTTTACAATAGTTCCTTCTTGGACAAATGTCAAGATCCTAAGTTCTGATTTCTACTTTGACGTTTGACTTAGAGCATCAAGGGACCTGTTGGTTCCTAGGTGAGTAAAGGTCCATCAAGACAAGCCAAAACACCAAGAGCCTCGCGTTAGATATAGGAGGACCCCAACGCCGAAATCGAGCATGCGTATCTCCAGGTACTAGAGGACACCCTCCAAATCAATGACCCTTTTGACTAATAGAACATGTTTAGAATCCTCAGTGCGCTAGTAAGAAATGAGCCCCACTGTCCGTGAAGCTGAGGCAAATGGTGAAAGCACTTGAATTTCAGCAGATCCACCCAGGATCAAACCTCAGTGGAGACATACGCTTGTTGTGTCTTCGCTAGAAGAGTAGGCGACCCCATAGCGGACGTCTCGGCTCTTGTTGAGGCATAAGTTAATTGCTATTGGGTGCGGCTTGCAGGGTGTTGCACCTAGCCTAGGTTTATAGTGGCAGCTAGTTGGATTTGAACCTGGGCCTTGCTCAGGCAACTCTCACCAGTTACCGATTGTCCTAGATCTAAAAAAAAAAAAAAAGAAGAAAGAAAAGAAAAAGAAAAAAGAAAAAAGAAAAATAAATGAGCCCCACTGTCCGATTAAGGAGGAGGCGGGCATGGCAATCCATGTTTTCAACTGCCCTTTTCCCATTTCTGAAAAATTCCAAAGGATTGAAATATTTGAACTTATGTTTGTGGTGTTGTATCTATCTCAGACCAGCAAGGAAGCTGCTCACTGCCAGTTCCTGGCCTTTCTCAGCCACGTCCCTTAGGAACCTCTATTCCGACATCCATCTGACCTTGACAAACCTTGGCGGCACCATCATAGATGTCTCTTGTTTCTTCCATATTTTGGTAGCTGGAAGCTCGACGGAAACAACTTCAGTGGAGTCTGGCTATGCTTCCATCTCGGGTTCCTTCGCAGCATGATGCTGCCCTCCTCGGGTGGGCTCGACATGTTTGCGAGTTCGAATTGCAGAATCTCCAATTTCGCGTCAGTCTCTTCTACTTTTATTTGGATTTTTTTCCTATTATGCTCTTAGACTTAGGGTTTCGAAGGATACCTTTGAATAATTTATAGGTTATTAACATGTGGATATAAGGGTCATATATATTATAATTACTTTAAACATACCGATTATTATCATATTGGAAAACAAGTAATATAGGGGTTATTACCACAAGGACCATGTTGATTACAAGGGTTGTAATGTTTATTAGCACATGAACCGTAAGGGTTAAACAGGTTAGAATTTTTATTAATGTTATTAGCACAATGACTATAGGGATTTTAAGGATTATTAACATTGATACTATAAGGGTTATAATATTATACCATGAAGTCCATAAGAGTCTTAGGGTTATTTACTTGGATACCATAAGGATTATATGTGTACATAATTTATTTGCATGGTTACCATAATGATTACAAGTATTATAGGGGTTACTAGCTGAGGGATTACACATGTTATATGAATTATTAGAACATAAAAAATATGGGTTTTATGAACTATTAGCATAATACTCATAAGGTTTATAGGGGATATTACGAATAGGACAATTGGGATTATTAACACAAAGATCATGAGGGTCATTTTGGGTATTAGCAAGTGGACCAAAACAATTATTATTGTATAGTCCATGAGGATTGTAAGGGTTATTAAAAATGATTTTTAGTGGTTATAACATGTATAAGGTCTCAATAGGAAAGGGATCATATAGGTCATTAGGTTTAATAACAACTAGACCATAAGGGTTATTATTATGGTTACAATAGCGATTATAAGGATTATTAGCACATGTACCTAGGAGATAAAATGATTATATTATTAATTCATAAACCATAAGAGGGACATATGGGTTCAAATAGTTTTTTCTCCTATGACATAGTTTTCTAGCTAGTAGCCCTATCATGATCCATAAATGGCCAACCTTAGATGCTTCTCATCCAATTTATAGTCAGTGGATCACTTCCATTAGTTTGCTCATTTGATTAAGGTGGGCCATATATTATGAGCTATATTAACCATTTCTATATTAAGTTCTTTCATTTAATTTTTAAGGGAATTATAATATGGATCATGTGCTAAATTGGATATTAGAATACTATTTGTTATACATTTGTTCCCTTGTTCACCTTGGTGGTTATCACTTACCACTAGTCTAATGTGACCTTCCTTGAGGCCTTTCCTTCGCTATCTAGGATGGGCACAAATAGGAGGCTCTTATGATGGTAGTAATCCATGTAAACTTAAAATTTTCCATAATTCCCCTACTTCATTACCCTGCCTTTTGATTGGTTGTTGTTAGTCACAGATTTTGTTTCACTATTGAACTTGTGCTATGAGAAGAAGGGGTTGTAGATACTTGAGGTTGTTGCAATTGTAAAAATGGAAAAAAAATAAGCCAATTTTAAAGTGAAAAATAGTGGCAAGGGAATTAAAAAATTAAAATCCAAATTATAGCATGAGCCGCTACCCCCTCTCATATATCCATTAATCCCTAAGAGTATCCATGTGTATCACACCTATCAAAGTAAAGCTTCTATGAACATCGCGTCCTTGATGAAGAAATAAACTGGCCATCACAAAAGGGAGTTATCTCGTTATTGTATGATAATAAATCAAGCCAGATAAACAATCTATCTAAATAAAAGGAAAAAGGCATGTATGGGAATTTGGAAGAACAAATGTGAGGAAGGTAACTCAGGAATTGAGAAGCACTCTTTTTACAAAGGCACTCATGTATAGTGGTTCTATATACCTATCATAAGACTATATCTTCATTCATGAAGTGCACCCCAATCCATATAACCATCACATACTCCTATCTTCTGAAAGGGTAAGCCTAGGAAGTGTTCCTTCCCTTAGGGTTGGAAGAGCCTAATAGGGTCATGTAATAACCCTTCCATACAAAGCATCATAACTTGTGTACAAATCATAAGCTAGGAAGATATTTGAACATGATTTATTCTTGAAGTACTTTGATGCTTTTAACATTAAATATTACTAGGTCTAGTACTCTTATGGTTCTTTCACCCATGATATTGATCTCACATGATTTTGTTAGTATGTGTCAGATATTTACTCCTTGGTGCTGTTAGCCACCCATAAAATTTTGTCATATCATATGGTGGCTAAATGATGTTGGATAGCCTTCAAGAAACAATTTCATTACTAAAATTGTTGTTACTTGAAGAATTTTGATAATATCCTATCCTTGGATAATATTCACTACTGTTTCCCTTCAGAACTTAAAATCCTGCGGATTTCCAAAGCCAAAAATACTGCTGCAAACCCCTTTTCCATTTTCATTTCTTCCAAAGCTAACCTTCTTTTCTATCCCTCCATCTCCCATGAAAATCCTATAATTTCATGTTTTCTTCCCTTTCCATTTCATAAAATCCATTTCAGAAGGTCTAAGACCCATTCTTAGCCTTATCAGAACCCTCAATTTCCTTCAAAAACCATTAAAAAATCCTGAAAAATACATATTTTTATGTATGAGACTTAAGCCCCCTCGGCCTAAGCCTTTTACCCTTTTCCGTCCATAAGCCCGAGTGCCAGAACCAACTGCTAAACCTGTGGGGCGCTTATCCTTTCAAATTAAAATTTCTTCGCCAAAACATTAAAAAACCTTTGTTATTTATGTTTTTGGGTTTTAATTCATTTCCAAAGTCTTCCACCCATGTAAATTATGGAGAAATATCGACCGTTGATCTGCTCCACAGATCGGACGGTGCGGAGCGCGCCTCCCTGTGGACCCCGCCCCATCCATACGCTGTTTTCCAAACCCGCGTGGTTTCCATCGCACCACTCTCCGGCGGAAGGCGGTTTTACCCCGATGGCTAGCGATTCCATACGACGGTTGGTGCATGTCCCTTGTACAATTTGAAAACCGCCGTGCAACCGTCATCCATCGCGCGTTATAGTCTGGACTAGGATGCGCAACAAAATTGATCTTCGCCGTCCGATCTGGGCCCACTCATCCAATGGTTATCGCTCTTCAAAAGGGTCTGATGGATAACCAAAGCGCCCGCGCGATAACTAGGCCATCGTACAACGACAATGGCATCTCCACCGTCGATCTGATCTGCAGATCGACGGTCCAAAATTCATCGCCCGATTCCATTGCCCAGTCAATGATCCCCTCCATTTGACTTTCAACATCCCCTGATTCCATCTTGATCGTCCAAATTGATCCAGATCAACGGCGCAGTTTCACTGCGGGGGTATACCCCCAAGATTTTTCCTCCGTACACCTTGAACCCCTGCAATCATCCCCGACCGTCGATCTCAGCGCGAATCGACGGCTCTGATCTAATCCTCCTTCCCCCATGCTTTTTCGACCATTCTGAGATTAAATCTCGACCGTTGGATGATGCCATCCGACGGCCCTGCTTCCTCCGCACATCCTCTGATGTCGATTGACCTATAAAAGCATGATTTTATAATGTTCTGTTTGTATTTTGCAGGTTTTCGAAGGTTTTTATTATGAACGAAGGAAATTCGAAAGAAGAGGGTGACGACTCTCTTGCTTTCGATTTATCAAAGGAAATTGACCACCGGGTTTAAACTTCATATCTATCAATGTTTCATGAACCATTGATGCATTACAGACCCTGTGCACCCCTGCGCAACAACAAGAAAACCATGAAACAAGCACAGAGAAAGAGTATCAGCGCTAAAGACCAGGAAATTATCCGAGCAGAGGATTAATGGATTGTTTATGAGGATTATGGCCCAAAAATATCATTATAAACCTAATCCCCAGATTAAAGTAGAATTCAAAATAGATCCAAAGGGTTTCACCAACAGGAAACCCCCCACTACCACAAATCGAGGCAAATTGATCCCTCTAGCTACCACGGCACCACCTGTGCCTCAAAGTATTCAATCAGGAGCCGAATTTATTGAGCAGGATCAGATATTTTTCCTCGACATAGCCGAAGAAGTTATTTCTGCCAGGAACTTCAATGAAAAGAATATCTGCAGAGTTACTTCGATGCCACGCAGTGCCTCAAAGGTCAACAAAACTTCCACCAAGCTTGAAATCATTATGTAAATCATTTAATACAGAGGATATGTATGTAAGTCTCCTCATTTGAGCCCCTCGAGGGCCAATGAGCCATTTAATTATGTATTAATTGTAAATGAGATCTTTCATCAGATCTCACCTCCTCATCCTTCTATATATACTCCAGCAGAAGATGAGTGAGTGTTGGTTGGTTGTTGGTTGTTGTTTGATTACAAGTTGTAACACTGAAACTCTCTGAAATAAATATACAAGACTGTTGAAGTTGAAAAACAAATTGAAGTCTTGGATGTCTGGATGATGCTGTTGCATGCTTGTTCTTGAGAAGGCTCTATCGTTGGATCCATGAGCTTGGCTGTTGGTGAAGTATTCTGAACTGTTTAATGTTTTTCCCCTGTTTTCATTATGTTTCATAATTTCTTACTACAGTAGGTTGAAAGTTTTAGGCTAAGAAATGACTCGTGGAAGCACCTTAGACCTGTTCATCCTTCAATGTTTTATGTTTTCTTCTGCTGAAGTATTTTAGAGTCTTTAATCTCTCTCTTTAGTCTTCATGCTTGTTTATTTCCTTAATAGCTCAAATAATGGTTTCAGCATGATTTATGGTTCTCCCTGCTTGTCTGCTATCACTTGAAAGCTGTTATTGAAGTCTCCCTTTGAAGTACCATTGTTTTAAGCTAATCAAAGAGGTCGATTTTGATCTTGCCCTTTGCCATTGCTTGAACAGTTGTTTTGAAGGTCTTTATAGTTGTAAGCATAGATGTTATTTAGGTGTTCCCTCTTCTATGACTGCAATTATCAGTGAATCTTTTATGTTTTCTAAGTCCCTTAAAATAAAATCTTTGAGGAAATAGGGTGTTCCCCGAATCCTAGATTTCATTTTTAAAGTTGTCTTGAAGTCATTATTTTCTTAAAGAATGTTTGTAGAATTTATGGTTAGCCTTGTCTATCAAATATCTCTTTATTGTTAAGTCATGTTTTCAAGTTCCCTTTGTTGAGAATTAAATTTCTCTTTCCAAATCATTAATGTCCATCTTCATTCCAAAACAAAAGGATCCTATGGCCAAGTTAGATTTGCCCTTTGATATCCCATATCCCTTGAAGAGTTTTTCATGACCTTATTTTGACTCTATTTCCCAATGAACCAGATATTTCCTCTTTCTGTCTATCTTTCCTAGACCTTTCATGTTCTGTTGTATCAACTCAATCCAACCAAACAAACATCTACACTTAATAACTAGTCTAAAATCCATATTCAAAGCACACAAGATAAACCTTTGCAAACAAATATTTGAGAGATCCCTCTTTGAGAAGAGGAGGACTAGATCCTGGAACTCTAAAGATTGGTTCTGATGTTGCCTTGTCTTTTGATTTGCCAAACTGTCAAAACACAGGACACCAACAGGTGCAACTGTCATCCCTTGAGGGATTTTATGATGCTTCTCCAACACTTTAGAGAGGACGACCAACCCCACTTGATTATTTCAAAGGGCACTTTGACAGGGAATATTGAGCACCTATTGGAGAAGGTTGACCTTGGGGTGACTTGACATAGTTGATGGCACCCTCACTTACCTCCAATACCTTAGACATTGTTATTAAGAGATAAATTGTTACCTTGATAATAGGCCTACTCTAGCGATGACAAGATGTCCCTAGGATACCATTGCACCTCCTTGATGGGTGTTTTCCTATTTTTAAGGAAATTTTATGATGATGATGACATGGGTCCCATCTTAAGGGGATGATACATTTTTCACCATGATGATGTCATGCTATAGTCTTGTTTTTTCCACTTCTCGATGCTAGGAGTAATGACATCAGAACTTTAATGAATGAAGTTGGGTTGAGGATTCCCTTTCTTGATGATTAGACATACATTTGATGAGAACACATGAATTTTGGGATGATGTGCACCCATTCAAGCCATTTATTTCACCTTTCATAAAGAGATACACCTTTTTATGGACGATGTCACCCTTGGAGAACATTTTGCTCAGAATTGTGGGATATTTGAAGGCAAAATTTCATGTCATAGTATATTTTTGGCTATTCTTGAGGTCAACTTGGTGACTTGGCCACTTGTATCATGGATTACTTGTATTTTAGGACTAATTATAGGAAATCAACCTACCCAAGCTTGTGTTAATAGGAGATTGATTTATATCACTCTAAATCTGAAACAAAATTAGAATAATTTGTGTAAAACACACACACACACACACACATATATTACTTGTATTCAATTCACCAGTTAATTATAAGACATTAAGTATGTATAGGGTTCAAGGAAATGTATTCTATATGACACTCAATCTTATCTGTTTAATAGAGTTCCTTAATTAACCATTTTATGCTGATTAGGATTTAATTATGGTTTTTTCTCAATGTTACATACATGAGTAATAAATCTAGTATATATTTCTCCTTGTGGTAACACTTCATCGCATTAAACATATAGCCTTGTCCAATTACAATTTTCTTATATGATTCTTATAAATTAATGATAATGACGGTAATTCCTTGATGTGAATAAGGGATCATATTATGGCAGTGGCACAAATAAATAATGTAGTATCATCATATTTCTTATGAGTTTAAAATGTGAACACCAAGTAACCATTCGAATAATGGATCATCATTCACATGCACACAAATATTGTGTTATAGACAATTTAATGCATAGGTAATGAGTTAAATGTTTTGGCCTATTTTTTGGTCTAATTTGCCCAAAATTTAAGAGGGATTCATTGGACTCACAAATGCCTATAGTTGTTTAAGGTGCTAAATCCATATTGTGGAAAAAAAACATAATTATATTCTCAAAGTTTCAATCTCTAACAATTTAATTAATAACTTATATTTTTTTTCAAATTAATATATATATATATATATATATATATATATATATATATATATATATATATATAGTATTATTAATTATTAAAATCACTATTTTAAATAAATTATATATTTAATTTATAATATTAATAATCACGTTACTTACTGATTTAAGTAACGTGATTATTAATATAGTAGTATTCTATAAATAAATATAATTAATAATCACGTTACTTATATGCAGAGCATGTCTTCTAACACTTGGTTTACTGGCTTCGTTTGACCATCGGTCTAGGGATGATAAGCTGTGCTAAAGTTTATCTGAGTTCCCAGTCCCATAAACAAGGTCTTCCAGAATGCTGAAGTAAACTTAACATCCCGGTTTGAGATAACTGTCTTTGGAATTCCATGCAATTTGAAAATTTCCTTCATGAAAATATCGACTATCTGTGCAGTATTGTAAGTAGACTTCACGGGTATAAAATGTGCATATTTACTCAATCTAATAAACACGTTACTTACTGATTTAATAAACAGACTCATTATAAAACATAGAAACACTTTTTAAATTGATTGTTTTTTAAATATGCCATTGATATTTAAAAATTAAATATCAAGATGAAATGTGATATTTAATTTATAATATTAATAATCATGTTACTTACTGATTTAATATATCATAGTTTTTTACTTTAATTGATATTTATAAATTAAATATCAAGATGAAATGTGATATTTAATTTATAATATTAATAATCACGTTACTTACTGATTTAATAAACAGACTCATTATAAAACATAGAAACACTTTTTAAATTGATTGTTTTTTAATCAATTCATCTAATAATTAATTATTCACCACTAACTTAACGTTTTTTTAAACAATTCATCTCACATTTAATTATATTTCTTAATCCTTAAACTATTTTTATTTAGTTATTTCGAGAAAATATTCGAGCACATCAACCAAGGTACAACATTTTATTGGTTTTTTTCAAATAGCAAAAACGTAACTCCATTAAGAAAATTAACTCATAACCTTTTAGTAGTAAAGTACTTTAGATACTAAAATTTAACCAATTAAACTAATTTTTACAGCTAAATAAAAATTCGTTATTAATCATATATATAATTTTATTTCAATTTATTTTAATTAAAATTTTATTTTTTCTCTCAAAATTCAAAATAAATAAAAAAACAACATCACACAAAAATAAAACCTTATAAATTATCAATAATTTATTCCAAATTATTCCCAATGATATAATTTATAATAATAATAAATTAACTCGCATTTATAAATAGTGCCCAATAAAATTATCCCATACCACTTAACAACTAAATATTGCTCAATACAATTATCCCATACCACTTAACAACTAGAATCTTATTAAACTTGTGCATTATTAAAAACTTCACAATCACCAACCAAAACGGATCCCCGTATCATGCTAACAACATCTCCCTTTAATTATTCCTGTTCGATGTAAAAGGCCAACGATACTACCAATGTTAATGTCATAGACATGGGTCATGACAACACTTTCACTTATTTTTTTGACATTGCTCAAATAACAAATGGATTATTCGGTGAATATGCTTGATGTGTTATTTTTATTTATTTTGTGGGATATATATAATTTTTAATTTTCAATTAGTTATCTTTATATCAATTTACAAATCATAAAATATTTTATATGATTTTGTTGTATTTTAAAATATTTTTATATAATTTTGTTGTTTTATTAATAATATTTTTTAAGAAAGGTTAAAATATTTTTGAGAGGTTTTTTTATAAATTTAGAAATAGTATTATAGAGAACTGGTTGAATCAATCAAATACATCTTATTTTTATTTAAATTTAAATATTAAAAAAAAATCTTTAAATTTAATTATTAAAAAAAAAATTGTAGATTGATATATTTTTGTTGTTAATTTGTTTATTTTATTAGTGAAATTATGTATAGTGATTGAAACAATTACATTTTAGGTGGACGCTCTATTCATTATGAAAAATACATATTTTTGTAAAAACATTGTTATGTTCATAAGCATAGACATGCTTATTTTGAAATATGATTTTATTTGAATTTAATTATCAATAATTATTAGATGGATGGTAGAGATTTAACTTCCATAGAACTACATGTAAATCAAAGGTTGATATTTATTTCCAATGTAGTTATGTATTTTTAACCTTTTTAATTAAATATATTAATTAACAGAAATATCATATAAACATATGTTATATCAAATGAGTTATGATTTTTAGAGCATGGGGTATTGATACCTAATGGTATTAGAGGATGGTTTTGTAACAAGCTTATTTACAGATTAAACTTAGCCATGATAAAATGGAGTTGAATCTCCTTGGTTAATAATCTTCTTACACATTTTTTTAAAATGTATATATGTTTAATTTAAATATTAAATATTTTTATCATCAATAATAATAATAATAATAATAGTGCCTAACTCTCTAGCTCACTATGGAAGAGATGTTGTCTTACAATTCAATATATATATATATATATATATATATATAATTAATTATATTAATAATTGAACCAACTTAGATCCATCTCAACTCTGGATCAATTAGGCACTACTAGGAATTGAGAGAGATCAAATCTTTTAAGGTGCAAACCCCTTTTAGAGTGAAAAGAGATTTGATCCCTCTTGTTTAAAAGATGGAAACACTATCACACAAGAAATTTATAAAGAGCTTATGATTCCTCCCGAAGGACGGGGGTGGAGTGCTGGTTCAAAAAAATGTGGAAGGTGAAGGCGCAGCCGAAAACAATCATATTGTTATGGTGTGTGTGGAAGAATTTTTTTTTAACCTGGACTAATTTGAAAAAGAGGGGTTTTTATGGTCCGGGGAGATGTGTACTATGTAGGATGGAGGACGAGGATAATCGACATTTGTTCTACAATTGTGCTTTCAAAAAATAGGTCAGAGTTATTTTATGCAATTTTTTTAATTTTTGTGACCGGGTTTACCAATTTGCAAAAGGGTGTTCTTTATGGTGGGTCCAAAAGGGAAAATCTTTTCACATCATCCCCATTATCTTCCATTGGAAAATATGGAAATATAGGAATCATATCATTTTTTAGGACCATTCTTGGTCCCAACCTGAGATTGCATCACAGATATATCAAAAATGGGAGGAATCCTTTCCTAGGCAGAGGCCAGTGAAGGATCTGTCCATCAGAATGAGGTCTTTTGAGTATTCATTCTCAGTGGATTTTTTTGATGGTGCGGCACAGAATGGTAAGTGTGGATGTGGAGTTTGGTTGTGGATGAATCCATGGTGTCATTATAATCTTTTCTGGAATGGGGGCTTGGGTTCAAATACGCGTGCCGAGACGGTGGCATTATGGGGCCTCCTATGGTTTGTGGAACATTTGGGATTGGACTCCATTCAGATTTTCGGTGACTCTAAAGTTCTAATTGATTATCTTAACAAAAGGAACATGCTGGCACCAATACAACTTTTTTCTTGGATGCAAAGGATCAAATTGCTGGCTAGCACTTTCCAATCGATCTCTTTCTCTCACATTTTCAGAGAAAAGAATTGCTTGGCGGATAAGCTGTCTAAATTGGGTTTAAATGGAGATCTGGGAGAGATTAATCACGAACTCATTGAGGAAAGGGGGATTGTGGTTAAGGGATTGGTGAGATGTTTCTAAACAGGGGTCATATTTCTAGAGGCTGAGGAGGATCACCTAATTGAGGACATGATCCTTATTAGGGATCAGAATTTGCCTGGGATGCTCTATTTATGTTTATTTACTCTAGTTTCCTTTTTGTTTTATGAATGTGACTATGCATGAATTTACAGGAATCTCTTTGATGGCAGGGAGGGGTTGCTGTACCTCTAGTTTTTTTCTGTACTTGATCATTTTATTGTGTAGAATGGCATTTAAAAGATGTAACAGACAGTTTGGTTTCTCAATTATGTATTATTTTTCATAGGAGTTGTTTGAAGGACTGATAGAAAGCCCACTGGGCTATTTGAACAAGGTTGACTGTCATTAAAATATGTATGGTTTGTTTTTTGTGATATATTGTTCTGGTTCATCTATAAAAACCAGAGGTTTTTTCGTGCTGAAAAAAGATCCAGAATAAGATGGATCTAGGCTAGTTTTAAATAAAATTATAATTTAATTAAATTTTATTATTGTTTAATTTTAACAACTTATGATGTATAATGAAATCAATATTCATATGCTTGTTATAAATTGATACCTATTAATATTTATCAATTATTTAATTTATATAGCTACTCTAATTAAATAACATCTATCATTTTTGTAGCTAGGTTTCAGATAAATCACATCAATAATGTCTCATAGTCAACATTTCAAACCGACTAATGAGGTTCATCCTTAGGACCAAGGTGAAAAAAATGATCTATCAATATGATTAAATAGCAACGAGATGCATCAAGTTCCAGAATTAGACATTAAGAATATAATATTATTTAATAAAAAAAAATATTATTACTATTAAATTAAATTATCACATGATATGAAATAACACACACACACACACACACACACACATTATTAAATTTAATGAAAAGTATTATAATTATTAAATTACATTGAGTGATTACATTTCATAATATGTAATGCAGGATAGTTACATATCATAAAATGATACATTACAACCCACTTCTTAGAAACAAGATTGATAGCTGCTATGTAGCATAGTCCCTACCTATAATGCTATAACTATTTTAATTGATTAAATATTGTGTAGAGTAGCTATAACTCCACTGATTTGCTAGGGGTATGTTATTGCATTAAGCTTCTTTCACATCGTTTTTATTTTTCATTTTCTATTTCTGTCGAAAGTGAAAAAGATTAATGCTCCTACCATTTTCTATCACTTAATTTTTTTTTTTTTTCTAAGTTAGAGTAATCTATTAACAGAGGGAAATATAGTACATTAGTGCCTACGAGGAGGCAATTCGAACAGACCAAGACTAGTTTATGGCTGCCCTTCTGGAGGGAAACCAGCCCGAGGAACCTTCAACAGAAAAAATCCCGCGCAGGGGATCGGACCTCGGAAGCTTTGACTGAAAACTGAAAACATGTACATTATATAGCAGATTAACTGGACCATGACAAAATTGGACCACTGTAATAACTAAGACTGGTCGCTGACAAAAAAGGACCAAAACTGTAGGAAACATAAGGGCAGCATGACAATCCCTCAGAGAGGGCAGAGCAAGAACTTGAGAAACAAGAAAAAAGGTCGAGTTATTCATCTGGGGCAACCTCCTCAACCCTGCAGTCGAAGTCAGCTGGTGCGCCTTGGGCGTGAGAACGTTCAGCATTGGGAAGGACCTCAATAGGCGATTCCGTCTGAAGTGGTGGACCACGAGCCGAAACCTCTGGCATAACCTCCCTGCGCGTGCTAGTCTGAACCCTTGAGTCAAGCTGCACAGCTGCCAGGTTGGCGCCATCGACAGGAGCAGGATCTTCCGGAGGGATTTCAAGCGAGGGCTCTTCCATGAAAACCACAGAGATGGCGACTGTGACTCTAGGTCGATTTAGGGCGCAATCGAACGAAAAAAGAGCTGTGTGAGACTGAGCGGGCATCGCATCCCCAGAGGGCGAGTCGAGCCTGCGACCAGAGCGTAATTGGCGGCCATGGAAGATATTGTCAGATGGCAAAGAGATTGCCGACGGAGAAGTGGAAGAGGAGGGCGAGCGCCTTCTGGCGGAGCGAGAGGTGCCCCTCCTGCTACGCATCCTGTGCCTCAGTCTTGGCATACTTGCAACAGAGATAGAGCTGAAACGCTGGAACGAAGACGAGCTCACCAGGGTCGGCTCTAGAGGAAAGCTCAGGACCAACGATGCCGAATTGCAGGAACCAGCAATGGAGATGTGAAGACTCTCGTCAGGCTTCAGACAGCAAGTATGGCGACTCCTTTTCCCTGTGGTGGTGCACTTGTTGGCGCAGTCCTCAACCGAATTACACAGCGAAATCCTCGGCGCGGGATCCATCTCAAATAGCCCTATGTTCCTGCAGCTAACAACCTTCTGCCATGAATGAGCAATCTGGTTAACCTAGTGCGAATCGCCTTTGCGGCGTTCGAAAATACCTCTGCCATCAGAATTCATGTCGAGCGGCTTCACCATTACGATGGTCATTATGATCGATCGGGTGGTATTTACTGTGAGCAGGTGGTCACGGATGGGTTGGCAGGTGGCCTCCCGTCCTCACGACCTCTGTCCCATCGCTCTTACGCACATAGCTGTCACCCGCATCCGGGGATCACTTAAATTATTATTATTAGTGATATAAATTACTATTTTAATGCATAAATTGGGTTTTTTCTTCTTCACCTCTTTTAATATTTTGAAATTTTGTTGTTATTTGTGAGGAGAGAATTGCAAATGAGTTGTGTGGAATTTGAGGTGCAGAGAAGTTGGAGGAGATAAGTTGTGTGGAATAGCTATAAGTTACATAACTCCCACACACATATTGGTAATTTAAATTTGTTAATTATTAGATCCACTCGTCACATTTTCATTGGGCATAAGGTTTGTATTTGCAAGGGACAATTAAGACTATGTGGAATCACTTGTAACTAGAGTCTCCAAGGTTTGATTCCCATAACTAGAGTCTCCAAGGTTTGTGGCGGAGAACCCGTTGTTGGAAAATATGGGTGGCTTGACGGCCTCGCTTGGTAACATCAGCCCCAAAAATATTCGACAAAAAGAGTTCTCTTCCAACTCGTTGGTTTAGGCCATTTTTCCCATGTGCATGTTATGCAACCAAATCATAAAATATTAGAAAAGATAGATCCATGACTTAAAAATTAGCCTCTTCAATGGGGAAACCTCCTTTACATTACATAAATGAACAATTATTGGATGATACAAGTTACTAGACCTCCTTGCTATATATAGCAGTTTAAGGGGTCAAAACATAATTGCAGCCTACATAAAAATAATAATGTAAGGACACAATAATAACAGCAATGAGATTATATGGGGCATAAAAATAACAATATGGGGGCTACATGGACACAATAATAACAATGTGGGGGCTACACTAACAATGACAATAAAGGGGCAACACTAATATTGTAAGGACCTAACATGCCCATCCCATTCAAAAAAATGTTTTTCTCAATGCTTGAGTAGTTCTGGATGCTTACGTATAAAATTATCATCCTCCCACGTGGAACCATTAGTAGGTAAGTTCTTCCACTTAATGAGATACTTTGAAATTGAACGATTTCATAGTTGTCGGGTTCTTCTTTCCGTGACTTATTCAAGCTCCAATATGATTTTTCATTCTTCTTCAAGTTCTAAGAATATTGTTTGAACTGGGAGCTTGTCATTGATAACATTCGTTAAGCCTGAAACATGAAAAACTGGGTGTACTCGGGAATATGTAGGCATCTCCAATTTGTATGTCATAGTACCAATATTTTGCAACACCTTGTAAGGAACATAGTACTTGGGTGATAGTTTATTATCCTTCTTAGCTTGCTTGAGGGAAATTTTTTTGTATGGTTGTAGCCGTAAAAATATCTAGTCGTCTACATCAAAACTTCTTTCACTACGATGTTGATCGACCTATTGTTTCATTCGATTTTGCGCAAGAGTGAGGTTATCCTTTAAAAGTTTCAGAACTTGTTGTTGATGCTCGATACGATCTTCCACTTCTTGAACCTTAGATTTTTCCCTTAAAGGTGATGTGATGGATGGTGGATGATACCCATAAGTTGCCATAAATGGGGTAATTTTTTCTATAGTATGGAAGGAAGTGGTATGCCACCATTCAGACAGAGGTAACCACTTGAACCATTGTGTTTTTTTATCAGATACAAAACAAAGAAGATATCCTTCCAAAAATTTCTTCATTATCTCAGTTTTCCCATCAGACTGAGGATGTTAACATGAGCTATGAGTTAATTGAGTACCCAGACAATAAAATAATCATGTGCAAAAATTTCTATGAAAATGGTATCTCGGTCGCTTAAAATAACCTTTGGGTTTCCATGTAGCCTTTGAATTGTTTCCATAAATGTAGTAGCAATTGTATTGACTTTAAATGGATGAGATAATGCATGTAAGCGTGAATACTTGGTAAGTTTATCAACTACCACTATGATGACACTATTTCATTCAGACTTGGGTAAACCTATGATAAAATTCAATAAGACCTCCTCCCAACGTTGAAATCGAATGGCTAAAGGTTGTAATAGACCTCAGCTATTAATTGTCTCAAATTTATTTTGTTGGAAAAAAAAAATTCCACCACAAGCATCTGAATAACATATTTAAGGCCACCCCAAAAAAATTCCTTCTTGACCCTGTGGTAAGTTTTTAGAAATCCCGAGTGCCCTCCTAAGGGGTAGGTGTGCAATTCTAAAAGAATTTTTCTTGACTTGGGAATTCTTACAAATATATAAGAGATATTTGTACCATGATGAATCAATTTTCTAGATAAATGTATCAAACGTAGTGGGATCTTTCTGTAACTTTTGAATAAGTTTCCACACCTCTTCGTCATTCTTCCATTGATACCTTTCTTTAGTTATCCAATCAGTTTGGATAATAGAAATGGCATAGAGAAATGCTTCCATATCCTCCTCCTTATCCTTTCTTGAGAGTGCATCTGTAACAACATTTTTCTTCCCTTTTTTGTAGATGATTTCAAAGTCATAACCCAACATCTTGGTGACCCATTTTTTCTACTCTTCTGAAGATAATATTTATTCCTATAATTATTTAATACTATCGTGATCTATTTTTACGTTGAAGTGTCTTCCCATTACGTAAGGTTGCCATTTATTTAGTGCATGTAGTATTGCCAACATTTCTTTCTCATAAATAGGCTTTTTTAAATACTTTCCCTTGATTGGAATACTTTCAAAAGAAATGGGTCTTCCTTCTTGCATTCCTGAGGCATAACATTCCACAATAACGTTTTTTGTGAAATTTGGTGTAGCTAATACTGATGCTTGACACATTGTCTCTTTAATATGTTCAAAGGACTTATTTGCTTCTCGAATCCAAGAAAATACATCTTTCTTTATTAATGTTGTTATAGGTGCTCCTATTCTCCCATATCTCTTAACAAACTTGTGATAATACCTTGTCAACCCGAGAAATCCTCGAAGATTCTTTAGGGTTGTGGGTATTTTCCATTCCTTAATGGATTTAATTTTGTTAGAGTCTACCTTAACACCTTCGTGAGATACAATATGACTTAACACCTTCATGAGATACAATATGACCCAAATATTCCACATCTTGTACTCCAATTAAGAATTTGGAGGTTTTTTCATTTAATTGCTTCTCCTCCAATAGTTTGAGTACCTCTCTCAACATATTGAATTAGAACATGATCCTTCCAAGACTTGTTGTAGATTAGTATATCATCAAAAAATACTAACAAATATTTTCTAAGGAAGGGTTTGAAAATGGAATTCATCAAACCTTGAAATGTGGAAGGTGCATTAGTAAATACAAGAGGCATGACTAAAAATTTATAATGACATTCATGAGTTTTGGATCTTGTTTTTAAAATGTCTTCAGTGTTCATTTTAATTTGATGATATCCTTAATGAAGATCCAACTTGGTGAAGTAAATTTCTCCATGTAATTCATCCAATAATTCATTTATCAAAAGAATGAGAAATTATCTTTAATAGTGAGATTTTTTATCTCCCTATAATCCAGACACATACCCCATGATCAATCCTCCTTGTGCACCAATACTACTAGAGCAGAGAAATAACTTTCACTAGATTTAATTGTACCGTCCTCTAGCATTTCTGCGACTATACGTTCAATTTCACTCTTTTTGGCATAGGGATATATGTAAGGCCCGATGTTTGGAGGAACACTTCCTAGAATCAAGTGAATAACATGATCATAATCATGAATATATGGGAGGCCTTTGGGAGTCTAAAATACCTTGGAATGATTGTCTAAGACTTTTTGGATATTTGAAGAAATATATGATTTTTATGTTTGAACCTCTAGTGAGAATAATTGTGCATTTATGCCCCATTGTTCTTTATTAAAAATATTTTTCATGCCATTAGAGCTAATTATCTTCCCTGGTTTCCCTACATTACCCCTTAATTCAATTTACTTTCCTTCACACAAAAAAAATGAAGATTTCTTTAAAATTAAAAGCTATCGTCCCCAAAGATTGTAACCATTAGACTCATAGTACAAAATCAAAACCACCCATTAGGATGGAAAGAATTGAAATATTCAATTCATACTCCACCATTGTTAGCTTGATATTATGACACTTTCCAGAGAAATTTATAGTTACTCTATTTGGAACACTTAACACTCTGGTGATCGATATAGAAAGCAATTTAATTCCTTGGCTATCTTACAATGAATAAAATTATGGTTACTATCTGAATCAATCACTACTATTAAATTTTTCATCTTGATATATCCTTCTATCTTAGGAGTTTGAGGAGTGGTAATTCCCGTAAATTCATTACAAGATATGGTTGGATTCATTTATTCTTTCTCTTGAGTTGGTTCTTGGTGTATACATTTTTATTTTTATGTTTCTTGTTTTGTTTTTTCCTCCTCTTCACAATCTATGTAAAATAATTTCTTCTCAACACACTTATGACCTTTAGTGTATTTTCTATCACAACTATAAGAAAGTCCTTTTTCTCTTTTTTCCTATAATTTTTATGGTGTCAACCTTGTAGGTTATGGAAGGCTAGAAGAAAATACACTTCCTTATTTATAGTTGTGAGTGGTAGACTTCCTTGTTCCATAATTTTTCTTTCAACTTTTCTTGCCACCTTGAATGCCTTCTCCAATGAATCAGGTTCCAAAAAGTGAACCTCATGTTGTATGTTATCATTTAAAGTTCCTCTGAAGACATAAATCCTGTGCTCCTTTGGAATATCATTTATCTTGATATTGAATCTTTGGAAGTCTTCAATGTGCTTCTCCATTGAACTGTTTTTCTCGAGTCTTATTAATTGGCCAAATAAGGTATTTCTCTTTGTATCCTCATAATGTGCTACCAATTTTTCTGCAAAAGTTGTCCAAATGAAAATTTATTTACGAGAAAAAAGCCATCGATACCACATAAATTGATTTTGTTCTAAATATAAAGATGCAATGTGTACATTTCGTGTGTTCAAAACATTATTTAGATCAAATAATTTCTCCATATGTAGTATCCATGTTACCAATCCTTGCCATCAAACTTCCTCATATCAATATTTGGAATGCAACTAGCCTCCATCCAACTCTTGGAGTCTCTAAAATCAAAATTCGTATTCCTTTTATCCTCATCATGATTTTCATAGAGTACCTTGACGCCACTAGGAAGCATTTCTTGTAGCAACTTTGTCAAACCTTCCTTCAAATCTTCCAGGTCCCTTTTCATTTATGTTTTTAAGCCATCCTTAAAACCTTCCATCTTAACATTTATGCGATGCTTCAAATATTCCATGTTTTCTTTTTAACCATTATTCAAGCCATCCATCTTAGCTTCCATTTCATTTTTGGTTATTCTTTACGAGAGTGGAATTTTTTTCACTTGGTCTCGTAATTTTGATATATCATGTTGCATTTCTTCCTCTTCTTCATGTGTCATAATAGATATTTCTAGTTTCTTACTAGGTGTGTCCATTTTTTTTTCTTCGAGGATTTTTGGAATTAATAAACAATATACATGCTTCATTATGCCATTTAAATATTCTTCAAGCTAATTTTTCAAATAAAAGTTATGCAAAATTTTAAAAAATACACACCTTTTTCTTTCTTTTTAGGAGCTCAATATTGAAAATGTTATATATTTTCAATTTTGGATCTTCAAGGACTGAAGTTCTGTCCTATGGTAGCCCTCTGAGTCTTCTTTCCAATGCCACAAGTACAATTATATTCTTCAAGATAAAGTTATGACAAATCTCCATGATGACTTGATTATGCCCTAGTTTAGTAAATCAAACTTGTATGGAATTCCATGTGTCAATGTTTCAAATTTTGGCCTTTAAATTTCCACACAAGAAACTCCATTCCATACACTTTCTGTCTAATTTTTACGAAATTTAATTTCGATGCTTGAATTGAGAGTTATGATTATTTTCCGTTGGTCACTTGTTTAGGATTTAATTTTGGAGCATGCATAACCCTAAATTCTTTGGTCCATATGTCCGAAAGTATAACGAATCAAGATTTGAAATTGTACACGAATTTCAACAAGATTTTGAATCCACCTGGTTGCAATTTCAACTTCTAAAGATTCGTAGAAAAAAATTTCTAGGTAAAATTACTAGATGGCTTGTTTGAAGCAGCAAAACCCTAGAGTCCAAAGTTCTGATACCAAATGTTATGCAACCAACTCACAAATACAAGAAAAAATGGATCAATGACTTAAAAATTAGCCTCTTCGAGGGGGAAATCTCCTTTAATTACATAAATAAACAATTCTTGTATGATACAAATTACCAGACCTCCTTGCTATATATAGGAGTCTAACGCATCACAATATAATTAGATCCTACATAACAATAATAATGCAAGGACACAATAATAAAAAAAATGGACTTATATGGGACATAGCAACAACAATATGGGGGCTACATGGGCACAATAATAACAATAGGGGGCTACACTAACAATAATAATTAAGGGGATACACTAGCATTATAGGGACCTAACAATGCCTAATTAGTTAATTAACCATATTTACAACAATGAGTTAACTAGTTAGCTAGTCAAACTCGTTAGGATAGAACATTGAGGTAGTGAATAGAACATTAGGTGAGGTAATGCCTAGATACGATTTCAAGTTTCCACCAGCGATGATTTCATTACTTGGACGTGTCGGTTAGCCTTTTGTTTTACGATATGTTGCTGTAAGGCTCAAAAACACCATAGGAAATTAACAAATAGAAGAGAAGGTGGGTTTGGAAGAAAGCATCCTTTGAAGAAAGTGTAATAGATCACTAGTCTAGCTCCATGACTGAATGTATTGTTCAATGATTCACTGAAGAGAGTCGAAGATATGTGTGCAAGTGAATAAGCACCTTATTTTTTGACCCCCAACATACGCCCCGCAGCTAGTATTTTCACCCATGGTAAGAAAAGAAAAGGTCAATTAGAAAAATAGTTCAACATATTTTTTATTTTTATCTGTTTCTAATGCATTTGTATTAGTAATATCAATATGCATTATGTGGTTTTACAGTGTTATGGTCATGTTTTCTTCATAATCATGACACATTAATACTTTCATTGTACATTTAATAGTAGATAGAGGATTTGTGCCTCTAGATAACTAGTATATGGAAGTATTTAATAAGATACACATACACTATGCACGATATGATTTCAATTGTCCCCGCCCCCACGTTAATTGAATTTATGTTTGGAAGTTCCTTGTGCGGAGGTCCTTTGCACAAGGACCTACGCACAATGAACTTCCGCACAATGCCAATGTCAATGTGGTCTATGCCAAGCATTTATTTTTAATGTAAATTCTAAATTTCATTGTGTGGAGGATATCCACAAAATAAAATTTAGCACAGAAAATACAATTATTTGAGACTTATGTCACTTATTAGTCACTGTTATCAAAATTTTATAAGTAATTGTTAAAATGTAATTTTCATATCATTAGAGAAATTTGAGGCCTAAAATGGGCCTCAAAACAAAAATGTACAATCAAATTCAATTTTATAAGAACCAATAGGATTAAATATGATGATGTCAACCATGGAAGATGATTCACCATTTTTGAAGTAAAAAAATAAAAAGAGTAAAAATAAACAACTAAAAAAATTACATTTTCAACTTATCCCCCTATGGGTTTGCTAAAATTCTAAGCAGGAGAACTCATTGGATGCAAAATTTAATTCCTCATCGAAGGAGTAGCAATGTTTCATACTTTCGATGGACCCTGCTACATAGAAAAAGAGAAATGCATGACAAAAGTGATTGCAATCAGGTTTTTTTTTTTTTTTTATGTATTTCTTATTTTTTGTGTAGCAGGGTCCATCAAAAGTATGAAACATGAGTACTCCTTGGATGAGAAGTTATATTCCCCATCTAAAAAGTGTCCCCACTCCAAATTTGAGTAAAAATGTAAGGAGATAAGCTGAAAATACGAGTTGCATTTTTTTTCTCTTTTCCCTCTAAAATTTGATGATGTAATCTAATTTTTTATTATTATTTCCACTATTATTTTGGAATATTCGTTAGGAGGCCCATTTTAGACCCCAAAATTTCTCTAATTTTTAATATCTATAGAAAATAATATACGAAGATCTTGGTTTGTCACGCGATTATTGTGAGGAGCGGCACCAAGGTCAAACACCAGGTCTTTGAATTCTCTCGTAGTGATGGAAATTAATATAAAATATAAGGCACTTACTCTTATGAGAGAATTAGCCACTTGTTAGTGCTCTAGAAAAAGAGTAATTTATTTAGTAAATTCTCAAATTTTGTTGTGCTCCTTATTTAAGGGTTGACATCTATCTTTTATTTATATTATATTACACAATTGTATGATGTTTTGATAGAATATATAATATTCTAATTTGATCATGATTGTAATGGATTATAGTATTTGTAAGCACCATCTTACATCAGTCCATCAAAATTATAGATTTTACAATGTTCAATGTGAATAATTAATAAAATTTTATTTAATATGTTTAAGGTGTAAATAATTACATAAACAAGTGAAATGAAATTATGATATTTATTTTTTGACATACATGTAGATGCCTAAAATGCTTGGAATGAACTAATAGATGTGTTATTTTACCTCTTTTTATATGAATAGATGCTCTTTTGAGGAGTGTATGAAAATTCATGTTATTCAGATAATTTGGTTTTGATGCATGTGTTTATGGACAACTAGGGAAAAAAATGGAAAATACAAAAAATCGTACTGAGATTGGATGAGAACTAAAGTAATGAAGCTTCACTCAATTTATTCATAATTCTAGTTATTGTAATTTTATATCACTCTAATGTATGGCTGGTTAAGCACTCAACCCAAGAATATATTGTAAACTTAAAACTCATGAGGGACAAGACATCAATAGTTTCATTGATCTATTTTTTAGGTGACTTTGATTATAGGATTATGGTAGAGTAACTTGTTTCAGATCTAAAGAGCTGTCCCTTTGTGATGCAACAAAAACTACATCTTCATAAATCTCAACCTTTGATTCCAAAATGTAGCACGGTTAGCATAATTAACCCAACTAATTACCCACATTAACATTATGGAATATAAGGTCCTCCATTATTTACCCAAATGATGGGTTTCCTCTAATTATCCATGAGTTTTTTTATTATTAAACTCTTTAACATAGAACCCACTTTAATATTTTAAACATTAACGTTTTATGCTTATATGCATGCGGAAGCTTAATTAAAATGGTTCTCATTCAAAACTCAGATATGCCATATAAATACGCTTTTATCCTTTATATCATTACCCTTACCTTTATGCTCCTCCTTGAACAATCACGTTCTCGAATAAACTATACACATATGGCTTCAATATTCCTTCGCAACATCACCTATGCATCACCTCCATATCGCATCTAAATTTTTTACCATACAACCCTTATCGCATACATTACTACGCATTTCCAAAAATTATTGCAATTTCACTGTTATGCCAATTTCGAAAATCGACAAATATTACCCTTCGCACATCGCAGAACTTACCACTTTGCAGATCAGCGAATACAACATTTGGCACATCGGTAATCATACCACTTCGCAGATCACTCTTCACTAATTTACCTCATCGGCACTTGACAAAATTACACCCGTCACAACTTCGCCACTTTAATACTATTGCTCTTTGGAAAATTCCCAAATTAAATTGCGATGAGATATAGACCATTAATATTTTGGCTGTGTGTGCGACTTAATCCTTGCCATCTGATCTCTTCCTTGGAAATATCCTAAAGGTTTTGGTTGCCTTAATCTCTTCTCTGTTTTCGACTGTCGCCACTTGTAAATAAGTCTTCTCTACTCGATACTTCTCGTGAGCTTTCTCTTCTGGGTTTCACTCAGATCTATATCTTTCACACTTACTGCACGCTTTCACACTATTTAAAGCCAGAATACAGAACCCCATTCTGTATTAAAAATCTAAATCTAGAATTCGTGATTTGTTTCTCTTCTCGACCTGAACACATGTTTTACCTGCACTTATTTGTTCTCATCAGCTTCACACATAGTTGTTTAATTCCTGGACTGTAATCTTATAGATTTTACCCAACCATTAATTCCTTTATCACTCAGAAAGACTTGTTCATTCATCATCATTCATTGGACAATAAATTGTTACAAATAATCAGATTTTTTCTCTTACGGATCACTCAACACCTAAAAGAAACAAAATCGTAGTCACAATGAATTCTCAATTTTCATTAATCAATAAATGTACAGATATAAAAAAAACCCTGTTTACAATCTAGCTTTGGCATGGTGCGCCTTTTATATGGCCCTTTCCTCTTCTACAGAACCCTCTATGTTCTTGGGCTCTTCTCCCTCTAATCTATCTTTATTTCCTACTTCTTACTTACCATTTTTCTCTCGAAACTTACAATGAATATATATTACAATTTCAGAGCTTATCCAACCCTCACTCTACTCCTATAGACTTGTAACCACTTATATTCTCAGAAAATCCTTCCTATCTCTAATTTATGACTAATCTAATCTCTTGAGCATAAAAAGAAAATATCCTCTCTAATATCCCTTTTTTCATGGATATGTTTACAAAAGTCAAATAGCATATTCCCTACCTATGCTTTCTAGGAATTTAACATTTTACAAGAGAATTTTATAATTTTACAATATTTACAACTTGACCCCTCCTTGGGATAATCAAATTTAATTTGAGTGCTAATGCTCCTGCATCAGACTCCTAAATTAAAAAATAATCATGATCTCCAGATCATGTGTCCCTATCATTGTCCTCCTAGATCCCACACTTTTCTCTGCAATGATCCACTGTCTCTACCTTTCTGTTGTTTTGTTGTTGCTGTTGTTCTCCAGGTCTCCATAATTTATGCTACATTTCCCTACTAGCTATGCTCTCATAGTCTGCTGCTGCTTTGATTTCTTTCTGCTGTCTTCTTCAGAGGCACTTTCATTATCAACCTTCCTATTCTTTCAATCCTGATATCCATTTTATCTTCTAACTGGTACTCACTCTGCCAATTGTTGTTGCACTTTGTCCATTCATCTTCAAACTGTTGTTTGTCACCTTCTCTTTAGAGTTGTTGGATTCTTACTACCACCCTTACATCCTTACCCTCTTGTTTCTTCTGAACTTTTATCTCATCTCCAACCAACCTCTGTCCAATATCTTTGGTAAAAACATCATACTCAAATTCTTCCAGTAAACAGTTCAGCAATTCACTTTCTACCCGATTCCTTTCAAACACCTCATCATTATGCTATTCATCAATTCCAACATATCTTTATTCATATTTCTTGACAACCCTTAGTGATTTTACTTCACCTCCTTGACTAATCCTCGTAGTTAGTTCAATCTCCTTCAGTTCTAAGACTGATTCTTCTTTAGCATAAGACATGCCCACCTCACCTTTGCCCAATTTAAATTGTACATTCAGAATATTCATTCTCTGACTTATTAGTCTATTCTCCAAAAGAATTAGATTATGCTACAAATCTGCTATCTCACTTGAAATTTCTTCCAAAAACTCTATACAATCCTCACTATCTCCTTTGTTACAAGTCCAATTTCTTGGTGACACTACTTCTTCATTCTTCATCATAATAAAATTATGATCCTCTATCTCTGTGACATATTTAGATGTTTGTCCAATAGTATTCCTTTGGTCACTTAAGAAAGCCAATTTCTCTTTGTCCTTACCAATAATAGGTTCCTCATCATAAGACATAACTATCTCATCTCCATTGAAGATACATCCTTCACTAAGCAAAGAATCTATGGACTCCTTCTGCTGCAATAACTCAACTTGGTCTTCATCTGAAAGACATTCATCACCATACTTTTCTTGGCAACTTTCAACCTCACTCAAGACAATTCCATAGGATGGTTTGCCTTCAGCAATACCTGCAATCACACATAACTTGTTAATTTTATAACTACAAGATTGTATGGTCTCATTTGATTATTCAATCATAAAATCCTACTGTTGTTCCAAGACCTTTACATGACTCATAAAATATTCAATGGTCTTCTTATCAACCTCCTCAAGCACTTCACCTGGTTGCTTGATATCATTCTCTAATTCTTCTTGCTTTTGGCTATCATCATGAACAAACTTCCTCTGATTTCAACTTTAGCATGCTGAAAAAAAATATTTCCCTCCAATTGTGTATGAACTTCCTCATGAGATCTGATTGTCTCAGAACTCAAATTTTGTCTCTCTTATTTATCTTCTTTGACATCACCTAAAACAAACACAAATTATTAATTTCAAAATCATAAGGCTCAATTGCCTCAAATGATGTTTTAGACATCATTGCTCGATATTCAAGTTCAAAAGGAACTTGTTCTTCTCCAACAACTTTGTCTTGCTATAGCTCAACTCCTTCGAGATTCTCTGTCCTCAATTGAACATGTATAATCTGCTCAATCTTCCTCAGCTCCTCTATTAACTGCATATTCACCTGTTGTTCTATCTTCTCTTGTAGAATATGCCACTTCACCTTATTTCTCATTTTGTAACCATACCTCTGGTATTATTTAATCTTCTAAAACAACTTCATCAAAAAATTAAATCGTATTCTTATCTCAATCTTTTCTATGTCATATTATTCATCACTCATCTTCCATATGTCAACTGATCTGGCATCTTCTTTCTTCACTCTTCTTTTTATGTGGTCTCTCTCAGAACGTTTGCTATGACTATCAGTTGCCATCTTCTCCTCTATCTCTATGAGTTCCTCACTCACTATGAGTTATACTGAAGCCTCTACAATAGCAAGTCCTCCCTGATACAACTTACCTCACCAATATTTCCTCCGTACTTGGCCACTATTCCCCTCTCTGAAACTTTATTTGAGTATTCCTCTTCTCCTTCTAGGCTTCAACTCATTTTCACTTTTGAGAACACAACTGTCCTATTGTATTTCAATCACAATGAAATACTAGGTTCTGGCCACACTATTCTTTCACTCAGAAATTCTTACCAATTTATTCATCATTGCTTCTTAAGGATTGATCTTATTTTTCTGAGATACTTCATTAGATGTAACTATCAATATTGAATCTTTCCTTTACCCTGCAAAACTCAAATTAGAGTTAAAAAAAACAATACCTGATGATTTCACAAGCAGTCTCATCCACTCTTCACATTTGAGTGAATCTCCATTCTCCATAAGAAAACAACCATAACTATGCTTTTTTTATGCTTTTGAAATATCTTCTTAAGAGTATCACCTACTCTCATCTTCTTCCATGCCTTCTGCTTATTAGATTCAAATAACCTGATCTCCTCTTTGCAATATCTTTGTCAATTTTCTGCAAAGCATATTTTCTTTACTGATCTCCTCTTTCTTCCGCAATCGCAATTGCATTTTACACAATTCTTCTTTAGTTAAAAATAACTTTGACCAACCTATGGCTTTAACCTTCAAAAGAGCTTTAACTTGGCTTTGGTACCAAAAATGATGCAACAAAAACTGCATCTTCATAAATCTCAACCTCTGATTCCAAAATATAGTAGGGTTAGCATAATTAACCCCAATAATTACCCACATTAACATTATGGAATATAAGGTCCTCCATTATTTACCCAAATGATGGGTTTCCTCTAATTATCCATGAGTTTTTTGTATTATTAAACTCTTTAAAATAGAACCCACTTTAATATTTTAAACATTAGCATTTTATTCTCATATGCATGCAGAAGCTTAATTAAAATGGTTCTCGTTCAAAACTCATATATACTATATAAATACCCTTTTATCCTTTATATCATTAACCTTACCTTTATGCTCCTCCTTGACCAATCACGTTCTCGGATGAAATATACACATATGGCTTCAATATTCCTTCACAACATCACCTATTCATCACCTCCATATCACATCTAAATATTTCACCATACAATCCTTATCGCATATATTACTGCGCATTTCCAATACTTATCGCAATTTTGCGGTTATGCCGATTTCAAAAATAGGTAAATATTACCCTTCGCACATCGCAGATTGACGAATATAACATTTTGCACATCGGTAATCATACCACTTCATAGATAAATTTTCATTGATTTACCTCATCGACACTTCACAAACTTACAGTCGTCACAACTTCACCACTTTAATACTATCGCTCTTCAACAAATTCCAAAATTAACTTGCGATGAGATCTAGACTGTTAATCTTTTGCATGTCTTTGTGACTTAATCCTTGCCATCCGATCTCTTCCTTGGAAATTTCCTAAGGGTTTTGGATGCTTTAATATTTTCTCTGTTTTTGACTATCGCCACTTATAACTTTGTCTTCTCTACTTGCTACTTCTCCTAAGCTTTCTCTTCTAGTCTTCACTCACATATATAGCTTTCATGCTCACTGCATGCTTGCACACTGTTTCAAGCCAGAATATAGAACACCATTCTGTATTAAAACTATGAATCTAGAATTCGAGATTTGTTTCTCTTCTCAACTTGCACACACGTTTTATTTGCACTTATTTGTTCTCATCAGATTCACACACAACTGTTTAATTCTGAGACTGGAACCTTACAGATTCTACTAAGACATTGAGTCCTTTATCACTCAGAAAGACTCATTCATTCATCATCATTATTTTGATGATAAATTGTTACACAGAATCAGATTTATTCTGTTACAGATCACTCAACATGTAAAAGAAAAAAAAAACACAGTCGCAATGAATTCTCAATTTTCAATAATTAATAAATGTACATATATTAAAAAAAAAAACTGTTTACAATTTGGCTTTCACCTGATTTGCCTTTTACATGGCCCTTTCCTCTTCTAAATAACCCTCTCTATTATTCGTCTCTTCTCCCTCTACTCTATCTCTATTTCCTACTTTCTACTTACCATTTTTCTCCAGAAACTTACAATGAATATATATTACAATTTTAGAGCTTATCCAACCCTCACTCAACTCCTATAGACTTGTAACCACTTCTATTCTCAGAAAATCCTTCCTATCTCTAATTTATGACTAATCTAATTTCTTGAGCATAAAAAGAAAATATCCTCTCTAATATCCCATTTTTCATGAATATGTATACAAAAGTCAACTACAATATTCCCTACATATGATTTCTACAAATTTAAACATTTTAAAAGAGCATTTTACAATATTCACAACTTGACCCTCCTTGGGCTAATCAAACAATTAAATTTAATTTGAGTGCTAATGCTCCTCCATCACTTTGTTTACAAGTCATCATTCATGTTTCTACAGGAACTATGAATGTTGGAAGAAATCATACCATGCATAGTGTATGTGTGGCTTATTAAGGACTTGCATGTACTATTTTCCTAGAAGAACAAATCCTATATCTACTATTAAATTGACACTGAAAGTATCAATGTTCTACAATTACGAAGAAACCATGACCATGACATAGTAAAACAATATATTGCATATTCAGATTGCAACTACAAATACATTAGAACCAGATAAAAATATAAAATTAGTTTAACTATTTTGCTAATTGAATTTTTTTTTCTTACCATGGATTAGCACATATAACTCTGAAGTTGTGAAGTTAGCGAGGAATCCAAGCTCTAGCCATCAATGTTACATTGAATTAGTTTGTGAGGAGGTAGACAATAGGAAGTGAATTGAATGGATGTGGCGATTGAGTAATATAACACTAACCTTGCACACTAAAGGCCACCAATATATTTTTGTGGAGGTTTTCTTGTGTAGAACTTTTTGCATAGTGAAATATTTACAGAAGAAAACCTCCGCACAAGTTTACTTTGATGATGTTGCGTTCACTTAAATGGGTCCAAGGTATCTCCAACATGACAAGAAAATTCCTATTATACATGGCGCTACCAAAAAATTATTATTAGGTTTACAACAACACACTAGCCCACTAATTTTCCAAGTATATTACATTTTAATGCACCTTATAGTAAGAAATGATTTCACACCAAATCTCATGTTTCTTTCATTCCTCATCAGTGAGGAATATATCCAGCGACATTCACATTAGCATACACATGGTTCAAAGAGTATTCATTCTCCACCTGAGTAGTAGAAGTGGTCCAAAACCATAATTCAGCATGAACATCCTCCTTCAAGAAGTTGCAAATCTAGATCCAAATATCCACTTAATAGTGGGGACACCTCTCATAGTTTGATTCACCCTTAACTAAATAATGAATAACATTGTATTGGTGCTTGGTACTAATTCATGGATTCTACTATTGTTGTTCTGTTATGAGTATCTCGACGTATTATATATTTTTAATCAATAAAGTGGAAAGGGAGAGAAAAATAAAAAACTTAATCATGAGAAAGTTATTCCATGGTGCTTGTGCTCTTTGTTTTGAAAGTCGCCTTCTCCATAGCAATTGTGCAGTGTTGCTAATATGGTTCTAATGGCATGTTTTAAAGATCATTGTGTGGAGGTGATTTTAATATATATCCCAATAAATTTTTAAACATAAACACACATACATACAATATTATTGTACAAATCTGCATAATATTAATGTATATTCCAATGGAGTTTTAAATAGAATCACATTGAAAAATTATGTTACATGTATATATTGTTGTTGCTAGAAATCTAAAATGGCATCTTCCTTGCTCATTAAAATATTTGCATGGATTATAAGCACACACAATTCATATAAAAGGGAAAAAAAGACAATTGAAAAAATAGGACTCAAATCTACTAGCAAATTCTTGAATTAAGATCTCTTGGAAAACCATTAAATACGTTTGATGAAAAAAACGAGCTACACTTGTTTTTTTTAAGAAAATTTTCTTCAAATTCTCATAAACATGTGGAAATTTAACCATGTTATTCCTTAAATACGAAAACTAACCACATTGCAGCTTGAAATTTTGTAAAGATCACCGATTTGGAAAAATTTCATAGTAGCATGACTCCTCAAAAATAGGCTTGGAAATAATTTAACCTCGTTTTGCCTCCATTTCTACTCCTTTTGTAGCCTACCACCCCTACACCATATCAAAACATAAACCGTCCGCCTTCTCTTCTATTGTATGTATGTATTTTTTTAAATATTACTATCTAATCATTGCAATACTTGTTTTAAAAATATTGAGTTTGAAAGGGCTTTGGAATATTTGCAGTTTTATTTTATTCATGAATATGGGTATAGTGTTAATTTTCATGCTGGGGAAAGCTGGATGTGGCATAGATTTCATAATATTATCCTCATGGAGTGCACTCGTATTGAGTTGATGTTTCCCATGTATTCCAACAGATGGGAAGCCAACACTTGTAGCTCCTCCGCATCTTGCACAATATATCTTTGAATGTGCGGAGGAATTT
Organism: Pinus albicaulis; assembly: GCA_034641835.2. Taxonomy (NCBI): domain Eukaryota; kingdom Viridiplantae; phylum Streptophyta; class Pinopsida; order Pinales; family Pinaceae; genus Pinus; species Pinus albicaulis. Next base: position 1,444,755,869 of record CM076584.1, on the reverse strand, counting down.
TCCTCTACATAGTGAAATCTCCACACAATGAAAACATAATAATATTATTTGGTGATTTGTTTTTCAACCCCACCGCTTCTCCTACATAAATGACTTGAAACCATGTCATTTCTTGCATAATTGGGTAGAGAAGTAGCCTAACAGGGTCAATGATCAAAGAACTCACCAACGGAATGAGCATTGAGAATACTAGTTTTTTTTTTTAAATGAATTGTCAGATACTGAAAAATACCAAAAATAAAAATCTCTCCACCAAGGGAATTATGTCCTGTCACAGCTCATTGATTGAATAAAAAATTAGAAATCATATTACTAAAAAATTGAAAATTAATTTTGAATTTATGGGAAAATAGGAATATTAAGCATTTTCTCAAAACTTTGGCTAAAGTTGTAATAAACTCGGAAAAAATGTTGAGAGTCAACGCGGGGAAAATGTTATAGTCCCTACTGGAAATGACTAATAAAGTACCTAATTATATGAATATATTAATAAATTTTATTAATAAAGTCATTAATACCTACTAATCTTAAACATATATATTTACTATAAAGATGAGAAATATGCCTTTTACCATAAGTAAATGGAGTGTTATAATTAAATTGTAATGAGATAATGAAAAATAACATGATTAGATTGTATCACAAAACATAATATAGAGTTTCATCATCTTTATCTTTTTTTAATAAATATGGATTCTTGTTTTGTTTGTTAAGTTATGTGTGATCCTCCACAGTTGACCTGTGGCTTGAGGAACCGCGAGCCAAGTGTATCTAATTCATCAAAGTCACCAAGGGATCGAAACCAACCTAGGTCACATCAGACCTTACATGAATGGATTTCTTAGCATGTCTCCTCCCCCTAGCACAGGGCACAACCACCCTCCATGAGGTTTGATCAAGGGTCACCTTGTTGACAAGACCCATCCTCAACCAGTTGTGCTAGTGGGACTTTACATTAATAAATATGGATATCAATGCATATATATATATATATATATATATATATATATATATATATATATATATATCTGTGTCTCTGTGTGTGTGTATTTATTTCTTTATTTTAAATATAAACATTAACATATATAATATAACATGATATATATTTTTTGTAATATTTAGACATTAAACATATTTGAAAATAGTAAGTTGAAATTTGACTATTTTTATTTCTTAATCTAAAATTATATTTATTTTTATTATTTTTAGAATGTGCAAATTAGAATTAAGGAATGAGAGTGGGTCACCTTTCATTAAAGATGATACACATATAAATACAATAATTTTATTATTTAATCCAACTTCTAAGGATTCTTGGACTTCCAATAACTATCCACATTCCACACCATAACCCTAATGTATCAGGTATCCAACATCCCCCCCTTTAATATGAAGGGGTGTATATGAGTCCAAGAAGAGAGCTAAAGCAAAAAAATGCATGGCAGCAAAGGGCTGTATGTGCTCTCTGAAATGGTGGTTTAAGAAAGACTATAAACCAAATGAGGTATAAGAACATGAAGTTTCTATTGGTGGTGGTTTAGGGCTAACCACAAACTCTGGAACTCAAGGTCGAATCAATTCTTGGAACAATTCTAAATCTAGCTAGAAGCTAAAGTTTTTTGCTGGTGGAAGTGTTCCTTGGTTTCAAATTGGCCATAAAGTGATGTAATAGAAACCAAATTATTTTTTTGGTGGTGTATTAAGGCAAACCACCAACCAAAAACCTGCTCATGGAGCATAAATATTTCTTTAGATACAAATTTGAATCTGGCTATGGATGACTCTAGTTGTAGGCTCTAAAAGATGGCTTTGGTTTAGGTTGTGGCTCAAGCTCGCTTGATGAAGATTCAAAGCAAGTAATTTACTGTCAACTCTTCCCCCTTTCAGATACAAGTAGAGACTTTGAAGAAACATTCACTACAATAGGAGTCAATACTCGAGAAAAAATTCTATGGTATGAACTATATATATTATTTCCTATTGAAGATCATTGCCAAGAAGTGACCCATCCAAGGTCAATATTTGTTATTGCAAGAGTATTATTTTGGAACATATATCTGAATGGTGAGTGTGTTTACCACAATGCTCACAAGGGTGAAGATAAGAAAACTGATATTTCACATGGCCAACTTGATCACAATGTTGGCATATAAAAATTCGTGGCTATGGAAGAGGAGCAGGATTTGGAATAAGTGAAGATGAACCATTTTGAAAAAACCTAACACTTTGAAACTTGATGTGTTTGGAATAGTGTGGAATGTGAAAGGAAACATCCTTTCCATATCGAAGATGATTTATTTTCCTGTTGTTAAAATCTTCTTCCCAAGATCTGATGATTGGTTTAGGAAGTGCATACCAAACCTATACATTTTTATGGAAATCTACTCCTGAAGTGGACACTTGATGTGAATCAACCTTATCCTAACCGATTTGATCAATTTTTCGCTATTGATGGGAGTCTGTCTCAAATTCAAACAAAAAAATTTTCTGAACAAAAACTAATTTACAATGATAATTCACATGATATATTTCATGTTGCTGTAGCTGTGACTCAATTTGGAGAAACTCAATTTTCTCCTATGCATGTTGCAGATAAATTGTAATGTAAAAAAGAGTGGCTTTTTTTATTTTGATTGTATTTAAAGTAGTAGACACCACCAAAGTATTTTGTAACTCTGATACACCATTAAATTTGGTCATTTTCTTAAAACACGAAATATACTTGCAACCAACTTTGAATAAGGGTGTTGGCTTCAACAAAAAATGTAGGAGTTGAAAATGCAATTTAATAAGTAAGAGATGAATGGTTGTTACTAAAAAATTAAAAAATGTTGAAAGATAATAAGAGGAGAATAAGGACATTCCTTAAAGGTGAGGAAAAATACACAATATCTTAGCTATCATTGAAGCACATTGAATACACAATGCCAACTACACTACTTGCCTCCCCATAAATCATTTTGTATCCCTTCTCAAAGGATTTCACCAAACCCTTTCGACAAATTTATCCCTTCAAACTACCAACTTGTTTAAGAAAAACACACAAAAAATAAATCTGTGAAGCCCATCTCAACTGCTAGGTGGATATTGGAGCCAATTTCTTTTTTAATAATTACACAACAAAAATATAAAAATCATTTTTAATTTACAAAAATAAATAAATTAAATACACCATAACTAAATGATAAATAATATAGAATTTATTTTGTTGAGAGGTGCACTCCACCACAATATGGAAGAGATGTTGCAATGTTATATAAACACTTTGAATTGACCCACACTCTAGGATTTGACAACTCATTGACGATAAAAATAAAAATATAATATAATTAATAATTATAATTTATGTTGTTTTGATCAAATTGAAAAATAATTATAATTATAATTTTTATTAATTTTTGTTGGGTAGTTTAGGTAAAATTGACTTGGCCAAGTTACCAGTGGTGTTGTTTTGTGTTTTGGTGGGTAATCATTTAAAAATTACTATAATAATTTTTTCCATATCATATATTTAAATATGAAATTTTTATCATTTTAACATTACACTTTATTTATAGCAATTAAAATAGCCCAGATCGAGCTTAATTTGGATCTATCAAGCATGAAGAGGGATCACATATTTCGAGGTGCAAAACTTTCCTCAAGTTTCTCACTAAAAGAATAGGTTTGCAACTCGAGGGATTTAATTCCTTTTGATGCTTAATAGATTTGGAGTTAAAATGGATCTATACTAGTTTTAATTTAAGAAAAAATCTTAAATTATACCCAAAAATATAAGAACACTTTAATTTAAGTAAACTCCTTAAATATGAAAAATTGGGATATGCATTAATGGAACATCACAATTCAAGTAAAACTTACATAAGGAGAAAATACATGTTTATTAATGAACATATTATTCCGTTTTATGTTCATATTTTGAGGAATATTTTATTTTATTTTATATAAATTTTCTATTGCATATTTAATATAAAATATTATTATTATCAAAATTGGAAAAATGTTAGTTTTAATATATATATATATATATATATATATATATATATATTGTTCATTAAAAATATGGATTAGTCTTTAAGTGAGATTTTTTGGAGTTTCTAGCATATTTATGGTTGGAATCCGACAAAAATATTTGTGTCCAAATCTTGTTTTGTGTTGTTTAAACTAGTTTTTTTTTACTTCATATATGGATTCAACACCCTCAAAAGCCCTTGGGGCACTTCGACTGTGAAGAGTTCACCTGTCAAACATGTTATTTAAATGAATCCTTGGTGAATTCTAGAAAAATTAGATCGGAAAATAAATCGGGAAATATTTCCAAAAAGTCACACTTAGAGACCACTCTTAAAAATATTAAGTATATATTAATTTTGTTTTTGATTACCAGAAAAAATTGTGAAAATGAAACATCTTACTTCTTAGACAAGGTAATTCATCATAATTTTTCTTATGAATGAGCCTATTCACTAACGTAAGTTTTAATTAATTAAATGGATTTAAATTGTTTTCTTTTGTATTTGCTACTTTGTTGTGATTTCATATTGATGATATAATACTTATAGAATGGCGCTTAATTGAATATGAAGGATAATGATGAAGAAAATCGGTCCTAAACATGGTAATAAAATTAATTATTTCTTTTAGATGGGGTGTTTGATTTGAGAAGTGGTGGGGATAATTTGTCGCTGTACCACCGGGCCACATGCTTGTTGGACATGGAAACATGTCCTCATAAAGGTTTTATTGATTGCATGTAGTAGGTATGGGAGAGCCTCTTCAACGAAATCCTAATGATTTGCATGAAGCTCCTTCTTAAACATTGTAGTCATCGTTTGATGGTTATATGTACAGTCATTCTTGTGAAAAAATATTGGATGGATAGTTGCTCATATGATGAGTCTGCCATTCCACCTAGTTTCATAAATCCGACATTTAATAATTTTAATGCAATGAGGTTATGTTTTAGTTTTCTTCCTGAGGAAATAATTTTTCATTAATTCATCTATGGTTTCCATCCTAAACTCAAGTATTACGGAAGTTGTTTGGGGAAGGAGTGTCCTTAGTGAGCATAGTATGATGGAATTTTATATCTTCTATAGCTATGGTTCATGTTTATTATTTCTAGTGCCTATACATGTTACCACTCTGGGTTTTCACTAACACTGGAAACTTGGACAGGGGATTATGTAGGAAAAATGGGTTCTCTATTGTTGTTTCCCTCACCTCGCTAGTCATCTATCTATTTTCTATATCCCTGTTAGTTATTCTAGTGCTTTAGTTGGGTTCAAGGAGGAAATAACTAAGCCAAAATAATCAAAAATATCAATTCTTACCTAGATTTCGGGTTGTTGAAGGTAATTCAATTTGGTTAAATAAATTTTCATTCATATCATTGGTTTTTTGTTTTTTTCCAATATTTCGGTTTTAGTGTGGTCTATTATTTCAGATAGGGTGAGGGAAATGTGCTCACATTTATGTGAAAGGGTCTTCTTTCTCTATAGAAGTTATCAAAAATTCATTTTGTGTAAGGTTTCTAAGACCACTTCTTGAGGAAGATTTCATTCTTAGTGACTATTCTCCTCAGTAGTCTAATTCTTCTGTGTATTTATACTCCTTGCCACAGATATTCTCAGTCCAATTTTGGGCATAAATCAATCCAATGCAAGACATAATGTTGCATAAACATGCTCATGTCCACCGTGAAGAAAAAATATTATCAAGAATGGGTGTGTACTCGAGCCAAATTGTGGGCCAAAAGCTTAATAATGTTGATTCAAAGATATCACTCGATAACCATTGCAAGAGGAATTATCTCAGTGTTATAACATCATTTCTCAACTCTATATACTTGATGATATATGTTATGGCCTTGAGCAACCCTTTCCCTTCAAACTTGGTCCTTTACCTAAAAAAAATTATTTTAAATTCCATACGTGACTCAGCCCTCTCAAAAGCACGTGCACACACGGGTCTAGTTATACCCAACCCACACATATAATTTAAAATATCAAAAAAATATAAAATTCCCTTTTTTCTGGGCGGGATATACAGGCTACACTGGAAGCCTACCTAGAGGAGCCCGTGGCCAAACTATTTCCCGACTAAAAAATTGTTTTGGGGTGATATAAATACATCTCATGGGAAGGCCTAAAGGGGAGAGAGAGATAGGTATTGATACTATAGCCACTTAGTCCCTAATCAAGTACAATTTATCTTTATGCCTCCTGCACTTCCTATATTATAGAAACCCTTGTTTCCCTCATGGAGATGTTCACTCATCTTATGTGACATCTATGTGTATGCTTATGGAAGGAGATTGTTGAGGTTTGGGCTGGACATATCTCAAGGAATATTTTTCTTAGAGCCATAGCTGAATCAGGTGGCATTCCTCCACAAATTTTTACATACATCAATAAAGAAGCTTTGTCCAGTTCCTGATGTCGTGATATTTATGATTTATACATGTTATGATCTTATTCTAGTTGATTTAATGTTATTTTGTTTATAACCTTATATGATCTAACATTGACATCTAGAACATGCTTTCAATTATTATTATTCTATGTGCTTTTCTTGAATGAGTTGCAGGTTTTGAACCACCTAGAGAAGCAAAGGGTTTGAACCCTGCAGGATCGCCTTTAAAAATAGGACCTACGGGTACGATCTCTTCTCCCAATTTTACTAGTTTAAGCATTAGGAAAATATATTTACTTGATTCTTCTTGTTGTATGCCTATTGCTCTGTGTTGTGGCCCGCAAAAACCCCCCTTTTTATTTAGTATTATCACTAATACTAAATAAATGGGGACCCTTAGTCAAAAAATTTAAAAAATCGATTAGTGCTTGTATTTCCTTTTTTAATAAAGCTTACTATCATAAAATTAGGAGACTATCCCTTGAAAAATTTAAAAACTTAAGTTTTATGATAGGATAGAATAAAATCATTCTTTAAAGAAATATCGCATCACATGAAAGTAATGAATACCCCCTTACAAGCGGAATTCTGAGATTGCGAGATCGCGATACGAAACTACGCATTAAAATAACATTCATCGCATCGCATGCTTCAAATGTCATATGTTATGCTGAAAATCTCAAAACCACCGATATGCGATGGAGTATATCGCAAATCACATTTTTCAGAAAAACACATTAACAGAGATTTGTCATTTGCTGCGATCCAACTATTTTGCGATATTGCGATATTGCGGTATTTTGATATTGCAATTTTACGAGATTGCGATATGCGATATTGCGATTTTGCGATATTGTGAAGTAAATCGAAGATTACCTTATCGCAAATATTTAAGGCTCATTATACGAAAAAAATCTTTCCATAAAACGAGACATGGTTATGCGCTTTAATGTTAATCAATGAATTGGTTGTCAATCATTATTGAAATATGGTTTCGTTCTGATCGAAGAGCTATTTCACGTAAGGTGGTATATTTTATACGTCTTCAACATTTAAAACCTTTCCTGTCATATTTTCTATCATTATTTTCATCTCGCTTTTAAATTTCAGGAATGAAGAACAAAGAACTATACAAAGAAGTATTCGGGATATTATGGGAAAGAAAGACAAGGCTCTGAGTTCTGAAGACAAAGAAATGAAGCCCTTGTATACAGACACCGCCTATAACAAAAATGCTGGTATTACTACTTGGGAGGGCATGTACAATCTACTTGAGGAAGAGAACCCCATAGCAATGGAGGTTACATCTACTGTAGGCTCACATAGATCTTCTGAGGCTTCTATTACAGAGTTATCTTGCTCATTCTTGCACCGGATAGCGGCGAGGCCCAGAATTCTTCCATACATGGACATGGTTAAATGGGTGCTGGACAACAATGATATTACAAACAGACAGTTTAAGAATCAGGGTCAAGAACCCATTGGTTCATTCACTCCACAAGATTTGAGACTCATGTATCATTTACCGGAGCCACATGCAACTTATAAAAAATAGTTCATGGAGAAATTTGCTAAAGAAAATGAAAACCTGGCAGAATGCACCAAGGATTGGTCAAGGAGAGATGAACCACTAAAGAAGGATAAACATGGTATGTATAGTACTAGTTCTCTCACTTCCCCGTATTGCTTTGCTGCTACTATGCTCTGTAGGCTTTTCGGAAAGCCAGACATTAATAAATTTTCATCTGAATGGCTACCATTATTGAATGCTGCTGTTAATGCTACTATTGTAGATTGGGCTAAGATATTATCTGAAAACTTAGCCACGACCATTTTGAATTACCGGTCTAAAAGAACTATTTCTCAGAGAATTTATCCCCCTTTTTACATATCCACTTATGTGATGCATTCAATCTGTTATATTTCTAAGTTTCCTTTAATGGGTTGGAAATGGACGACTCAAGACACCTTACCCATTCATATTTATCACAAATAATTGTGGGATTCCAAGTTCATTTCCTATTTTTACAAGATATGTCATGGAGTCATGTTGCCCTTGTACAAAATCTTGTATGATAAAGATGCTCCTAGGTTTTCTCCTGAAGCAGAAGTAGACATACTGCCTGTTGCGAGATGGTTTGGAGAAGAACTGTTTACATATGTCAGGGTTTTTGGAAGTTTCGCTTCACCTCATGTCTTACCTTTGTATGTTCCTGATAAACTCATGGCACAAGAAATTGCTTATCAAACCTGCGGAGAAGGAGGTTTGACTAAAGATTTGAAGGAAAAAAAGAAGGCTATTTGGCCACAATTTCCTGTGGCCTGTGGAGCCTTTTCACTATTTGATGTAGGCCATGCATTCAAAGAAGTAAACAACATTACATGTTTACGTTTGTTCAAATTTCCAAGAAGACAATTCGATCCTTATGATGTTGCTAAAAATTTCACTACTGCAGTCAAAATAAGGGTGTTTTCTAAAGAAGATGATATTTTTGATGACATGTTCCAAGAAAAAGGCACACTTAAAGAGGTTCTACATTCGGATCAAATGCGGTTTCCTCCAGCAGAATTTCAAGAGTTCAAAATATATAGAGAAAGGAGGTTAACTAGTATCCCTTTGGATAAATTACGCTTGGAACCCATAAGGGAACTAACTCCCAGTATTAGTCTCAGTGGAAGTTCAGATACAGACAGATCTAAATCTAAGTCTGGGAGAGAAACGTCAGAACACTCTAAGAGGTCTGAAAATGACCATGATAAAAATGAAGTGTCAGTAAGGGATACTTCTCAGTCAAAGGAGCTCTCACAGCAACAAGTTTCAACCTCTTCACAACTAAATCTTCCCCCTCTCATTGTATAGCAACCATCAGTCAGAACTGAGTTAGATAAAGAATGGGAGACATTCAATGATTTAATCAATATTGAAGGACTTAACACACAGACACCTGTGAGTAATGTACAGAAAACAAAAGATATAATCACATGAATAACTAGCAATGTCTCAGAAATGGAACATATTCCCATTATCCCATCCTTTGAACTTATGCTCAAAATAGAGAAAATTCCTCCGCTTGATGTATTTTATAGTCCACAACACAAGGTAGTGGTAAGAAGACAAAGAAAGAAAAGGAAATTGGAAAATGCGCTCTCTCATGATGCAGAACAATTAGACGTCCTATGGCAAGATCCTACCACTGATCCAACTGAAAATATCACCAAATTATCTCAGATCATAGGAGCATATGCCTCTGCAGCCATTGATAAAGCATCTCAGGTACAGAAATTAATAAACGAGAAAGAAGATCAAGTACAAGTTTTGCAACAACAACTGCAACAAGCCAACGCCAACAACGAAGTATAGAAACAGCTGGAAAAATTATAGCAGGACTTCCAGCAAATGCAGATAGAATACCAGAACAGTTTGACTGAAAAAGAAAAACAACTACAGGTTATGCAAGAGATGCACAAAGATGATCCCAAGCTTACAGAATTCATCACAGAGTCCATTTCCTTAAATGACCAACTACTGTAGCAACAGGAAATATTATGCCAAAGAATATTACAGTGGAACTCTTATTGTGAAGAAAGTGATAAAATCACTAATCATGTCGTAGACTTACGACATGATTATGATTTAACTGATAAAAGAGTTACTGACTATTTGGCTTGGCAAGAAACAGAGGAGGGGAAAAGAGCATATGCACCAATAATCAATTAAAATCACAAAGAAATTCTCTTTAATAATTGGGATGCACAAATCAGAAAAGCAGAGCAAGCGACAGAAGAAGCAGCCACAACACCAAACAATGTTATTGATTGCATAAATGAAAATTTTCACAAGGAAAATCTGATCTCACAAACCACTCTAGGATATCTACTGAAAGCACAACAACTGCAGACAGACTGGAAACATAAGGCTCAAGAAAAGGCAAAATCGATTAAAATATTAACTAAGTTAAATTGGGATTCTTATTGGGCGTGTTTGGTAAAACCACATAGCCAGTGCATGACTCTCAAATGTATCATCAATTCTGTCGTGAAGATGGCGCCAGCTCTTGCCGATTCCGTTTTCACAGGACAATTAAAGTCAGAAGTCGGCCAACCAACTCTTCTCAAACAAATGCTGAACACTTGCAATTTCAAAGAACAGATTCACAAGTAGTTAGTTGTTAGTTTTAACTTTAGATTTAGTATTAATTTTGATTTATTTTTACCTAAAAAGAGGACGATCATTTAAACTGTATCCTACATTTTTGTAATAAATTATTTTTAGATTTAGTTAGTAGTATTTAAACCCTTCTCATGCATTTAGAGAAGGGTCCTAAAATGTGTCAAAAACTTGTCCTCAGAACATGCACTTTTGCACCCTCCGAGGAGGTTTTGATGAATTAATGGAATAAGATTTATTGATATTTGCATTTAATATCTGCTACTGATGTTGCACTTTTTTACTCTTAGTGGATGTTGGACTAAGAAGAGATAAGTCATTATTGCTTGAAGCTCATGAGTAGAACTAGTTATAAATGGTACTTTTATCTCTTAACTATTTTTTCCTCTGTGTTAAAGTGATATTTATGTTCAGTTGTTTATGTATTAATGCTTGAATTCTTGAGTTATCATTTGGAAATTTTGTACGGTGATAGCTATTTGTTTATGCTTAATATATGAGTAGCTTATTATGCGATATGTTTTTCACAACTGTTTCGTCTAACTTTTTATACGAAGTGGTTTATCTTTATTGAATTCTTTTCTTATAACATTTGAATTATATTTATTACCAATTGTTATTTGAAATCATTTTAGATCGCATAACGGAAAGATTACATCTTGGGTTAGTTTAGAATAAGATATTTCTATTTATTAGAATACAATTGCATGTTATAGATTAGAATTAGAATAAAAGAATTTCACTTAGGAACTTTTAGAAAGGAAATATCAATTCTCAACACACACACACACATATTGGGAAACTGGTCCCATTATCCCCAGTCGGACCCACTATACCAAACAGAAAAGGAGCTGCCAACCAAGGTCTGGACTGGGTGGGTATCCCCCTTGTTGTAGACCCGATTTTTGGGGCTTCAACATATTTGGCGCTAGAAGGAGGGCCCTGAAATATGAATGGAAAGTAAGTCAAAATATAGATACCATTATGAGAGTAAATCACCCTCACCATCTCCCCCGAATTTTCCATCATACTTAGAATCTTTAAATCTAGAGCTAGAAGTCGAAAGAACAACAGCCACTGCCACAAACCCTGACTTTTCAGAAGAATATACTATTGAACCTCCTGAAGTTGAATCTTTGATCCATAAACTTTAGCGATTTTCAATATCACCTCAAATATCTGATAAATCTCAAGGCAGTGTGACTTCGCAATATAATCCTGCTCATCCTCTCACCAGATTACATAGCAAAAAGTTTGGCATTCAGCCAACTGAGTTACCTCTACCTACAAGAAAGAGAGCAAGGAAATCACCTAAAGGGTCTGATAGCGAGACTCTTTCATCATCATCATCCATCTCAACCTCTTCACCGTGAAGTCAACCATCCACCCCTCCACTTCAGACTATTGTCCGTCAGTCCACTGGAACTTCCACATCTCCTTCTCAAACATCTGGAATCGTAATATCCTCATCTTCCCAACCACAGGGATCATCTTCTACAATTTCTTTTGTTGGTAGTTCAGCGATGGCCCAATTGCCATGGAATAACCCAGGGGCAGTCTTAATGCCTGCACCCTTGAGTCAATTACTGGCCCATCCTGAAAAACAACTGCCTAATTTTAATCCTGAAGCAGGCATGCTAGCAGAAGAACATATAAATAACTTTATGTTGTCCATAAATCTCAATGGAGTTACCAATGAAGATGCTGTCGTCTGACTTTTTCCCTATACTCTACAAGGAGCAGTCGGATCATGGTATTTCTCATTACCGTCTGGATCTATTACTAGTTGGGATATCTTCCAAGATAAATTTTTGACTAAGTTCGGTGATGACAGGTCTACAGCGACAATGATCAATGACCTGTCCAATCTTCGAGCTGAGTCAAAAGAACCTATCAAGGATTTTAATTCACGTTTCAATAAACTGTTAAATAAAATTCCTACTACTTCTAAGCCTAGCGAAGAAGTGCGAAGTGAATGATACATTTTTGCTTTACCATCAAACATAGAAATCTTCGTTGACAGGGCTAAAAAAACAACTTTAGCTGACAATATGAAGGAAGCAATAGCAGTAGAGAAACGTATCATTGCTCTAGAAAAGAAAAATGCGATAGAGGAACGAAAATCCAAGAAGGTTACTTTTAAGGAAGACCCCAAGAAAAAACAATCGAAAGATCCATTCGATTTAGAAGGATTGTAGAAATTTATGAAGACCATGTCCAACGAAATGGTTTACATTAAGAAACAAGTGGCAGAAACATCTTCTAAAAAGTCGTTAAAGCCTTATAGAAGAAACCCTTCAACTGATTCAAAGCCACCAAATTCTATTACAAATGCTAAATCAGAAGAAGAAGAAGAGGAGATTGCTATTGAAGAAACTACCGATGAAGAAGAAGTTGTAGAAGTACAAGGTATGTGGGATTTCATCCTCCCAGATGAAGAAGATCAAGAAGCATCCCCGGTTAGCACTCGAAGTAGAAATCAACTTGATCCTCCTCAACCTACTCCTAAGCCAAAGAGCGCAAGCTCAATGACTAAGGATAAAGTTGCAACCAAGAAAACAACATCTAAAGTGATTCAAACCAGCCCAGTCCAAACGGATTCATCAACTCCATCAAAAACGCTGATCGTTTCGGATGAAATGGAGTATAATATCATAGAAGACATGAAGAAGACTAGGGCTAACATCACTTTTTATGAATTGAGCAAGTTAAAACACCAACAAAAGGTACCTTTGAAAGAATTACATGGTATACCAGAAAAACCTTTACCTGCACCTGTAATTTCTCAAGCTTCCCATGAGATGGGAAGACCTCCAACTAATATGATTAGTAAAGTTGATCTAGAAAATATCGCTTTAATTGGAGAAAGGTCGAGATCTCATACTCCCCCATTTCTTCTTACTTATGAAGTTTTCAATAAAAATTTGCATAATTGTTTAGTGGATTCTGGAGCTTCATCTAATATTTTACCAAAATCAATATGTGCAAAATTTAACATTCAACCACAAAAATCTGTTGTGCACATTGTTCAGCTAGATCGATCGCAAGTTGAAGTGATCGGCGAATTAAATCAAGTTACCATAAGGCTGTCATCTAATCCAAAGGTATATCAAGTTATTGACATTTTAGTTGCAGATATTCCAGAATTTTATGGCTTAATTCTTAGCAGAGATTGGTAAGAAAAACTTCATGGATACTTTGCAATTGATTGGTCGCACATGTGGCTTCCTTACAATGGTAAACCAAATCAGATAAAGGTTGAGCGAGAAAAACATCAGAAATACATAGTAACAGAACTGGAAGGAGAAAATGAACCGGTTGCATACAGCAATAATATCATTGGCAATTATTCAGTTGATTCTTTCTTAGGAAATTTTAATGCTCATACTTCACCTTACTTAGAACATTCTGTTTTATCTCAAATAGAAATTTTTTCTCAAACAGATAGTTCTAAATGTATTAATTTTATAGATACTCCTGTAAATAAATCTTTATTTTGGAGGTTATTTTTTGATGGTTCTAAGTCTAATGAAGGAGCAGGAATAGGATGCGTTATGATTAGTCCAGAGGGAAACAAAATTATGCTAACTTGTAGACTCGAGTTCGATTTCACTAATAATACTGCAGAATACGAAGCTTTAGTCCAAGGATTATATAAAGCAATCGGATTAGATATCAAATATCTACAAGTTTTCGAAGATTCTGAAATTGTAATCAGATAGGTACGCAACACTATACATTGTTTATCAGGTCATTTAAAGCATTATCAATCTTTAGTTCAAGATCTGACTGAACACTTTATAGCATTTAATATTTCATCAATTCCCAAACTCTAGAATGCTAGTGCAGACCTTCTAGCTAACGTAGCTTCCAAGCTCATTCCTGCAGAAGAATATAGCCCTGATCGATTTTCAATCGAATTAATCTTTAGACCCTCAATTCTTGATAACATTACCAACTGGAGGATTTTCAACGATGATCCTGATATTGTAAGTTTCCTCACATCTGAAGGATCTTACACCAATCAGATAATTGATGAAGACCAACATGACAGACAATTGCAACAAGATAGCACTAATAATGCTATGCCAAAGTCAGTAGTCAAGTTAGAAGACCTTTATGATTTGAAAGATTGATTCAAAAGATCTACCAATTCAAAACTGCAAAGTTCAACTTTGAATTATGAATTAGTAAATCTAGGAATTGATGCCAAACCACAGAATATCAACGTAGGCCTTGGTCTAGCTCCTGAAGAAAAATTAGCATATGTTCGTCTTTTGATACAATACAAAAGTGTCTTTGCTTGGAACTACGACGAACTCAAAATTTATGACACTTCTATCATCCAACATACTATCCCAATGATAAACGATGAAAAACCGGTCCAACAAAAGCTGAGAAAGATCCATCCCAATCTAGAAAACCAGATCAAATCTGAACTCAATAAGTTATTAAAATCCAAGGTTATTTTTCCCGTTCGACATTCTAAATGGGTTTCCAATATGGTTCCCATTAGAAAGAAGAACAGAGACATTAGAATTTGCATTGACTTTCGAAATCTTAACAAAGCCTGCCAAAAAGATAATTTTCCTTTGCCTCCTATGGAGCAAATATTGTGGGCAGTTGCAGTCTCAGAATTAATGTCTTTCTTAGATGGTTTCTATGGTTACAACCAACTGTTGGTTCATCCTGATGATCAATTGAAAACCACATTCAGAACCAAATGGGGCACTTATGCATATCAAAAGATGCATTTTGGTCTAATCAACGATGGTGCCACATTTCAAAGAGCCATGGACATCGCATTCAAGGGATTAGTTAACAATTCAGTGGTAATTTACTTGGATGATATAACTGTATATTCCACGAAATGAAGCAATCATATTAGAGATTTAAAATAGATATTCCAATGTTGTCAAAGGTATGGAATTTCACTTAACCCAAAAAAATATTTTTTTGCATTAAGTGAAGGAAAACTTCTTGGATTCATAGTGTCAAAATCTGGAATTCATATTGATCCTGACAAAAGCAAGGAGATTTCCGAAATACCCTTACCCCATAACAAGAAAGCTATGCAATCTTTCCTTGGCCAGATTAATTTTGTAAAGAGATTTGTGCCAGATTTTTCAAGAACTGTATCTCCTTTAAAAGCAATGATTAAAAAGAATTTAAACTTAAAACGGGGCCAAGACAAATATGACGCATTCAATCTGATCAAACAAGTAATTGTTAATGCTCCATCTTTAGCAACTCCAAATTTTTCTGATCCTTTTATTTTATATACATTTTCCTTTGATAAATCATATGCTGTGATACTCACTCAAGCAAATCAAGACAAGGCAGAAGCCCCAATTTCTTTTTTCAGTTCAAATTTACAAGGGGTTGAGTTGAATTATTCAGATGTAGAGAAACAAGCTTATGCTGTTTTCAAAGCAATTAAATATTTCAGACCCTTTTTACTTAAAACCCATACAAAAATCATAGTACCGTTTCCAGCGGTAAGAAATCTCCTAATACAGAAAGATGTGGGTGAGAAAAGAGCCAATTGGATTACTGCCTTACAAGAATATGATGTAGAAATCAAACCAGCAAGTATTGTAAGAAGTCAAGGCTTCTGCAAAATACTAGCTAGAGCATTGCTTATTTCTGAAAAGCCATCTGCAGATATACAAATGTATGAGGTAAGCCTTAATGATGTTGACTCATTATATGCTGATATCATATTTTATCTAAAGAATGGATATGCTCCTTCAAATCTCGATTACACCAAGAAAAGAGCTCTAAGGTTGAAGGCTAAACAATATCATCTTGTGAATGATGTTCTTTTTAGAACAAATTATGATTCTGCTCTCCTTAGATGTCTTGAGAAATCTAAAGCTGAAAAATTCTTGCAGTAACTTCATGATGGGCCAGCAAGTGGAAATTATGCTGGAGATGCTACTGCACATAAAATCCTCTGCGCATGCTATTACTGGCCCACACTATTCAAAGACTCACATAGCTACGTAAGGAAATGTCAAGTTTGTTAAACCTCTGCTGGGAGACAAAAG
Organism: Pinus albicaulis; assembly: GCA_034641835.2. Classification (NCBI taxonomy): domain Eukaryota; kingdom Viridiplantae; phylum Streptophyta; class Pinopsida; order Pinales; family Pinaceae; genus Pinus; species Pinus albicaulis. Next base: position 1,444,739,237 of record CM076584.1, on the reverse strand, counting down.
AAACCATCATTTCCATTGCAACCAATCAACATTGAGCAGCCTTTTGATCAATGGGGATTGGACATAATAGGTGAGATCGTTCCTCACTCTTCTAAACAACATAGGTATATAATTACATCAACTGATTATTTTTCTAAATGGGTAGAAGTAGTTCCTCTCAAGACGGTCAATGCTGAGCATATCATCGAGTTCATAGATCAATTCATAATCACCAGGTTTCGTTTACCTTCTGCTTTAATGTTTGATAATGCATCATATTTTGCTGGTAATGCTATGACTTAATTTGCACTCAGAAGAGGTTTCAAACTTAAATACTCTGCCAATTATTACCTACAAGGAAATGGGTTAGCTGAATCTACAAATAAAAACTTAATCAGAATCATTAAGCGAACCATTGATCAAAATCATAAAAATTGGCATAAGTCTTTAATATATGCTTTATGGGCAGATCGAATAATGCAAAAAGCCTCCATTGGCACTTTTCCCTTTAATTTAGTTTATGGGAAAGAAGTGGTTCTTCCAACTCATCTAGCGATTCCTTCTTTGGCCTTAGTTCAATATATTGATGAAGCACCAACTTCTTCTTTACAACTAAGACAACTGGAAATAATAAAGCTGGAAGAACAACGAGAAAAGGAAAAAATAACTCATGCTCATCACCTTGCATTAGTGAAAGCTTCTTTTGATTCAAATATGATATCCAGAAAGGAATTTCAGATCGGAGATCTAGTTTTAAAATGGGACAAGGCTCATGAGGAAAAAGGGAAACATACGAAATTTCAACGAATGTGGCTTGGCCCTTTCCAAATCGCATAAGTCATAGGTCCATCTACTTTTATGTTACAGGATTTAACAAGAAAAATAGAGTCTTTACCTGTTAACGGATAGATCCTCAAAAAATATTTTCCATAGGAGATCATTCTTCTATTTTGTATAATAGTTTTCTTTATTTTCATAATAAAACCAGTTGTAAATGGTTACATTTGGAATTCACAAAAAAGATACAAATTTTCTTTTAGATTTTGTTTTTTCACTTGTATAAATAAAATTCTTCTAGAAAATTGGTCATTATTATTGAAAGATATACTTAAAGGCTTTAGGCCTAGAAATGATACTAGTTTCAACCTTGTAAATTTTGATAAAAAGCAACCTTTAGTGGAAATTGTTTTTTATCAGTATAATGAAAAGTATCAATAACAAAATGAAGATTCTCTGTAGAAAATTTCTTTCCAAAAACTCTACTATTGTTGTCCAGAGCTATCTTAAGGAAACAATGAATTCCTCCCCACTTAGGAAATTACAACATTTAGGGAATAATCCAATGATACACTTTAACTTAAAGAGTAAGAAGTCTCATCACGAGCTGACTTATCATGATCATAGATATTATAGTTTGCTGAATTTTCCAATACTGCATACCACAACAGGGCAATGAATCAAGAGTATTGCAATCAAAAGACAAGGGGTCTCATCACGAGCCAGCTTGTTCAGCAAAGTTATAAATCAAGTGAATGGCACTGTCATAAATTGGCTACTAAACCAAGACATTGTTATTTAAGGATAAAAAAGAAAATAAAAGCAATAAGTGTGGATATGGATTTCTCTTTGAAAATTGTATATTTCTCTAAGTAGGATATAGGATCATTGCTGGGTAACAAGTAAACTTGTCGAGGCTATAAACGCCTGCTGGCAACAGAGGCTCTACCTACGACAAATGAGCATATTTAAAATTGATTTACAGAGAATCCTTTATTTTTATCTTTATAAAATAAGTAATGACTGATGTAGATACAAGGACTAGCTTGAGAAAGTAAATAGTCAAAGTTGAATATAGAAGAAATGAAATATCATTGATAGATAAAATCATAATGTACTTTGTCTTTCTATAATAAAGTTTGATTTTCTGAAAAATTTTCTATTTTGAAAGTTTAGAAAATTCAAAAGAAAAGTAGAGATAACTGGTTCTTCCGAGTGAATCGCCAATTGTTGTGGCCAGCAACAACCCCCCTTTTTATTTAGTATTATCACTAATACTAAATAAATGGGGACCCTTAGTCAAAAAATTTAAAAAATCAATTAGTGCTTGTAGTTCCTTCTTCAATAAAACTTACTATCATAAACTTAGGAGAATATCCCTTGAAAAATCTAAAAACTTAAGTTTTATGATAGGATAGAATAAAATCATTCTTTAAAGAAATATCGCATCGCATGAAAGTAATGAATACCTCCTTACAAGCGGAATTCTAATATTGCGAGATCACGATACAAAAATACACATTAAAAGAACATTCATCGCATCACATGCTTCAAATGTCATATGTTACACTGAAAATATCAAAACCACCAATATGCGATGGCGTATATCGCAAATCGCATTTCACAGAAAAACACATTAACGAAGATTTTTCATTTGCTGCGATCCAGCTATTTTGCGATATTGCAATATTGCGGTATTGTGATATTGCAATTTTACGAGATTGCGATCTGCGATATTGCGATTTTGTGATATTGCGAGGCAAATCACAGATCACCTTATCGCAGATATTTAAGGCTCATTATACGAAAAAAATCTTTCCATAAATCGAGACCTGGTTATGCGCTTTAACGTTAATCAATGAATTGGTTGTCAATCATTAATGAAATATGGTTTCGTTCTGATCGAAGAGCTATTTCACGTAAGGTGGTATATTTTATACGTCTTCAACATTTAAAACCTTTCCTGTCATCTCTTCCATCATTATTCTCATCTCGCTTGTAAACTGCAGAAACAAAGAACAGAGAACTATACAAAGTAGTATTCAGGATATTATGGGAAAGAAAGACAAGGCTCTGAGTTCTGAAGACAAAGAAATGACGCCCTTTTATATAGACACCACCTCTAATAAAGATGTTGGTATTACTACTTGGGAGGGCATGTACAATCTACTTGAGGAAGAGAACCCAGAGTAATGGAGGTTACAGCTACTGCAGGCTCACATGTATCTTCTGATGCTTATATTACAGAGTTATCTTGCTCACTCTTGCACCAGATAGCAGCGAGGCCCAAAATTCTTCCATACACGGACATGGTTAAATGGGTGCTGGACAGCACTGATATTACAAACAGATAGTTTAAGACTCAGGGTCAAGAACTCATTGGTTCATTCACTCCACAAGATTTGAGACTCATGTATCATTTATCGGAGCCATAGGCAAATTATAACAAACAGTTCATGGGGAAATTTGCTAAAGAAAATGAAAACCTGGCAGAATGCACCAAGGACTGGTCAAGGAGAGACGAACCACTAAAGAAGGATAAACATGGTATGTATAGTATTGGTTCTCTCACTTCCCCGTATTACTTTGCTGCTGCTATGCTCTGTAGGCTTTTCAGAAAGCCAGACATTAATAAATTTTCATTTGAATGGCTACCATTATTGAATTCTATTGTTAATGCTACTATTGTGGATTGGGCTAAGATATTATCTGACAACTTAGCCACGACCATTTTGAATTACCGGTCTAAAAGAACTATTTCTCAGAGAATTTATCCCCTTTTTTACTTATCTGCTTCTGTGATGGATTCAATCTGTTATATTTTCAAGTTTCCTTTAATGGGTTGTAAATGGATGACTCAAGACCCCTTACCCATTCATATTTATCATAAAGAATTGTGGGATTCCAAGTTCATTTCCTATTTTTACAAGATATGTCATGGAGTGATGTTGCCCTTGTAAAAAATGTTGTATGATAAAGATGCTCCTAGGTTTTCTCCTAAAGCAGAAGTAGACATACTGCCTGTTGCGAGATGGTTTGGAGAAGAACTGTTTACATATGTCAGGGTTTTTGGAAGTTTCGCTTCACCCCATGTCTTACCTTTGTATGTTCCTAATAAACTCATGGCACGAGAAATTGCTTATCAAACCTGCGGAGAAGGAGGTTTGACTAAAGATTTGAAGGAAAAAAAGAAGGCTATTTGGCCACAATTTCCTATGGCCTGTGGAGCCTTTTCACTATTTGATGTAGGCCATGCATTCAAAGAAGTAAACAACATTACATGTTTACGTTTTTTCAAATTTTCAGGAAGACCATTTGATCCTTATGATGTTGCTAAAAATTTCACTACTGCAGTCAAAATAAGAGTGTTTTCTAAAGAAGATGATATTTTTGATGACATGTTCCAAGAAAAAGGCACAATTAAAGAGGTTCTACATTCGGATCAAATGCTATTTCCTCCAGCAGAATTTCAAGAGTTCAAAATATACAGAGAAAGGAGGTTAACTAGTATCCCTTTGGATAAATTACGCTTGGAACCCATAAGGGAACCAACTCCCAATATTAGTCTTAGTGGAAGTTCAGATACAGACATATCTAAATCTAAGTCTGGGAGAGAAACTCTAGAACACTCTAAGAGGTTTGAAAATGACCATGATAAAAGTGAAGGGTCAGTAAGGGATACTGCTCAGTCAAAGGAGCTCTCACAACAACAAGTTTCAACCTCTTCACAGCTAAATCTTCCCCCTCTCATTGTACAACAACCATCAGTCAGAACTGAGTTAGATAAATAATGGGAGACATTCAATGATTTAATAAATATTGAAGGATAGAACACACAGACACCTGTGAGTAATGTACATACAACAAAAGATATAATCACAGGAATAACTAGCAATGTCTCAGAAATGGAACATATTCCCATTACCCCATCCTTTGAACTTATGCTCAAAATAGAGGAAATTCCTCCTCTTGATGTATTTTATAGTCCACAACACAAGGTAGTGGTAAGAAGACAAAGAAAGAAAAGGAAATTGGAAAATGTGCTCTCTCATGATGTAGAACAATTAGACGTCCTATGGCAAGATCCTACCACTGATCCAACTGAAAATCTCACCAAATTATCTCAGATCACAGGAGAATATGCCTCTGCAGTCATTGATAAAGCATCTGAGGTACGAAAATTACTGAACGAGAAATAAGATCAAGTACAGGTTTTGCAACAAAAACTGCAACAAGCCAACGCCAACAATGAAGTATAGAAACAACTGGAAAAATTACAACAGGACTTCCAACAAATGCAGATAGGATACCAGAACAATTTGACTGAAAAAGAAAATTAGCTATAGGTTATGCAAGAGATGCACAAAGATGATACCAAGCTTACAGAATTCATCACAGAGTCCATTTCCTTAAATGAACAACTACTGTAGCAACAGGAAATACTATGCCAAAGAATATTACAGTGGAACTCTTATTGTGAAGAAAGTGATAAAATCACTAATCATGTTGTAGACTTACAACATGATTATGATTTAACTGATAAAAGAGTTACTGACTATTTGGCTTGGCAAGAAACAGAGGAGGGGAAAAGAGCAAATGCACCAATAATCAATGACAATCACAAAGAAATTCTCTTTAATAATTGGGATGCACAAATCAGAAAAGCAGAGCAAGCGGCAGAAGAAGCATCAACAGCAGAAAACAATGTTATTGATTGCATAAATGAAAATTTGCACAAGGCAAATCTGATCTCACAAACCACTCCAGGATATCTACCGAAAGCACATCAACTGCAGACAGACTGGAGACAGAAGGCTCAAGAAAAGGCAGAATCGATTAAAAGATTAACTAAGTTAAATTGGGATTCTTACTGGGCGTGTTTGGTAAAACCACATAGCTAGTGCATGACTCTCAAATGTATCATCAATTCTGCTGAGAAGATGGCGCCAGCTCTTGCTGATTCCGTTTTGACGGGACAATTAAAGTCAGAAGTCGGCCAACCAACTCTTCTCAAACAAATGTTGAACACTTCAAAGAACAGATTCACAAGTAGTTAGTTGTTAGTTTTAATTTTAGATTTAGTATTAATTTTGCTTTATTTTTACCTAAAAAGAGGATGGTAATTTAAACCATATCCTACATTTTTGTAATAAATTGTTTTTAGATTTAGTTAGTAGTATTTAAACCCTTCTCATGCATTTAGAGAAGGGTCTTGAAATTTGTCAAAAACTTGTCCTCAGAACATGCACTTGTGCACCCTCCGAGGAGGTTTTGATGAATGAATGGAACAGGATTTATTGATATCTGAATTTAATTTCTGCTACTGATGTTGCACTTTTGTACTCTTAGTGGATGTTGGATTAAGAAGAGATAAGTCATTATTGCTTGAAGCTCATGAGTAGAACTAGTTATAAATGATACTTTTATCTCTTAACTATTTCTGCCTCTGTGTTAAAGTGATATTTTTGTTCATTTGTTCATGTATTAATGCTTGAATGCTTGAGTTATCATTTGGCCCTTTTGTACGGTGATAGATATTTTTTTATGCTTAATATATGAGTAGATTATTATGCGATATGTTTTTCACAACTTTTTCATCTAACTTTTTATACGAAGTGGTTTGTTAGGTCCCTATATCACTAGTATAGTCCCTTATTATTGTTAGTGTAAAACCCTTACTGTTATTATTGTACCCTTGTAACCCCCATTTTGTTATTATTATGCCCTTAAATTATTATTGTTAGGTCGGCTAGGATTACATTGTGGTCCACTAGGATTACATTATGGCCCCATGGACTCCTATATATAGAAAGGAGGTTTTTTAAATTGTATCATCCAATAATTTTTCATTTATGTAATGTATTGGAGGTTGCCCCTCGAAGTGGCTTATTTCTAAAGCGTTGATATCTCTTTTCTTCTATTTTTGGAGCTGGTTACACAACATTTGGTATCAGAGCTTTGGATTCTAGGGTTTTGCTGCTCCAAACAGGTCATCGTGGAATTTTCGCTATAACGTTTTTTCTACGAAATTTCTGAAGCTGAAATTTTTAAGGTGAGACGCCGAAATCCTGAGGAAGATTTTCCAAAAATTTCAGGACTTAGTTCGCAATATTTGTGGAGATATGATCTGTGGAAGTTAGGTCTTTTTTCAAGCTCCTAAACAGGTATTCATGGCATTTTCGCTATAACATTTTTTATACGAAGGTTCAGAATCTGAAATTCATATGGTGCGAAGCTGAAATCCTGAGGAAATTTTTCAAAACATTTCATAGCTTGGTTCGAAATATTTTGGGAGATATGGGGATCTGGTGGGAAGGTAGTGCTGTGCTCCCCGACCCCATCTCAAAGAGGTGACTGCTGGGAAAGTTCAATAACTCTTCTCCGGGCATTGGATTTGAGTGCCGTAAAATTGGTCTAAGTACACGGCCTTTAGTTTATTGGCTATCAATTTTAGAGAAAAAGGACAAAACAGTGACACGTGGCAAGTCGTACAAGTTCGCTCTACTGAACCAGTCCAGAATTAGGTCATTGTGGGAGATTGGACACAACTTTGTCTTGGAGAATCCAAATCAGGTCAGACCTGTGGCATTCAAAAGATAATTCAGAGGGCTACGTCGGTACCAAAATTTAGATATTGAAGTGCTACAATCACAGAAATAATCCAATTTCAATATCGAGCTCCTCAAAAGCAAGAAAAAGGTGTGTATTTTTTTCAAATTGCACAAGTCTTGTTTGAATAATCAAGTTAAATTGATCCCAAGGGCATATTGTAGAATAGATATCAGTATTCGATTCTAAAATGGCCCCTAAAAATAATTCAACACCCATTAAGCCTTCAGAAGGCTCTACTATGACTCATGAATATGAAGAATGGCAACATGACATATCAAAATTACAAGAGCAAGTGCAACAAATTTCACTCTTGCAAAGAACAACAAAAAATGAAATGGAAGTTTTGAAGAAAGGCATGGAAACTAAGATGGATGGTTTGAAGAAAGGCGTGGAAGCTAAGATGAATGGTTTGGAAGCTAAGATGGATGACATGAAAGACAACATGGAAAACATGAAGAATGATCTAAAAGCATACATGGAAGGCTTGATGACAAGATTAAAACAAGAAATGATCCCTAATAGCGGAAATATAGTAGAAGAACCTCATGATGAGAAAAAAATAAATGTTAATCATGATTTCATAAACTCTAATGTTGGCGGTAAGAACCACCATATTCCAAAAATGGATATGAGGAAGTTTGATGGAAAGGATCCTGTAACATGGATACTACAGATGGAGCAATATTTTGATCTCCATAATGTGCAAAACACAAAAAAGGTATGCATTGCAACTTTACATTTAGAACAAAATACATTTGTATGGTATCGATGGCTTTTCTCCCGTAAAAAAATTGTCACTTGGTCAATTTTTACGGAGGAAATGATAGCACATTATGAGGATACAAAGAGAAACACCCTCTTTAGCCAATTGATAAATCTCAAACAAAAGGGTTTAGTGGGGCAGCACATTGAGGACTTCCAAAAATTGAATATAAGGGTAACTGATATTCCAGAGGAACACAGGATTGATCTCTTCATAGGTACTCTAAAGGATAACATCCAACATGAAGTTCGTGCTTTGGAACCTGATTCATTGGAGAAGGCATTCAGGTTGGCAAGAAAAGTTGAATGTAAAATTATGGCGACAAGGAAGCCTACCACTCAATTATATAAAGAAGGAAGTGTTGCTACGTCTAGATTTCCACAACCTACAAGGTTGACACCACAACAATTGGAAGAAAAAAGAGCAAAAGGGCTTTGCTACAATTGTGATAGAAAATACACTAAAGGTCATAAGTGTGCTGAGAATAAATTATTTCACATAGATTGTGAAGAGGAAGAAGAAAATGAACAAGAAGAGGATATACACCAGGAACCAACCCTAGAAGAGGAAGAAATGAATCCGACCATATCGTGTAATGCACTCGCAGGAATTACCACTCCTCAAACTCTCAAGATAGAAGGACAAATCAAGAAGAAAAAGGTAATAGTGTTGATTGATTCAGGTAGCACCCATAATTTTATTCATTGTAAGGTAGCCAAGGAATTAAATTGTTTCCTATATCCAACACCAGAATGCCAAGTGATGGTTGCAAATGGAGGAACTATAAATTGCTCTGGGAAATGCCATACTATCAAGCTAACCATGGGGGAATATGTATTGACTAGTCCAATGCTTTCCATTCCTATGGGAGGTGCTGATGTTGTACTATGAGTACAATGGTTACAATCTTTGGGGACGGTAGCTTTTAATTTTCAAGAACTTTTCTTGAAATTTTTTTTAGAAGGAAAGGAATTTGAATTACGGGGTATTGCAGGGAATCCAAGAAAGATAATAAGCTCTTATGTCATGACAAAGCTTCTAAAGAAATAACAATGAGGCGTAATTGCACCAAATTATGCTCACTGAAAGCTCCAACATCAAATCATCTATTTCTGCAGATCTCCAACAAGTCTTGGAAAATCATTCCAAGGTGTTTGAAACTCCAAAAGGACTCCCACCTATTCATGATCATGATCATGCTATTCATTTGATTCCAGGAAGTGTTCCTCCAAACATCAGGCCTTATAGATATCCTTACATCCAAAAGAGTGAAATTGAACATATGATTGCAGAAATGTTAGAGGTGGGTATAATTCAACCTAGTCAAAGTTCTTTCTCTGCTCCTGTAGTATTGGTACACAAGAAGGATGGATCATGGTGAATGTGTTCGGATTATAGGGAGCTCAATAAACTCACCATTAAAGATAAATTTCCCATTCTGTGATTGATGAATTATTGGATGAATTACATGGAGAAATTTATTTTACCAAGTTGCATCTTCGTTCGGGATATCATAAAATTAGAATGAAGACTGAAGTTATTCCGAAAACAACATTTTGAACTCACGAGGGTCATTATGAATTTTTGGTCATGCCTTTTGGCCTTACCAATGCACCTTCTACATTTCAAGGTTTGATGAATTCCATTTTCAAAACCTTCCTTAGAAAACTTGTGTTAGTATTTTTTGATGATATACTAATCTACATCAAGTCTTGGAAGGATCATGTTCAACTTGTTGACAAGGTTCTCAAACTATTGGAGGAGAAACAATTATATGTAAAAACCTCTGAATGTTTCTTTAGAGTATAGGAGGTGAAATATCTGGGCATATTGTATCTCACGAGGGTGTTAAAGTAGACCCTAACAAAATTAAAGCCATTAAGGAATGGAAAGTCCCCACAACCATAAAGCGATTGCGAGGATTTCTCGGGTTAACAGGGTATTATCACAAGTTTGTTAAGAATTATGGGAGAATAGCAACACCTCTAACAACATTATCGAAGAAAGATGCATTTTCATGGACTCCTGAAGAAATTAAGGCCTTTGAACATCTTAAAGAGGCAATGTGCCTAGCATCAGTCTTAGTTACGCCGGACTTCACAAAAACCTTTATTGTGGAATGTGATGCCTCATGAAATGGAATTGGCGTTATTTTAATGCAAGAAGGAAGACCCATTTCTTTTGAAATTCATCCAATCAAAGGAAAGTATTTACAAAAACCTATTTATGAGAAGGAAATGTTAGAAATACGCATGCACTCTAAAGAAATGGCGAACTTACCTAATGGGAAGACACTTCAAGGTAAGCTGATCATGATAGTCTTAAACACTTTTTGGAACAAAGACTATCTTCGAAGGAGCAGCAAAAAAAATGGGTCACAAAGATGTTGGGTTATGACTTTGAAATAATCTACAAAAAATGAAAGCTTAATGTTGTTGTAGATGCACTCTCAAGAAAGGATGAAGAGGTGGAAGCATTGCTTTGTTCCATTTCTATTATCCAACCAGATTGGATAACCGAAGCAAGGGATGAATGGAAGAAGGACGAAGAAGTGTGGACACTCATTCAAAAGTTGCGGCAAGATCCTAGTACATCTGATACATTTAGTTTGAAAAATGCTTCCTTATGGTACAAAGATTGCTTATATCTTTGTAAGAATTCCAAAATAAAACAAAATATCCTTTTGGCATTGCACACTTCTCCCTTAGGAGGACACTCGGATTTTTAAAAACTTACCAAAGGGTGAAGAAATAATTTTTGGGATGGCCTTAAATCGATATTCAAAAGTTTGTGACGAAATGTTTGGTTTTCAGTGAGAATAAAGTTGAGACAATTAAGACCCCGAGTCTTCTACAACCTTTATCCATTCCAAGTCAATGTTGGGAGGAGATTTCAATGGATTTTATCACATGTTTACCTAAGTTCGAAGGAAAGAGTTTCATCATGGTGGTAGTTGATATACTTACCAAGTATGCACACTTTTGTGCATTATCTCATCCATTTAAATCAAGTACAATTTCTACTACATTTATGGACACAATTCAAAAGATACATGCAAACCCAAGGGTTATTGTGAGCGACAGAGATCCCATTTTTACTGGAAATTTTTGGACGGAGTTATTTTCTTGTTTGGGCACTCAATTACCTCATAGCTCATCTTATCATCCTCAATCCGATGGTCAAACTGAGATAGTAAATAAATTTTTGGAAGGATATCTTCATTCCTTTGTATCTGATAAATAAACACAATGGATCAAGTGGTTATAAATTTGAATGGTGGTATAACACTTCCTTCCATGCTAACGACAAAAATGATCCCATTTATGGCACTTTATGGATATCATCCACCATCCATCACATCATATTTAAGAGGAAATTCGAAGGTTCAAGCGGTGGAAGATCACATCGAGCATCGACAAGAAGTTCTCCAACTCTTAAAGGATAACGACTTTGGCACAAAATCGAATGAAACAATAGGCGATCGGCATCGCGACGAGAGAAGTTTTGATGTAGGAGATTGGTTATTTTTACGGCTACAACCATGCAAAAAATTTCCCTCAGAATAAACGAAATTTAAGAAGGATAATAAATTATGGCTGAAAAGTACTATGGTCCTTACAAGGTGTTGCAAAATATTGGTACTATGGCATAAAAATTGGAGCTTCACAGCTTCTTCGCGAGTACATCCAGTTTTCCATGTTTCATGCTTAAAGAAGGTTATAGGTGAAAATCTTCTAGTTCAAACAATATTTCCAGAACTTGATGAGGAAGGAAAAATCATATTGGAACCTGAAGCAGTCATGGAAACAAGAACTCGACAGCGACATAATCGATCAATTTCAAAGTATCTCATCAAGTGGAAGAACTTACCCACTGAATATTCTACATGGGAGGATGAGAATTTTATACAGAAGCACCCGAAGCTACTCAAGCGTTGAGGACAACACTTTTTTGAAGGAGAGGGGAATGTTAGGTCCCTATATCACTAGTATAGTCCCTTATTATTGGTAGTGTAAACCCATTATTGTTATTATTGTACCCTTGTAACCCCCATTTTGTTATTATTGTGCCCTTAAATTATTATTGTTAGGTCGGCTAGGATTACATTGTGGTCCACTAGGATTACATTATGGCCCCATGGACTCCTATATATAGAAAGGAGGTTTTGTGAATTGTATCATCGAATAATTGTTCATTTATGTAATGTATTGGAGGTTGCCCCCTTGAAGTGGCTTATTTCTAAGGCGTTGATATCTCTTTTCTTCTATTTTTGGAGCTAGTTACACAACATGGTTTATCTTTATTGAATTATTTTCTTATAACAGTTGAATGATATTTATTACCAATTGTTATTTGAAATCATTTTAGTTCGCATAATGTAAAAGATTACATCCCGGGTTAGTTTAGAATCAGATATTTCTATTTATCAGAATACAATTGCATGTTATAGATTAGAATTAGAATAAAAACATTTCACTTAGGAACTTTTAGAAAGGAAATATCAATTCTCAACACACACACACACATATTGGGAAACTAGTCCCATTATCCCGAGTCGGACCCACTATACCAAACGGAAAAGGAGCTGCCAACCAAGGTCCAGACCGGGTGGGTATCCCCCTTGTTGTAGACCCGATTTTTGGGGCTTCAACACTCTGTTGGGGTTCTCAACCTAGACCCTAGGGTAATTAATCCCATAATAGAATTGTCAACTCCACTAGGGATTACATTCATGTAATTCCTAGTTTGGGTTTTTTCTCTTTGGATTTGGGTTCTCTATTTGGTTTGATCACTTTTCTAGTTTCTTTGGTTCATTATCCATCCAGGAAAAAGACTTCATCTTCTGGACTAGGCTTTGATTTTATATTTTTATTTACTAACCTTTTTATATGCGGTTTACAATTTACAAAGTAATGTATATACACATTTTGGTCCAAATAAGTACATGTATACACAAGTTTTCTGGTACACAATCACATATACACACTGGTTTATCACTGTTAAGCCACGTATGGAAAATTTTAAATGAAATTTTGATATTTTGAGTCAAGTAAAGTATTTTTCCTGTTTTTGGCCACTGCTGTTGAATCTTTGATGTCTCTGGGAAGTGCATTTTTATGCATTTTATCAATTTCCTCTCTTTCTTGTTGAAAACCTAGTTAACCTAGGATTTGCCTTGCTTCGTGAAGTTTCAGTTTTCAGTTTGGCTCCAGTTCTTCTTGCTAAAGTTCTTAGATTTTATGAGCATTCAGTAGAGTGAGTTAGTTTCGGTTTTTTCGTTCTTAGCCTTCTTATTGCTTCACTTTTTGCTTTTCTTTCATTGGCTTTCTTGGTTTTTCATGGTTTTTTGAGAAAGCCATTTTTCGTAATATTGAATAATCTTCTTGATTTTCTCGAAGTTTCTTTGTTTTCTGGAGTTTTGTGCTACTGATCAGGTCATTTTTTTTATTTGGTTACCTCTTTCTGCTTTTTAAGTCTTGTCATGAAAATGATGTTGCTGGCTTAAGGAATTAAGGCCTCTTTTGCTCAACTTGATGATTTTGAGTTTTTGGGTAGTTTTTGCTTTCTCAGCGAATTTCTTGTTTCCTTAAAAAGTAAAAGACATAAAAAACATCTGTGTTTTCCTTTTATTTTTCTTTTGGTTTTGTTTTAAGAAATTTTCATTATTTTTTAGCAAGTGTAAATTTTGTCATTTGATCGAATTCACTTGGTTTTGGGAGAAGTTCTTGGTTCAAGTTTCCCTTTTTGTATCAAGTTTTTGGAATCTTTGTCAGGAGAAGTTCTGGTTTGAATTTGTCCTTTATTGTGTCATGTTTTAGAACCTCTTTATTGGGAAAAAAGTTTTCTTATTCTTTAGAGTAGTCCTAGAATCTTGCATTTGGCATTGGTAGTTTGCATTAGAGTAGTTGCACTGTAAGAATTTTTAGCCTTTTGTAGATTTTGAGTGTGTGAGTGTGTATTTTGAAAATGAAAAGAAAAAATTTTGTTTTCATTAGTTTGTTCGTAGTTCCCTTTGTAGAAATCCATTTTCATCGAATAAAAAGTTGCATTTTGCATGAAGCAGGTTTCTATTGATTTCTTCTTGTGTCCATAACACCACAAATTGCACCTCCATTTCACCCATGACTTAAAAGAAAAACATTTAAAATCAAGCGATAAAATTTAAAATGAACTAGAATATTCTTTAATTTTCATTAAATACATCAACTATTCTAGGTCATTAGGGTCTTGGAATAGGTGTGTGGAGAGTTAACTCTCCAAGGCCACTCTAAATTTAAACTTAGAAGTTGATTAAAACAGTGAAACACAGTCTCGTTAAGTTGTCCGAGAAAGATCTCCTAAAAAGGGAGTCAAGCAAAGGATGGGTGAAATAAGGGAAGAGAGATACCCCCTCTCCTACTTGTCGGATCCCGAACAAAGAGTGTTCTGCCCAGCTACCGATATGAACTATTGACCTTAGTTTCCATTCTTAGGTATCGCATAGGTGACTGTGCGGGGGGGGGGATGAAGTTGGCAGGGGGGTGGTGGAATACCCATGGTAACTAAGGCAAACATTGCATCACATTCATTAGTACTTCTAGAGGGTGCCCTTGCGAAGCTTGGGTAGTTGCACCAGCAAAGGATTTTATCTGGAGGTCAGTGTAACTGGTTCTCTTACCTTCACTAGTAGGCATGGGGCATAATTAACCCAGACTATTTTCGGAATGTCCTTATATTTTTAGTGGATCAACCTATTTTCAAGGGTTTCCCTTTGGAAGTGGTAATATTCCTCATTCTAACCCTTATTTTCTTTGCCTTTCTTCATGCAAGGTCAAGGTTTCAATCCTTTTCTAGGAGGTTAAAGTTATAATAATTTTCAAGGCTGGAACCCTACTTTCAATGGTTTAGGAACTGTGAATCAATGCACGTATGGTCAACAGGGGAACGTTTCTTTCTCCTCCGTAGGAACCTCTTAGGGTTTTTCTCCTTTCGCTAATGTCTGGAACCCTTAACAAGGGGTCTCATCTTCTTTTAATACTTCGATTGGGGGGAAATTTCTTATTTATGGTAACCCTTCAGTAGGAGGATGTCCTACTCCGAACTTCTTTAGACCACAAGGTTTTCCTTATGGTTCAGATTATTCTACGAAAAATCCTTGGAAGCTTGGTGCCTCAGCAAATCCAAGTTATTCTTTTCAAAATGTTGGGAATCCTTCTCTTGGTGGGTGGAATTATGAAGGTCCTCCATGCTTACCATTCCTGGCAAACCTAAATTTTCCAGATCTTTCAAAATTGAGTAATGATCCTATTCGATATAGCCCAGATTGGCCTCCGGTTCCTACTAAGCTTCCATCAGATATTCCAAAATTCGAAGGGAATATTGGTGAGGATCCAACTGACCATGTCGCAACTTTCCACTTATGGTGCTCATCTAACTACATTATTTATTATTCAATTATGTTGATACTGTTTTAGCGCACCTTGATTGGAAATGCTGCTAAGTGTTACATAGAGCTTACCGGTAACACCTTTTATTCGTTTGATGAATTGGATACTATGTTATTGAATCATTTTTAGTTTCCCATTCGGTATGATGTTGGAACTAAGATTTTGGCCAATTTCCAGCAAGATAAGACAACTCAAATTTCTGACCATATTCAAGAATGGATAATAAGGAAGAGTGATGCCAGGATTTTGGGTTAAATCAGATCCTAGCGTATAAAACAATGTGTTTCCTTTAACATGAAAACACTCATCTAATTCTTCATTTGGAAGACAATTTGCAGCTTAAAATATACATACAGGAAAGAGAGCTATAAAAACACAAATCAACTGATGTACATTAACACAAGAAATCTTCAGCCAAATATTACAATGAATGGCCTTTCCCTCTCGGACCTTTACAAAAAGCTCTCAACCCATTCCTCACTTTCTCTATATTCCTCACTTCCTCACTTGTTTTTACATCTCACACAACCCTCCTATTTATACATAAATATGAATTTATTCCACTCCATAAATTCCTCCACACAAATCTCAACTAAAATCCAATTTAGATTTATCTTATTTTGGACTCAACTAAGTCCTGTTTATGGAATTCCTAATAACTAGATTATATACCTAATTCAACTCCACTCATATTATTTAATTATTTAAGGAATATCCTAACATTTATATTTTCTCTCCTAATTTATTAAAAATGAGGAAAATAATTAAAAAACCTCACCCCCTAAATTACATAAATGAATAATAAAATTTAAGCTTGATGCTCCTGCATCAAAGAGGCTTAGTAAAGCCTATATTCCTGATTAATTTTTTCTAGAATGGTTCTTAAAATATTTACAACCAAAAATCTCAAAGGATGTATCTCTTTCTGGGGTATTCATTGAAGAGGAGGCTACCTTTATAGCCCAACAAATAGAACTTATCTATTCTCAGTCTAGGATTCTTAATAATATTTTTCCAAATGTTCCTCATTCCAAGATATATTTATTCAAGCCAAAGGCAGGTCCCCATGCCGACGAGCTAGTTGGTTCGATCGATAGTAATATGGCTAACCTTTGAATCAATCACAATAGTTGTCTTTACAATTTTCTTCTTCTGGTCATGCTACACTGTCAGTGTCTATGATTTCCCAGCCTTTGACGATTAATGCTATCCAATCCGATAACCCAAAAGGAGAACAAAAATCCAATGGGAAGAAGAATGGACGGAATAAGAAAAAGGATAAGGATGGGAAGGATAATGCAAGTAAAACCAACAATAATGTTGGATAGGGTAAGAGAGAGTCAAAAAAGAAATTCAAGTTTCTTTGCAAATTGTGCGCTGGAGACCATCTCACTCATTTTTTCCCTAAGATTAAGGATGCTCAACACTTGTTTTCTTAGTAGGGTTCTTTTAGTTCCCAGGCTATCTTGACTAACCCTCTCCCCAAGGGTAACAAATTCTTGCTGGCGCGAATGAAAACATTGGAGCTCCCACAGGGGCCTACGAGGAGGGGGAATTTTTTTCAAATGTATACATGATGAGTGCTCACGTTGATGTCGCCACGAGATCTCATGATTATGGTGAATATAAATCTTCTAAGGCTAAGGTCGCTCCTGATATTTCTAAGCCATTCCATACTGAGAGGCCTATATTTGAGCCTATACCTCGCATGCCAAAAATCTATGCCAAATTTTCAACGATTAACACTAATGCCAAGGCATCTCAGAATCATTCCATTGTAGAAGATCTGGCTTAGCTTCCTTATGCTATGTTTGCGTTGGAGGTACACTAGTCATGCCCGACACAAAGTAGTGCACTGCTCACTGAAATCGGGGTGGTAGATCGCAAAAACTATCTTACGATTACAATTTATGTGTCAAATCTTAAGGAGAGGCTTCCTCATCATATGGATTTTCAGATTAAATATATGCATTGAAAGATTAATATTTTTCAAACTGTAGTTGATAAGGGAGCTTCCACATGTGTCATGTCTATCTCATGTTGGAAATCTATTGGATCTTCTCCAGTCATTCCTTCATCTACTCTCTTGACTGCATTTGATGGTCATTATCACAGGCCACATGACATTTTTCCTGCCTTGCCCTTCTGCATTGGGGGAAAGATAGTCAATATCGAAGTAGAAATATTTGATGCTAATTTGGACAATAACCTTATATTAGGAAGAAATTGGATTTATGGGATGCATTCCATTTTATCATCATTATTTCACATCCTATGTTTTCCCCATGAAGGGAGAATCATTACTATTGATCAGATGGATTATTCTCCAATAGATTCCAATGCATCCTATGATTCTACTGTTCCCTTGGTGAAGAATACCAAGAAATCTATGGAGAATCTAGGAGTCGGTATGTATGCCTTGTTAATGGGTACCTTGGATCTTCCACCTGCTATTGTTCATATAATTATATTTCATCTTCCAAGGTTCCTACCCGAAGAGAGTTCTTTCAAACTCATTATTTTTCAGATCCTTGGCCTTTACCATTTTCTAGGACCACATTAGAAGAAGGTAAAGTGGGTGGAATGGAATATCTTATGTTTGCAGCCTAAATTTATTATCGATCTATTGTTAACACTGCAGATTTGGATCCAGTTCCTCTTTTACCAAAGGATTTGGATGGAGATGTGGCTTCGGCTTGGACCCTTAAGTTGAATTATTCTTTGGACTACCTCGATACTATTTTAAAATGACATGTGTGGAAATAATTTGGGATGATTTGCATCATCGATCATATTTTCTACCAGATTTTTGTGAAGTTGATTCAAGTTTGTCTAGCCCTTCGTCAACTAGTCATGTTCACCCATTTGAAACCCTTTGGCTCCAACACATATTTTTGTTGAAGGTAATATGTCTATCACTTTGGAAAAAATTCTGGTGAACATTTCAAAAGATCTCAATGTAATAGAGAATGTTTTCATGGGAGCCGAGTGTTCCCCTGAAGAGATTCAAATATATACCGATATTTTTCAAGAATTTTGTGATGTGTTCGCTTGGTATTGTGAGGAAATACCTAGAATTGATTCATCAATTGTCTAGCATGATATCAAGACTTATGAGAACGATAAGCCTATACAACAAAAGTTGCGGTCAGTAAATCCTAGGAAAGATGCGGCTATCAAGGCCGACGTTGAAAAGTTGCTTAAGACAAGTTTTATATACCCAATTCCTTTTACTCAATGGGCTTCAAATCCATTCCTAATGGACAAGAAATAAGGAATGATCCGTGTGTGAATAGAATTCAGAGATTTGAATAATGCATGTCCTAAAGATAATTACTGCACACCCATTATTGATCAGATTATTGATGAATGTGCGAGGAATGAGATTCTCTCCTTCACGGATGATTTATCGGGTTATAATCAAATTAATATCTGTCTTGAAGATCAACATAAGATTGATTTTATTAGCCCCTGGGTACTTTTTCATATAATAATATGCCTTTTGGTGTTAAAAATGTTGGAGCAAATTTCCAGTGGGCCATGTCTTATGATTTCCACGATATCAATCATATCATTGAAGCTTATTTGAATGACTTAGCTGATCATTCTCAAAAGATAATTCGTCATCCTCATCATCTTCGATTGGTTTTCAAAATATGTTGTCATTATAAAATCTGGTTGAATCCGAATAAGTGCATTTTCGCAGTCACATTCGGTCGGTTATTGAGGTTCATTAAGGGATTCCTGTAGATCCTTTTAGGGTTGAGGCAATAATTCAGTTGCCTCCCCTGTCTACCATTTGTCAACTTCAGAGTATCCAAGGAAAAGCCAATTTCTTGAGGTAATTTATCGTCAAATATGCTGAGATTACGAAAGTATTTATGAGACTGTTGAAAAAAGGAGTTCCATTCCTGTGGGATGACTTTTTATAGTGCTCGTTTGATGCTTTGAAAAAGGAAATAACCTCTGATCTACTAATTCCACCTGATTATAGCAGGGATTTCCTCTTGTATCTCACTGCGGCATAATCAAACATAGGTATGGTTCTAGTTAAGGAAGACGATGCTCTCTGTCAGCATGTGATTTATTATCTAAGTCATGGCTTGATAGGTCCCAAATTGTGATATTCTCCCATTGAGAAGTTAGCTTTATAAATAGTCCATGCTGTCCAACGACTTATACATTATATTCTGCTTCACAAAATTTTTGTTTTGGGAGTTGTCAATCCATTTCAATTTGTTCTTAGTAGGAGAGTGTTTGGGGGGGAATTTTATGAAACCAACTCCAAAAATAGAATAAAAGAGAGATCAACACCTTAGAAATGAGAGACTTCAAGGGGGAAACCTCCTTTACATTACATAAATGAATAATTCTGTGATGATCCAAATTAAAACACCTCCTTTCTATATATAGGAGTCCATGGGGTCACAATATAATCCTAGTCGACCTAACAATAATAATGCAACGACACAATAATAAAAATAGTGGATTTTATGGGGCACAACAATATGGGGGCTAGAGGGGTATAACAATAACAATAAGGGGGATACACTAATAAAAATAAGGGGATACACTAGTATTATAGGGACCTAACATGCCCCTATCCTTCAAAAAAGTTTTTCCCTCAATGCTTGATTATTTATGTATGCTTCTATTTAAAATTCTCATCCTCCCATGTGGAATATTCAACGAGTAAGTTATTCCACTTGTTGAGATACTCTGAAATTGATTGATTTTATAGTTGTCGAGTTCTTGTTTTTGTGACTGCTTCAGAATTTCTTTCGCTACAATGTTGATCTTCCCGTTGTTTCATTTGATTATGCACCAAAGTTAGGTTATCCTATAAGAGTTGGAGAACTTGTTGTTGATGCTGAATGTGATCTTCCACTAATTTATCATCCATATTAGATTTCATTTAATACTTCAAAACGTCCAAATTAGCCTCCATTTTTAATTTTAAACCATCTATGTCATCTTTGATTTCTCTTTGTAAGATCAAAATTTGTTGCACTTGGTACCGTAATTTTGATATATCAAACTGCAATTCTTCCTCTTCATGCCTCATAGTAGTGTTTTATGAGGGCTTAATGGGTGTGGAATTATTTTTGGGACGTATTATATAACTCAATATTGATATCTATGCTTCAATATGCCCTTGGAATCACTTCAAATTGAGTTTTCAAACAAATGCTATGCAAATGTGTTTAAAAAATACACACCTTTGTCTTGATTTTAGGAGATATATATTGAACCTGATTTATCTCTCTTATTTCAGATCTTCAGGATCTGAATTTCTATCCTATATTATCCCTCTCAGTCCTCTTTCCAATTCCATAAGTTAGACCTGATTTGGATTCTTCAAGACAAAGTTATTCCCAATCTCCCACAATGACCTAATTATGCACTATTTCAGTAGAGTGAAATTATATGACATTACACATTTTACTGATTCCTCCTTTAGCTCTGAAATTGATACATAGGAAACTACAGTCCATATAATTTCGGCCACTTTTTACATAATTTCAACCCGATGCTCAATGAGAGAGTTATGATGATTTTCCAAAGGTCACCTCTTTGATATGAATTTAGGGAGCCTGCAAAAACCCTAACTTCCACAGATCATATACATGAAAATATTGTAAACCAAGATCTAGAATTTTTACATGACATTCTCAGGATTTATTCACAACTAGGTTTTTTCTTTAGCTTTTGAACCTTCATAGAAAACAATTTATAGCAAAAATTCCACAATGATCTGTTTGAAGTAGTGAAACCCTAGAATCCAAAGCTCTGATACCAAATGTTATGAAACCAGCTCCAAAAATAAAAGAAAAGAGAGATCAATACCTTTGAAATGAGCCACTTCGATGGGGAAAACTCCTTTACATTACATAAATGAGAAATTCTTGGATGATACGAAAGAAAAAACCTTCTTTCTATATAATCCTAACTGACCTAAAAATAATACTGTAAGGGCACAACAATAAAAATAGTGGATTTTATGGGGCACAACAATATGGGGGCTATAGGGGTACAACAATAACAATAAGGGGGATACACTAACAAAAATAAATGGATACACTAATATTATAGGAACCTAAAAAAAAATATACAATAGATGGATTGTTATTTTACAAGAATTTGATCTCGAGTTCTTGTCTGCTAAATCCAATAAATCATTGATATTTGTAGAATTAATTTCCGAGATGCCTTGTGGAGAAGAAACAGTTTATGAGGAATGATTCCATGATAAACATATTTTTCTTATTTCTTCACAAGATTTTTGGTATGGGGATATTATTATATATCTCCAGACTTCAAATTTTCCCCTCACTTTTTCGAAGGATGAGCCTAGAAAATTGCGTCACTTGGCGAAAATATATGTTATCATTGGTGACACTTTATATCATCGCGGGGTTGATTCAATCCTTAGATGTTTCTTAACCCTAGAAGAAGTCGAGTTAGTGTTGAATGATTTCCATAATGGAGCTTGTGGTGGTCATTTATCCGGCCTTGCTATAGCCCAAAACATTTTATGTGCAAGATATTTTTGGCCTTCGATTTTCAAAGATTGTGTTGAAGTGGTCAAGAAATGTCATCCTTGTTAAGTCTATACTTGGAAAACGCATTCTCATCTAGCTACGCTCTTTCATGTTATTACCGTTGGTCTGTTCACAAAGTGGGGAGTAGATTTTACAACTTGTAACCCGCCCTTGGAAAAGGGTCATAAGTATATCATTGTAGTAGTGGACTACTTCACCAAGTGGGCCGAGGCTATGCTTACTTGTTCGAACAATGGTGAAACAAAAGCCCCGTTTATTTTCAACCAAGTCATTTATCGCTTTGGTATTCACGAAGAAATTTTCATTGACCATGACAGTCTTTTTCAAAACTCCATGATGGTTGAATTGGCTCTCAAGTTAGGTTTCCATCAGGAGCATTCATCTCCTTATTATCCTCAGGTTAATGGGAAAGTGGAAGCTGTGAATAAATCCTTGAAGGTTATCTTGCAAAGGAGGATCAATAAATCTCGATACAATTGGCACGTTATGTTTTATCTTGTGCTTTGGGCATACCAGATGTCAATTAAGACTGAAACTGGTTCCACTCCTTTTCAACTGGCTTACGGATTGGAATCCATCTTCCTCGTGGAATGTGAAATTCCTTCCTTTAAGCTAGATGTTGAACTTCTTCCATACACTACCAGTATTGAAGAACGCCTCATTTATCTGGACCATCTTGATGAGTAGCTTCGAGACACAATGACGATTAAAAAAGCTCATAAGAAAAGGGTGAAAGTTTAGTATGATAAGACTTTGCGACCTAGGGTTTTCCTTGAAGGTGACCTTGTCCAGGTCTATGATCAAGACAAGGATGCCATGGGGATAAGTAAATTTAAATCCATGTGGTACGATCATTTCATCATTAAAAGAGTCCTAAAAAGGGGAGCTTATGAATTGGTTGATTTTATTGGAAACGAGTTGGCGAAGTCCCGAACTAGGCTCTATCTTAAGAAGTATTATGCCTAGGCTTGTGCCTAGCATTTGCTTTGATTTTTACATATTTTATTTTTTTTGCATATTTATCTATCAATTTTGTTGTGATGTTGATATTTTTTATCTGCCTTGGTAGGTATCTATTGATGATATGATCTATTTAGGCTTTGTCGATGGTGTTATTCGACATACTCAGAATTTGGATTCCACGGATGGGGTAATTTACTATCCATCGAGTGAGTTGTTAGTCTCAAGGGGCATATGTATTGGTCTTGATTCAAATAATTTTGCGGAATATAATTCTGTGGTCAATATGCTGTCTGAAGCAATATCTCTTGGTGTTGGTTCATTAGTAGTATACTTGGACTCACAACTGATGGTGTATCAATTGAATAACATCTATCGTGTCAGAGATCCTTATTTATATCGCCAATTTCTGAGAGTGCATTTAGTAAAGAGTTCAATTAATTTCATTAGATATATCCATAACCCATGATCACAAAACACATTTTTTTATTCATTAGCTAATCAAGAATTAGATTGACATATAATTCATTCATCACATTAAAAAAATAAAAAATCATCATTCATAATTATATATATGAGAGAGTCATATCACAGAATCCCCTGTATATAGATATGATTCATGTGTTCAAAAATGTTATATAAAAATTGGACAAAAAATGTCCTACCAAATTAAGGCTTATGACCAATCATATCTATCACAAAAATATCAATTCATCCTAAAATCTATGTCTGAGGGCCCTGCCTTGGATGAGCATCCCGAAAGAAAACTATGGCAATTGCTACACATCGAAAGAGTCTAACCAAATCTCATGGTACACCAACCACATGTCTCTGAATAGCTTTTGGCAGATACTCCATTGCAACCATAGGCAATTGGCAGGTTAAACACTCCAGGTTCCTCTGTATGGCATGAAGGACTCTATCAGGATCACCTGTGACATTTTCTGCCTCTCTTCCGCAGAGCCTATGTCTCGGCAGACCCTCAGGTATTACTAGTCCAACATCAGTGTTGTGATCAATTATTTTGTAAGTATTTTGTCCTATAAAAAAAAAAATCATTTCATATTTTTGAAATCCAAAAAAACTAAAAAAATTAAAAATCATAAAAACAAATCTTACCAATTTCTCCCCATGTAGCTCCTAGTGGAAGGCATAGATTTGGGTCTACTTTGAATTCCATACCTGCATAGGGGTAATAATAAATGGTGATCACTTTCTCTCCCCACAAAAGGAAGAAATCATCATCAAAGGTAGTCCTAGAGACCTCACCACTCCCTAGTCTCTTCATAAGATCATCCCACCTTACTATGTGTGGATCTATTGGGTTTTTGATCATTGAAATCACCTTGGGTCGAAGCCCAGGTACTCTCTCAAAAAGGAAAGTGAAAAGGATAGTACCATATCCAAAGTGCTTGGTTTTACCCTTCCGAATTGAAGTCAACTAATTTTTCAAGTTGGTCAGTAAAGTTGTGCGCCAATCATATAATGCAGTTAGGAAATGTTTTGCAAAACTCATTGTAGCTTGTGAGGCTTGATGCAATGATGTCGATCCTTCTACTAAGAAAATGGTGAAAATAAGGATTTTCATGAGTAATCCTTCTACATCTCTGATTGGGATATGAGTCCCAACCTTCTGAGTATCCGCTGAACAATAGAGTTGGATGTAGTCATCTACATTGAGTCCTCCTGCGGCCTTCCCATGCAAGTTTACTAGATCTCCTCTCTGGGAAATTCCAGTGATGAAGAATATGTCTTCTATCTCAATCCACATAGGCATATGATCAATCATAAATGCATACTATTTTGGATCCTAGTGATTCACAAGAATTTCAAGAAATCTTGTGTTTGTCTTCATGTTTGGCATTTTGAATTTTTTTTTTAACAAACCATATCCTCTAAGGACATCCAGTGACAAAGGATCTTCCATCACCTCATTATCAATGGATATTTGTTCCCTCTCTCTCCAACTGATAGTCATCCTGCATCAATCAAGTTTTTCATCCATTAAATATTTGATTCAAAAAATTGCGCTACACATACGCGGGTTTATTTCATACATAGTTGTGTGTGTACACGACTTCAATATGGTCAACCCACGTATACACAAAGGGTTAATATAAAATTAAGATTTGTACAGTCAAATTATTTGAAAATAGATTGAATTGATTAAGAAATTAAATAGGAATGAGTTTGATGGGATTACTTGGAAGATTCACAGTGATCTAGCTGAGAAATTGGGCGTATTGAAGTAGTTTTTTTTCTTTTTCTCTAGAGCCTTTTTCTCCAAATTTCCAATGGAAAAATGAAAAATGTAATTCAAAAAGGTGTATTTATACCAAAAATTAAAATTTTTTCAAAACCCAGTTTTATAAAGTTTGTGTCTATTTTTGGAATTCGTTAAACTTTATGACCTTTTTGGCTTTCAAGTGTTAGGATAGGTTGTTTTCAAGACCAATTAATGATTTTGAGACATTTTTTACTGCTTCAATTCCATGACCACTGACCCATCATGGCAGGTATTGTTGTCAACAATAGCATATAGGTTAGGGAAATCCATTTTCCATTGCATTCTGCATTCTAGCCTCCATACTGTGATATCTTGAAATATGGTCAACCCCATCATGTTACGATTATCAAAACCATTTTCACTCACCGATTATAAAATCATGATATGATGGTAGAGCGATCCTTTACATGGGCTTCCTAGTTATATCCTCGCTATCATATGTTGTCCATGATGGAAAAATTGTGTAGGCTCGAGAGTCCTCTTTAGTCTTGCCATGACCTATGCGACGAAGCTTCATTCTACTTCTTCTTTGCTATCTTTCATCTTGACTATTTGTATCTTGTGGCCTTAAGACGACTTCAGTTGGACTCGTGTATAAGCCAATTTTTTGACCATGTATTTCTGCAAAATCAACCTTGCAATCACTTAGCATCTGCAACTTGACACACTTTTTCCATGGAAAGAACATTACTCTGAGTGTCATTTACCAGTTTCACAACCTTGCATTGAGCATAAGATTGTTCAAGCACCAGGAACTAGTGCATATGTTTCTTGACAATCATTATTTCCACTGTACTATGGGCATTATTTTATTCCTTCTTAGGATTTTAATATGAAAAAGACAAAAAAAATAAATATTTTAAAAAGAGAAGGAATGGCACATTACTTCCATATTTGATGTCAGCTAGAGTGAGTTGTGTCACCCTTGAAAAAAGAACAAAAAGTAGAGTCTTTTCTCTATTGGGATGTGCTTTAGTTTGACTTAGGAGAGCCATAACCTTGTTATTGAGTTAATACTTCCCTAGTTGGTTATCTCTTCCAATCATATTGAGGGTTTTTTCATGCCTCCTGCATGAAAAAATTATACAAAGTTATCATATGCTACCATATAGTCACATTTCAGTCATGCTTTTATTCAAGGGAAGTAAACCTGAGTTGACCTTTTTGCAGTGTCTCTTCACTCATTTTTTAGTCAGCCATACCCGGTCTATCCGAGTTATTTTCTATCACATCAGCTATTTGGTTCTTTGCTCGTGCTAGTTAAGAAGGTCTCCGTTGAATTCTTGCTAGTGGGTTTTCTCTTATCGACTTCAACAAATTTCTCTTAGAATAAACCTAGAGCCGCACCCTAGCCCTATTTCCATCATTAATAGGTGAACTTACGCTAAACATCAATCAACATCATGGGTATTTAACTAAGTGGTTTCACTTGTGTTCAACACCAACTTTCATTATCACACATTAGTATTCGTGCAGTACCTTGGCTTCCATTTGACCCTATTGGTGGATTCCTTGCCTCCGTGTCAACTTTCATTTTTGGTTGGTTTAGAGGGTGTCTTATGTATGCTAAATACATTGTGTGTACACTAGAAATATGCTTCGGGTTGGTTACTTTATTTTCCTTGGTCTGATTCCTTCCAAATTATTGGCGTGTATGTTAGAGTCATGTTGGATTGATATGGGATGCCTTAATGCTTCCTTCCAGCAAAAAATTTCCCATAGACTCCAACTCATTGCTCCGGGAACAAGGTCTAGAGTCATTTTTTAGTACCTTAGGGTTTTCAGTCATTAGTGGCAGAATCCTTCACTATCGATAGTGAAAATACATCAATGTCTCTTGATTGGTAGATTCTATCAAATGTCTAACTTCAACTCATTCATTCGCACTTGTTAGATTGTACTGGGGTACCTTGACTAGAATCATCATTATTAATGAGTTTTATTTCATTTGTTAATGGTATACATCAATGACCAGTAATCAAACAATTTTTCACATGGTTGACTTCAGCTCATTTATTCCCATAGTGTAAAAATGTACCGTGGTGATCAGTGAAGACCTCAGGTTTTCATCAGCATGCTTTGGTTCACTTGAAAAATCCTTCAGTTTTTTGCTAGCGATACCATCCACCTTATATGTTGCAGTTCATTACAACAAAATATTATATGGTGGCACCTGAGTTGCATCTAGTGCCATTATTCCACTCTTTATGATTCGGTACTTGGAGATTCAGTTCTGTGAGTTCAGTGATCAAATATATTTCTCAGCATCATTGATCAGTTCTTTTATATGTGATGCTATGACATGACCTTGATATGTAATTTTTGAGGTTGTGATCAGATGATCCACTATGTAATTTGTAGTTTCACTTATACTTGTATACATATTGGATACACTACATACTTTATATGCAGACATGATTTAATTTCACTGAGCATAGGTATGCCCACATTAAACATGAGGTTGCTTTTTGATCTCTTCCATTGGTTTTTTGGGAGGCTGAAATTTGGTGAAATCTTTCCAAGTCCTCGCATGATTCTTCTTATACACCTAATACATTTCAACCATCTGCATGTACCCTTTGACCTCATATATTAGGGGGCATCTGTTATAACATCATTTCTCATCTCTATATACTTGATGCTATATGTTATGGCCTCGGGAAGCCCTTTCCATTTAGACATGGTCCTTTACCTAAAATAAATTATTTTGAATTCGATACGTGACTCTGCCCTCTCAAAAGCACGTGCACACGTGGGTCCAGTTATACCCAACCCGCGTATATAATTTAAAATATGAAAAAACTATAAAATTATGTATTTTCCAGGTAGGGTTTCTGGGTTACACTGGAAGCCTACCTATAGGAGCTCGTGGCCAAACTATTGCCCAACTGAAAAAAATGTTTTGGGGTGATATAAATACACCTCATGGGAAGGCCTAAACGGGAGAGAGAGATAGGTATTGATACTATATCCATTTAGTCCCCGATCAAGTCTCATTTATCCGTATGCCTCCTGCACTTCCCAGATTGCAGAAACCCTTGTTTCCCTCATGGAGATGTTGACCCCTCTTACATGACAACCATGTGTATGCTTATGGAAGGATATTGTTGAGGCTTGGCTTGGATATATCCGGAGGACAATTTCGCTTCGCACTGTGGTTGAATTAGATGGTATTCCTCCACACATATTTACATACATAAAAAAAAAACTCTATCTTATTCCTGATGTCATGATATTTATTTTTTATACATGTTATGATCTTTTTATAGTTGATTTCATGTTATTTTTGTTACAATTTTATATGATCTAACATTGAGTACATATAGAACATGCTTTCAATTATTACTAGCCTATGTGCTTTTCTTGAATGATTTGCAGGTTTTGAAGCACTTGGAGAAGCAGAGGGTTTGAACCCTGTGGGATCACCTTCAAATGTAGGACCTACGAGTACGGTCTCTTATCCCAATTTTACTAGTTTAAGAATTAGAACAATATATTTTTCTTGCTTCTTCTTGTTGTATGCCTCTTTCTATGTTGGGTTTCTCAACCCAGACCCTAGGGTAATTCATACCGTAACACTCAGGTTGAAAGGGAGTTGGTAGAAGAGAATCATACCATTACAGGCACTGAAGTGTTCAAAAAAAATTCTAATTGTATTCCAAACATTGGACATAATTGTCAGTGATATAAAAAACACATCTACACTATGTATATCTATGGGCACCTCAAATTCCTCCTAGGAAGATTGATGATATTTATAAATGGAAGTAGAGTGGACATTTTTATTTATTTCGATCAAATGTATCAATAATTGGTAGTAATGGATGAAAGGATGGGTCATATATTAAAAAACAAGGGCATTCCTCCTGAACCAAGTTTCTATCCAGGAAGCAACAAAGAGCCAATTTAGGTGGAAGGCATCGATTTAAACATATCTTCTTAATTTTATTTTACTCTTATGCACCATTTTTGTAATCACCAATCTAAAATAGGCCCAAGAGGCCCAAGAAATTGTTTTAACTTTATGTTTTAAGAAGATAGGGTTGGTTTTGTGCCTTTTACTCTTTTCAAGAGACTCGAGTTTTGTGTCTAGTCAGGCCTTCCCAATGGCCAAATGAACAAAATTTAGGAATTAAAATGGAATATTATGTTCATAAGAAATTGATTTTTTTTACTAAAAAAGAAAATAAAACATTTAAATATTTCATTTTGGAAGCTTATTTAGGGATTTTTTTTTTCTCTTTCTTAGTAAGAGGAATTACATGCAAAGGGTTAAACTCTTATTAGGTGCTCTTGTTTTCTTTTTAAAACCTTAAATATATAATTTAACAATTCTTTGGAATGTCAGTATTCATTCCATATAAGAAAAGCTTGTATTTCATATTTTCCCTCTTTGTATTCGGAGTACCGGTATGCTACTACCATCCGTTCCATTAAATTGTTTGCATCTTATTTGGAACCATAGGTCACAATATTGGATTGAGAACATCATATGTGTAAATTAGGCTCTTGGAATAGTCAAAATACACCATGGAAATTCATATATATTTTTGTTTTCCCATTTGTTAATGAAAATAATCCTTTTGTATTATATTTTCTTGATATCAATTAATTCCTTTTGTTGGATTCACACTTATATTTTTTTTTTCGGGGGGGAGAGGGGGATATGAATCAGTATAAGAAAATTTTGTACTTGTTTAAAAATTCATGATTCATAACCAAATGATCTCACATATGGAAAAATATATATAAAAGAATTCTTTATAATATATCTTTGTAGGCACTAACCTACTGATGCAAACCATATAGGAACCAACCTACAAGAGACACCTATCCCTTTTATTGCAATATTTGTAGGCACTAACCTACATGAGACACTAATACCCTTAGCTATAATATTTTTGGGTACAAGCTTAAAAATAAACCAATCCCATCCACTACAATATTTTTAGGCACCAAACTTTGTTGACACCAATGTCCACCACTGAAAATATTCATATGCACCAACCTACTGGAGACACCAATCCCCACTACAAAAAATATTCATAGGCACCAACATATGGATACACCAACTGAAACCTCTACAAATATTAGTATACACCAACCTATTTCACTGATTCAACTTTCTACTTTTTCGTTCACTAGGTTTTTTAGATGCTTTTGTCTTCACCAAGTTTGCTTGCTACTTCTACCTTCACTAGGTTTACTTACTACTTCTGCATTCACCAAGTATATTAACCGCTTCTTCATTCAATAGGTTTTTTTTTTTTTTTTTTTCCATTCACTCAGTTTTCTTAACCCTTTTGTCTTCATTGGGTATATTAGCTTCTTCTAGCTTCATTAGGTTTTCTTCATGTTTTTTCCTTCACTATGTGTGCTTGTTTTCTTTTCCTTCACCAAGTCTACTTCTCCTAAAACTTGTTTTTTTTGGAATATTCCCAAGAATGAAATTGTACAATATGAAACATATCTAATTCTAAAAATATGGTTATGTCACTTTTGTATGTCTCCTCATATCTTTAAAATTTTCATAATCTGAAATTCCTAGCAAACAAGTTATAGTGAAAATGAAAAATTGACTTGTTTGAAGTTGATTTTAGGATTATTCAAAATTGCTAAATTCCACATGGTATATATTCAAAATTATAGTGAACATATTGTGAAAAATACATGCATTATATTACCAAAATTTAGTTATCAAAAAAAGATCATAATGATTGGAGATGCTAGAAAAATATGTGCGAGATCAAAGCCCTAATCTATCTCATGACAACAAATACTAGGTAATAATTTTCAACAACTAAATAAAAATGTTGGTAAATATACTGGGACTAAAATCCATTTGGATATTCCTTGTATCAAACCCGCTGGAACAAACTCAAAGTGAAATCTTGCACTTCCACGAGGTAACACTCATGCACTTGATAGCAGGTTAGGTTTGAAAGGAAATGTATTCTAGTTTCGGTTTTTAGTTAATTAAAATAAAATGTTTGGAATCAAAAGAAAAATCATCAAAATATATAGTAGTGTAAATGGATTGAGAGTAAGTAAATTAATAAACTCAATATACTGATGCACTTAAATCATAAATTGAGATTATTGCAATCAACTAAGGAAAAAGATCAAACGTACTTATAATATAATGAAAAAAGTAAAAGGAAAACATTACCTAGATTTTGTGGGTCCTTCCCAATTTTACTAATGCTACCATGAGAAATAAAATAAAGCTATATTGATGCACCAAATATTAGGAACATGCAACATTCATTAAATGGAAAATCAACTCTACTTATAGGAAGAAAACACTCAAGCATGCTGCAACAATGAACCTCCTATCAACTACTTATCCCAAGCCCATTACAAAATGAATTAATAACATCCTCAACTATGTTATATATATGAATATTTGTATAAGAGGAGCATTAGGGTGGATCAAAAATGATCCCAAAATCTCATATTTTCCTAATTATGAGATAAAAGCAAGATAACATCGAAGGAAATTAGATCTCTTTCTTCCCAAAATAAAAATACATTTCAAAAAATAATTTCTATACTTTAAAAATGTATGAGATTCGTTCCTCTTGCTATGCTAATCATTGATTTTGTGTTTTCCTAAAATATAGGCGAAATTTTTAATTTTGGGAAAAATTGTGTATTTTGGGCAGATTTCCACTAAAGAACCTAGGATATCTCTCAAATGGTTCAGTAAATTTGTAAATATACCAAAAAATTAACCAATTTTCCATTCTCGAAAAAGAAACCCATGTTCCAAAAGTTTCATATTCACCATCATCGCCTCAGTGGTCACACCTGAAGTTCACTATCTAGAAAATCTGACTTATAATGTTATTTTGGAGCTAGAGATTCACATGTGTGACCTAGGTTTGATCTGATAAACGTAGAATTATTTTAATAGCTATACCTTCAAAACCCATGTGGTGGAATTTGTTCTAGAAATGTGCAAATGTGCTAACCACACTTGGGTACCAAAACTAAATTATTGGTATAGGAACTAGAATTAATAATTCATCATTAAAAAAATCAATTTAGAACTCAATTAATTCATTAGATACTTAGGAATTAATAAAATGAGAAAATTTTAGCTCAAAATGCATGTCCAAGGTTTTTGGGTTCAAAAGGTTAAGAATGCATAATAATTCAGACAATGTACAATTCTAAGTGTAGGTTATGAATGGTTAAAAGGTCAAATAAGGCATTGAAAAAGGTGACAAAATGGGACCCCAATAGAACAAAGTTCTAAAATATTTATCATAGATAAATCTCCTTATTATTTCATAGTATGAGACATCTTCAAAAATAAGTTATAGAAAAAAAATGCCAAAATGAATTATTTGAAGATATTTTCAAGATTACTTAGAAACACTCACTTCCACAAGGCATATATTTGAAATTTTAGTGATCCAGAGTATAAAATATTTTATTGTAGATACTTATAGATATTTACTATGAATCCTCAAGATTTCACATTTTGAAAAATATTAGAACGAAATTTAGAATTAAAATTTTCCAATTTTTCTTGTTTGATGAAGATTTCAGGGGAATTCAAAAACCCTAAATTCCATAGGGAAAATATCTAAAATTATGATCAACCAAAGTTTTAAATATTTACCATAGGTACGTAGAAACCTCACCTCTATCTTGTAAAGATTTCATAATCATTAAAGAAATGAAAAAAAAAAAGTAATAGTGAAAAAGGAAAGCTAACCTGTTTGAAGTAGATTTCAAGAGAATTTAGGAACCTTAACTCCCTCAAAGCATATTTTTGAAAGTACATAAAAAAATTGTTTAAATTTTTTATCACTCGTACATGGATAAATCACCTGCATATCCTCCTAGTTGGCATAGTATAAAATTGTCAGTCAACTTAATTTCTTAAATTTTAGACATTAAATTATCAATTAGGAGTTTGTAAACTTAGAGATACTAAACCATATGCGCCAATAGGCTTTCTATCTTATTGATTCATAATGGAAACAAAAAAAGGAAATACATAAACCAATATAATAGGAGGGTTTTTACTATATATAATGTTAGAGAAATAGATCTTGAGAACATCTTCAGCGAAACCTATCCCATAATAGAAATTTCTAAGGAAGAACATTCATGCGGAAAGAAAATCTATGATATTTGTGCTAACTAGGGTGTCAACGAAAAGCCTCCTCACCATAGGTTGAAATATTTCAAAATGACCTAATAGATTTTTCATGAAACCAAGGAAGAGTTACAATGCATATCATTCCATTTAGAAGGAATTATCATTTCTACCAAACAAATATTTAAATGGAAGCAAGGAAAGGGAAAAGGCACTAAGATATGGTGATCATTTAGGTTGCATATAGAGCCTCTACTTGATAGTTTACAAATTTATCAAACTGATTGAACTAGATATTTATGAAACTAAGGAGGTTCGTGATCAATCTCACTCGTACAACTAAGAAAAAATTGCAAGAAAAAAATTCAATGATCATAGAAATAAATAAATGGTGCATTCAATGGAAAAAACTATATTTTAATTTTAATTCAAAGAGGAAAATAAGCTAAAATCTATCTATTAGAATGAGGGTAAACACCTAAGCTATACTATATTATGGAGAGGAAAGGGATGGGGAAATGTTCGTTGAGTTAGTGGGCCCTCCAAACCAATGACATGATGCCTAAGAAGCTATATAATTAAATTTGATTCACACCAACAATGATCTAAGACACCAACATTAAAGGTTTGTCATTTACGATAAATATTTAGAAATACATAATGAATTTATAAACTTCAAGGATAAATTGATCAATAGTATTCTCATTCCATATATGAATGATGATTTGGAAACCAAGATACTCTTTTTGACCTCTTTTTCTTAATATTTTACTCTATTCTTTTTCTAGACATTTATACAAAGGAGCAATGGGGAAAATTGAAATCAATTCCCCCAAATCTTGACTATCAAACTATGGATATATTACAAGATATTGTATTTTTATTTGATAGATATTTGTTGGAAAAAAAACTAAAGATATAATTAGATATGGTTTTTATAACATAAAATTAGCTGGATACAACTGGATTTGTTTCCTTTGTTAACTAGGCGCTCCATTTGGGATGTTATTTTAAAATAGACACAATGGGAAAGAACTATGCATAACTCCCAAAGCATGCATTTTTTAGAAAAAATAAATTAGGATTTAACCTAATTGGACATGTTATGCACAAAAAAAATGTCATGTAATTTCCAAAATTTTCATCATTGCACAAGAAATTGCATCTAAAGTTTGTTACTAATTTATGCCCGACAAAATTTGATTGAAATACTAATCATGACCTAGAGGCTTGTGAGAATGACCTAGGCATGAACTAGATAGAATAGACCCATCTCAACGAGCCTATAAACAAAACCCATGTTTTTGAATCTCTCCAAGGGTTGTATAAATGTTCTAACCTTATAGGTCAATTAGAGGAAATGCATAGGAGCTACAAGAACTAAACTAGGAATAATTGTCATTAGTAAATTATTTGAATTTATGAATGGAATGAAATGATATACTAATTTATAACCAAAACATAAACATATTGGTGAGTCCTGGTATTGCACCAATAATGCTGCAGCTCCCAGAGGCTACTCTACTTTACTTTATCAACCCGGGGCTCATAAAAAGTTGGAGGTGACAATGCTATATACACAATAGATGCATTCTACTCATGTCATCCTCTTTTGAGATCTATGAAAGGGTGTTATTTCTAGGGATTCTGAATGAAGTCTGTCACACTTCTGAATTTAGACCTAGGCTACAAATTATTGAAAGCCATTACTCTATCAGCAATCAAAGAACTATTCTATAGTAGGGAAGTACATATAACTTCTTTGCAATGAAATAAATCTGAAAATTAAGCTATGATAAGAAATTGAAACAAAATAGGCATCTTGCATAAAGTAAATTTTTGAATCGAAATTGCATAAAAGAGACTAATCTAATCACACTTTGCTGGGACAAATGGCTAAACACACTCTCTTTACTTCATTTTATAATTATCATGCTTTTACTCATAATCTAATCATGACCTAACTATGCTTGTAAATGCATTGTTTTGCAGATAGGAGGAGAAAGCGTTAAGGTGAATTATGAAGTGCTTAAACACATCGGTGCAAGGATGAAGGTCTTTGGGTGATGTTGGCAAGTATGGATGGGGTGGATGGTGGTTTTTGGGCTTAAAGAGGGGCCCACTGGTGCTTCTTCCAGTGCTACTATAGGTTCCCTGTAGTGTTATAGGAAAGTCCTGAATTGCTACAGGAAACAATCCAAGGAAAATATGAGGCCAAAAATGGGTGAGAAAAGCATAGGGAAGGTGTACTGAAGGTGTTTTTGGGTGAGTGGAAGGTGGCCAACCACTTGGCCAAGCTCAAAACCTCTTGAGAAGCCTGCCTTTAACCTCTAGGGTTTGCTCATGATGTGAAAGGAAAAATATGAAAATAGGGTTGATGGCGATTTGATGAACAAAAGGATGATGAAAGGTGAGAAATGAAGTTGAAGGTGTTGGTGGAGTCTTCCTTTTCTAAGTCCTCCTTTGATGTGCTACTTGAAACTGTAAGAAAATTACCTATTCATGCAACAAATATTGATAAATTCATGATGAATGAAATGGAAAATATGAGTTGAATTTGGAAGGAAAACCTACTTTAGCCTACAAACAGAAATCTAACTCAGCATTCTAAACATGTTCATGACACTACAACAACCGAATTACTATTTACAAGAAATCATAAAATAAAAAGAAAATTAGGCCAGTGGAGAAGGTATGCCCTCCTTAAGCTCCAATGAAAAAGATGAGAGGGGGAGGCTTGACAATCATATTTCTTAGTTTATAGACTATTCTACCAACATGTACGCAAGATTAATCTACAAAAAAGATAAATGGAAGAAAAATAAAATAGTGAATTGAATAGTAAGAAAACTAGCTAAATACTCATAAGAAACTAGCTATAATGACATAAAATTAAACATGAATACATAAGAGAGACTAAGGCCAATGGATTGGGCTCTAACCCACAAGCCTATCCCTCTAAAACTAAATTAGTGAAACACAATCTTAATACTCATCTTATTGCATAAAATAGTCTCATTACATAAACATGAAAGTCTTAGAAACCTATTATAAGAGCTAAGAGTCTATTTTCTTCCTTCAAATTTCGAATCCTAATGAGCTTTTTCTCAACCTTATTTAACCTAGAGGGTAGCTACTCAAATCTCCCTATAAAGTAGGTGATGTTTCCACTTTGACTGCAAGTGAAGTGTATCTTTGGTGCACTTGATCTTGAGTTTGATTGGATGCCCTTGATTTTTAGATGTTGGAGGGAATATCGAGGATCCCTTGGCTGCCTTTGGGAGTTAAGGAGGTGGAAAATATACCTATAATCTCTCCTATCTACTGTGATATTTAAATGAAAAATATTCATCAAAAGTGAAATATCTTCATGATTTTCCTGCATCTAACTCATGTTAGGCATTCAAAGTATGACAAGCCTTAATCACCATCTGCACTAGAAACATAAGACCATAATAGAATTAAATGTGAGAAAAATAGACCTAATAAGGAAAAAAGGTGGCAATTAACCCCTCCAAATGTACCTAATGATGGAGCTCATCATCACCCCCCTACCAAATGGTTTCTCATCCTTTGAGAAACTTAGCCCTCCTTCTGCATTTATTTAAAATCTTTAATGGACCCTCTGACTTCCCAAGGAAGAAGTGTGGGAGTCCCTTCAAGAGGGTAAAAGCCATCATTATTTTCTGCTTCTTCCCATTCTCTATTCTGCTCATCTTGGTATTTTCCATCACTGAGCCCCTACAACAAGGGTGGAATGAGTTTCAAACCAAGCCACTGAATCTTCCTTGCCTACATGGCCCTCTTGTATAGTGGTTCTCTTTCTAGGGCACCTCTTAATCTTTCTCATGTGTGGTACTCCATGTTTCTAAGGCTATGCAGGAGGTTGTTCCATCTCCTATGACTAGCCATTATGAAATCATCTCCTAATAACCTAGAATCATCATCAAAGTGAGCCATGGATTGAGCTTGTGTATTGAGGTATTTTTCTACAAGTGCGGGATCCTTTTCTATCTTGAGATGGTTGTTGATGACTACCTACGGCTGAATATTTCTTCCCTAATGTGTAGAGGTTCTATGTTTTCTCTTCTCATGACCCTTCTTAATTCTTGTGCTATGGTTTCCTCATTGACCATCCAATATGATAATGCCATTAAATACATGTCCCCCATTCTAGGATTAAGGTCCCAAATGTTCAAGTCTGTCAACACAAGATTGTGCATGTATAATTATGCCATTTTTCCTTATCTTCCATACTTGATTGGTTGCAAAATTCAATGAACTGTCTGCATTTATGCAAAGGTAAGGATCCATGAGAGGAAAGTGTATTGATTTCAAATAGGTGCCACTACTCCTTGAGGTAGAATTCATATGAATTTTATATCTATGTTGGATGGACTCCATGCACAAATCTACCATGGTGGCCATTTGTTTATCCTTTTGCTGAAGATGCTCTTGTAATGCTACATTGTCTGCTTGGGCCTTCTGAAGTGACTCTTTCAACATGGATTCTCTAAGCCTAACATCAGATAAATCATTCCCCAACTTAGTCAATTTTTCCTCCATGACCCCTATGTCATGAACACCTTTGGATGTGGCAAGCTTTATGCAATGATGAGTGCATGCCCTCTCATATTCTAACTGATATCATAAAGGCACTGTGAACTTCTGAGGGATCAACCTTCCCCCTTCAGTAAATGTGTAGTAAGAGCTGAGATTGGGTTGAGGGATAGGGTTTGGCACTACTATTACATCTTTGAGGACATGTTTTGGTGAGTTGGGCTACTCCTTGTCATATTTTTCTCCCTTTTTTTCATCTTTTCCTTCATCTTGCATATTTTCCTCAACTTATTTGACCTCTTACCGATATATGGCTATATTTTCTTCTTCAACCAGGGCCTTTTTCTATAATTCTGTGTTTTCTTGAGTTTCTTGTAGCAAAAACAAAGTTTCTTGTAGAAAACTCTGTTTTTCTTACTGAAGGCCTTATTTTTCTTGTTTTTATCTTTCTTTTTATTTTTTCAGTCTTTTAAGGGTCTTTGGGGGTTGTATGATGTGCATGGGATGCCAATATTGCTAAGTGTATTCTTATGTAGGTTATAGGGGTCCTCACAGATGAGGTGACCTCTTGCACCTTTCCTTCTTTTATGCTTACTTAAATGTCTTTTTTTGGTGACTCCTCAATGACAATAGGGCTTTTCGTGGGACTCTGTGGTTTCCCTTGCCTTACCCTTTGACTCAGTCCTTGTTCTAAAATACATTGGTTTTTGCCTCTTCCTTTTTGTTTTCACAGATGTGCTCAAAGTGGCTAGGGTGGAAGCCAATTCTTGATCTATAATGTCTGGTGACTAAAATAGGGTCCAATCCTATCTTTTCCTCTATCTTTTCTTCCTTCTTCCCCTCAGCCTTTTCTTTCTCAGTTTCTGCTGCCTCTGTGTTCTCTGTTTCAATCTCCATTTATTCTATTTCTTCCTCATATTCAACCTCCTCTTCTTCTTCTTCTACCTCCTCTGCTTCTTCTTCTACCTCCATCTCTCTGAGACTAGAGGCAGAGGTTTGTCCAGTTTGGCTGGTTATGAAGGATTCCCTATCCATGTCTATGAATGAGGACCAAGATATATGGATGTTTAATATTCTCAAAGAATCATTCACTATCAGTTTTATGAGGCCATGGTGAGCCAAATGCTGATATTTTCTTAAATGCTGATATTTTATTTCCCTCACCTTTTTTCTCATGTCAGTTATTGATTTCAAGAGTAAATGAGGGATACTTAATCTTTGTTCTAGATAGATTTATCCTTGAAACCTGAGCTCATTCAATAACCTAAAATGGTACCCATAGACTACATTAAGTATAACTTCACAAGAAATGAATTTCATGATATGGAAGGCTAATTCATCCCAGGGGTATGGAAGGCTTTCTCTCCTCACTCCATTCTTGTACTCAATGTATTCTTATCCAAGAAGAAAGAAAATTTTCTTGGTTGCAGTGCTTGACATCCTTTCCTTAACTGATTTAAATCCTAAGGGAAAAGTGGTGACTCTACTTATGAGTTCAGGCGAAACTGTGATGGCTATGACCATAACCACAATGGTGACTCTATCCTCTGAGTGTGATTGTAGAGCCACTGCAAATTATCGAGCTACCTCCTCATCAAAACCTTTCAAAAGCTCAAAGAAACCTAGCCATTGGTGATTTCTGAAAATTTTCATGACTTCAGGATGCTGCCTAATTCTTTTAATATCAATGGAATCCCTTCTGTTGAATTCCCCTCCATTTTTTTATGGATGGGATAGGAAGGTGGTAAGGTGTTTTAGAGTTATGTGAAGATGTCTTGTATATGACAGTCTCAAACAAATGCAATATTTGTTTTACCCTTTAATTTCCAAATTATAACTTGTTGTGCCAAATTTCATGGAGAAATTTCGATTCTGGAGGATGGAAACCACATACATTTGTATTTTGTTGTTTTTAATTTTTATATGGTTTCCTTAGGAAGCAATTTAACCCATAGGTGACTCTGTGTTTCCCTCTGTATCCTTGATGATTTGGTTGGGTAGTTATGTGTAGCAATTCTCTGTTTCCTGTAGCACAATGGTGCATACATGATCTGAATTCGATGTTGCTCTCCCTGATGGATCCCACAACTCTTTTTCTTTTGATGCTCTTCGAAATTCTCAGCGAAATGGTAAAAATGAGACAGATCTCACCTTTATGGCATTTTTAACTAAATTTGGAGCAGGGTACTCACTCATACTTAACACGAGTTTTCCTCTTTGAGATTGTTGGTCCCACTCCAGTTAATGATTGCTTAGTCTCGTAATCGCCTCTTCATACTCATTCAATCCCTCTTGAATTGATTTGAATTTCTCATGTGAAATGTACTTTTAATTTTCCTCCAATTTAACTTTACGAAGGTGGGAAAGTTAACTGGCCACTTTTTTGCCTTTTAAACCTCTAAATCTTGACATTAAACGATTTTGGCCATTATGAATGCATAGCGAGAGGTGAAGGGACATCCCTGAGCCTACTTCATCCTGGTGTGGTGTAGAATGAGCTAGTGCAAGGAGTGGGAGCCAGTGGTTGCAGTCGTGATCTTCCTCTTGATGTTTTTTGGTTTTCTGGTTTATTTTCTGAGTGAGGAAGTTTTGGTTAGTAAGATTCTTGTTTTTTTTGAGTGAGCTACTTAATATTTTTTTGTCTTTTCTTGCAGGTGCTGCATGGAGGTCCTCAGGTTTCATGGTTGGTGTGATCGCTCTCCTGGTGTCTTCTGGTGGTATTTTGAAGTCATCTTCATCAAATTTTCTTCAGTTTTTGCCCTTGTTCTGCCACACACAGATTTGTTACAAGAAACTTTTCAATTCCCTTTAGCAGTCTTCTTCTTGCTTCTTCTTGCTTATAAATTAATGGAAATGGTTTATGGAGGCTATGAATGGATTCATGGAATGAATGGAATGGGGGAATAGTAAGTGGAGAGATCTTATGCCAAGTTTCAGATGATCTAGATGCTAATGGTGCAACATAGGGTTTAAAGAGTGAATCCTTGTGCATGGAGTGAAATGAGGGGTTAGGAATGGTAGGTATAGGAAAAAAATAAATAATCATGCTCTCCTTGAAGTTTAAAAATTCTTGAGAGAGATTCTTCCTTCATGAATTAGTTTCCTGTAGCATTTACAGGAGTTTCCTGTAGTTCTACAAGAATCCCGTAGTTGCTGGACTTTCTTTTAGAAATTACAGTTAGGAGAAAAAAATGAAATTTCTGCTTATCTGAGGGGTGAAATGAATGGATGGGCGCCTTATGTAGTGGTTGATGGTGAATGCAAGCAAAGGAGAAAGAGAAGTGAAGAAAAATTTCTCCTTTGGATCCAAAAAACCATATTTGATCAATAACTTGCAAAACATAAAGACTAAGTGCATAGGTATTTTTCTTTCTTTTTTATTTTTTATTTTTCCTTTTTTTAATTTTTAACGCAAATGGGCTTCCTCCATTAAGGTTTTCAACCCACAGACCTACCTTGGGTGCTTCAGAGAGGATATCACCCAAGTATATATATATATATATATATATATTATTTTCTCTCTCTAATATTTTGCTCTAGGATATAATCATGGAGGTTTTCAATCCTGGAGTTGGCCTTGGGCACCTCAGAGAGGTTTCCATCCATGCCTCTTTATTTTTAATTTTTTTAATTTCTTTTAGGAGGGGTAGGCGCTAGAAAATATGGAGTCTCCCATGACATACACCTCCCTGTTTATGAAATTTATAAATTCTTCCTTAGATAGGGGCTTTTTGTAAAATTTAAGCCTGTAACCATTGAAAAGTAGGGGAATCCCCTCCTCATCTATGGTTTTGATATGAACTACGCCATTATCATAACATTTTTCCACTTTGTAGGGTCCCAACCATCTTGTCATCAATTTTCCTTTGAATTCCTTAAACCTTGAGTCATGCAATGGTGCCCAATTTAATTCTTGGAAGGTATTTTATTTAATTTTCTTATCATGCTAGACCTTCCTTTGCAGCTGAATCACTTATGTGTGAAGGATTGCTTGCATCCTGAACTCATCCATTCCATTTAAATGTAGCAAACTCTCTTTTTTTTCCTTTGATATATCTAGGTCTAACTTAGCTTCCATCCTTAAGGTGTTGAACTCAAATTCAATTGAATGTAGAGCTTTCTTTACATAGACCAAGTCAAAAGGAGTGAACCCTATTGTTTTTTTCTAAGTAGTGTTGTACGCCCAAGTAACTTCTACCAATATTTCGCCTAATATTTGCTATTGTTGCTCACAACCTTGGCGAGGATATTCTCCAAGGCTATGTTGG
Source organism: Pinus albicaulis (assembly GCA_034641835.2). Lineage (NCBI taxonomy): Eukaryota > Viridiplantae > Streptophyta > Pinopsida > Pinales > Pinaceae > Pinus > Pinus albicaulis. Next base: position 1,444,696,928 of record CM076584.1, on the reverse strand, counting down.
TCACTTCCACTTCACCATTTTCTTGAGGGTGGTAGGTAGTGGAAGTATTATGCATTATATTGTGCCTCCTGAGGATATTTCAATGAGATGAGGTGTGAATTGTGCTCCCTGATCAGTTAATACCTATTTGGGCTATCCAAATTTATAGAATACGTTCTCTCTCAAAACTTATGTTACCTTCTCCTCGGTTGCTACCTTCACAACTTTTGTTTCAGCCCACTTTATCAGGTAGTCAATGGAGACTATGATATACATTTTCTAGCCATATGGTGGATCAATAAGTCCAATGAAGTCCATGCCCCACTTGTCAAATGGCTCAAGAGCCACCTGAGGTTGCAAAGGCATCTCAACCCTTTGTGTAGGTTTCTGTTTAGCCAATTTGATGTCTCAAATTTCTATCATGAATTATCAACTGAGGTTAGTAATTTGATGAAGTGAGGTGCACTATATATGCTTAGGTAACCTTGTTCTCTTACTTCATTGTGTATGTTTTTTTTTTTTTTTTTCGGATATTGTATCTTATGTCTAGAATTGGGAAATATTTAAATGCTAGTGAATAGTCAAATATAAATGAATTTTAATGATGAAAGATATTTCTTAAAGAAGTAAGAAAAGGAAATTTTATTTTTATTCTAAAGAAAGAAATTGTACAAAGTATTTTTAATGTAATATGAAATCTAAAAGAAGGAAGAAATGGAAATGTTCATTAACTAATCTAAATCACATAAAAATAAATCAAACTTTGAATGATGTTAGTAGGCTGGAAAAACATCTATGAAAAAAATCTAACTATTTTAAAATAGAGCATTATTCTAAAACGAATTGCATTCAAATGACAACATGAAATCATTTCCTATCTTATCCATTGAAAGCATTTAGTCCTATGAAAATAGAGTATTTTTTTAAAAACACAATTCTAATTTAATTATGTCCTAACTTAATCTAATTCTATTCCATGGACTGTATGCATAAATCCTATTACTAAGAATTGAAATGACAGTGTTGATTGAAATTGAAAGCAACTACAAAGCATGTGAAAGGAAACTATGAATGCTGTATGACCGAATACCCAAATATGATCCAATTGGAAAATGACAGAGCCACCTTCTTGAGATGACTTAGCGAGCACAAGATTAAAAAATTACTTGGAAACTTAATCTAAGAAAGCATTCATGAAACTAATCTATAAAATAGTAATAAAATTAAACTATGAATTGATAGGAATCTAACTATGAAAATGATGTGAAATTAACTATGAATTGACAAGAACAGAAATAATGAATCAACAAGGAATTAAATAACGAAATTAAAACTACAAAACAACTAAAAACCTCCTTTATGTGTAGGGGTCCTCTGCAATAGATTGAGTTGAAAATCTAATGGAATACACATGTTTCAAAGGATATGGAACTAGTATTCTTATTATGAAAAACGAAGTTTCAAAAGCATACGTCGAATTATAAAAATTAGGACTTCTTTCCGGTTTCAAAATACCGATATTTAAATAGGTTTAAGATTTAACTATTTGAGGAATTTCCACTTACAGATAACAATTAGAAATTAAATTAGGGGTCCAGATAGAGGAAAATTATTTAATGGTCGTCTCTCGATTTTATACGTCAATGAAAATCGAGAGTATTTCATTCGCATATCTCATTCTTTGACTGACCTTGACCACGAGCATAGGTACGTTCTCTCTTCGAATTAGAACAGGTGGATGGGATACGATCCATGTGTGAATCATTCCAGAGATACCCATATGACCCATTTGCTTATTTTCTTCTCAAAACCTGTCAAAGCATAACAGTAGCCGCATAAACAATGATTAGTTGCATAATTTCACACATTCTGTAGCTAGTTACATAAATTCATTTAAATAACAAGAAATATCATAATATAAAGTAGAGATCATTTAAATTCTTTCTGTGATATGAAATATGTCAATTACCATTGATTGGAGTCATGAGTTTTTGAAAATTAAGGAAGAAATGATGAAAAAAGGTGTCAAAATAAGAACAGTTTTGAGGTTCAACATACCCCCACTAAGAAACCATTTCATGTCCTCATGAAATTTCCCAAAACTGTGAATCTTCAACTCCTATTGCATTTGTTCTAATACCTCTCCTAATAAATCCAACTTCCTCTTCTTTCCTTTCCTTGAAGTGATTTCCATTCTAGGTTTTCTCATAAGGAGTTTGTACTTTAGGCTGATGAATTTATTGTTCAGAGATTTGTTCTTTTTCTTCAGTTTCTTATCATTTTTATCCCACAGCAAAAAATGTAAGATAGTGTTATCACTGATGACCTTATCCAAGTGATTATGTTCTTTCAAGGTTTCATTTTCCTGTTTAATGTGCCTATTCAGTATCTCCACCTCATAAATTTCTTGTTTGAGGGTGTTTACCAGAGGTTCTTGTGGACTGATAGGCTACTCTTCCACACTTGGATTTTATTCTACATGTCCTTTCTCCAATGCCTCAATATAGTCATATATATCCTGTTGTGCTTGGTCAATTTACAGATATTTGCTGCTTGGAGTGTGTACAGGACTATGTGTAGGACTGTATGCTGGATAAACAGTTATGGGCGATGGCACTTGAGGTTATTCATCTAAATTAACAAATTATGCCTCCTATGATGGTGTGTTCTTCAAGTTTTTATGAAGTCTAGAGCTTCTCCTTGGCTGTGGAGGGTTTAAGTCTTCTAATCTTGTAACTTTTCTCTTTTTCTCTACACTGCCTCTCTTTTTTATTCCACTATGTTTCTTATTTTTCATTTGACCTACAATGGTGAGTTCTTCCTCTTCTTGCTAAGGTTGAGGTGAGGATTTATTCTCAATGCATGTATCAACCTTTCTCCTTCTACTTCTTCTGGTTTTTTCATCCTTAGGCTTCTATGGTTCATCTTGAAAGTGATTTCTAATTAGGAAACTTTCGTAGGAGTCTCCTACACTTTTTAGATGGAATTCAAGAACTATCTTTATTAGTCCATGATGGTGCATGGTATTGTCTATGAATTGGAATATTAACTGAACATTTTCTGACATTTTGTTTAGACTGTTCAGTATGAAGTATGGGAGGTTTATTTCTCCATCTTCCAAAAAGTTCATCAACAATCGGGCATGATAAACAAACATACAACCAAATCTGCCTTCGCAAGTAAATTTTTTTTGTAAATTTAAAAGCATATTTCTCCATTTGTTTTGAGTGCTAAAATGGGAATTCATTGATTTTAAATATTAGTATCCATACCTGGATTCTTCAAAAAAAAATTTCATTCTTCACTGAGAATTTTCTTTTTCCTAAACCATCTCTCGCTAATTCTTAGGAGTTATGTAGCTTCAACCACAAAGGCTTCTATCACTGAGAATTTTATATCTCTAATTTTGACCTCTGTCCCATTGAAAAATCTTGCAAAGGACTTGGTGACCTCCTTATGGAATCTATCAAAATTCTCTATAAATTAGAGCTATTGCACCTTCTGCAACATTTCATTTACCTGTGGATAACCCTCCATGAATTTTTCTCCCACAGGTTCAGTTCTCACTATCAGACCCATGTCTCTTTCATGAGGAGTTTCAACTTCAGAACTATTCTTCTTTGATCAAATGAATTGATGTCACGGATCTGGTTTAAGGATGTCGAGGGTTTGTAGAGAAGTACATGTGAAATAGATATTCGGCGATGTTTTGAAGGAACTTTGATGAGTGGGTTACAGAAGTAAGACATGACCGTTAATTATAAATGGGAAAATTGGTTATGAATTATGATGAGATATGATACAAATGTTGTGGTCTAATTGTGAAATTGTGATGTGAATCTGAATAAAATCTAATGATAACATATTGAGGCATCATATGATTATCTAAATTATATATGCTAATGGTTTTGGTCTTATTATTTAAGAAATTTTTGTAACATACTTTTGGAACTAACCTTTGTTGCTCTTTTATTTGTTTTTATACTTCAGGTATCTTTTCAACATTATCTTCAATGGAGTTCTTAATTTCTTCTGTTTAGTATGTTTGCTTTAGTAGGCTGTAAGAAAATGTAACAGAGCTGCAGAATGTGATGACAACTACAGAATCTCCTGAGAGCTGCAGAATTGTAGAAATTGTGTAGTTACTTCTTTTATTTCTTCAGAAAAAGAAAGAGAACAAAGAATTTGGGATTTTAGAATGGGAGAAAATATAATATATCAGAACTCTGATTTGCATCTTGTATTTTCTGTATAAGGATGCCAATCATTGATTGGTCTTCATACTTATACAAATTTATTTTTGAATAATATATATATATATATATATATATATATATATATATATATATATTTTATTTTTTTAGATATGAAAATAAAAAGAAGACTAAGTTGGGGAAGAAGAAAGATTCTTCTTCACCAACTTCATATCAGTATTGTCTTGAATTTTTTTTGATAAATTCCTCCTTTGTAATTGGCTAATGATAGGCTTTTAATCGATGTCCATTCCCAAGAAGAGGTACCTTTTCTTCATCAATTTTCCTTATCCTAATTGTCATATATTTTTTCGATCTCATAAGGACCAAGCCAATGAGTCTGAAATTTTCCTTGGAAGTCTTTGAACTTTAAGTCGAAGAAAAGTGTCGAATCTCCTACTTGGAACTTTCTTTCTTTTATGTACTTATCATGCCATCTGGACCTTTTTTGTTGGATTAGACTGGTTCTTTGACCTACATATTGCTTGATCTCATCAAGCTCATTAAGTTGCTCCATTATGTGCTTCTCGGCTTCTGATAAATTAAGTCCCAATCTAAATGCTATCTTGAAGGTTTTGATCTGAAATTATATAGGAAATAGGAATTTCTTCCCATAAACAAGTTCATAGGGAGTATGTCCTGTTTTATTCCTCCATGTATTCTGGGAGGCCCATAAGGATTCAGGAAGCCTATCTGCCTAATCCTTCCTATGTAGGTGTATAGTCTTTGTGAGGATTTCCTCCATCACTTTATTGGTGGACACCACTTGAACATTTTCTTGTGGATGATATGGAGTTGACTTTCTACGTTTAACCTAGTATTCATCCAAAATATTTTGCACCACCTTAGATGTAAACAGATATCCCTGGTCTATCATAATTTCCCTTGGGACACCAAAACGAGTAAAAATATCCTCAAAGAGAAATGAAACTATAAAATTTTCATTAGCAATAGAAAGTGCTTTAGCCTCTACCCATTTAGTGACATAATCAATGCAAAATAGAATGTACCTCTTTTGTCTTGATGGTGGATTGACTGGTCCACCAAAATCTAGGGCCCATTTTTCAAAAGTTTCGACGAGTACCCGAGGTTGTAAGGGAATTTCATCTGTAGGAACAGGTTTCCCTATTCTTTGACAACTGCAACACCTTTTGACATACTCCTTGGCATCTTTAAATATGGATGGCCCATAATATCCTAAATGAAGGATTTTATAGGCAGTCCTCTTATCAACAAAGTATCCACCACAAGGTTCATTGTGGCATGCCTTCAAAATTTTAGGCATTTCATCTTCTTGAACACACCTTCTGATGATGAGACATGGACCTATTTTATAAAATTCATCATTAACCCATGAGTATAATGCAATTTTTTGAATAATTCTTCTTTCTCTCTAGGAAACAAGTATGTTGGTAATTTTCTTATAGTTAAGTAGTCAGCAATATCTGAAAACCATAGAGATTTAGTAGTTATTGCAAAGAGATAATCATCAGGAAAATTATCCTCTACTAGAGTATCATTATTTCTGTTTTGAATTCTAGACAAGAAATCAACGACTATGTTTTGTTTTCCATGGCGATCTAGAATGGTGATGTTAAATTATTGCAGGAGTAATAACCATCTTGTGATCCTGCCATTAGTGATAGATTTATTCATTAAGTACCTAATTGCAGAATGGTTTGTGAATAAAGGTCTCATAAACGGTGATGTAGTGTCTAAATTTGTTAATAGCATGTACAATAACTAAAAATTATTTTCCTGTTATAGTGTAATTTAACTCAGCAGGAGTGAATTTTTTACTTGTGTAATAGATGGCATAGGGGATCAGATATTTTTGTCCTAGTATAGCTCCCAAAGCTGTATTTGAAGCATGTGTTGAAATGTGAAAAGATATTTTCCAATTTGGACATCTTAAGATGGGTGCTTCAGAAATTTTTTCTTTTAAAGTTTCAGATGCCAATTGGCAATGAGGATTTCAACTAAATTCACAATATTTGGTAACCAGTTTGAAGAGTGGAGATGCTATTTTGGTGAAGTTTTCTATAAATATTCTATAGTATCCTGTAAATCCTAGAAAACTTCTAACATCCTTTTGACAACTTGGAATTGATAATTTGAGATGAATTCAACTTTAGATGAGTGTACTTTAATTCCATCCTCTGAAATGTGATGCCTAAAAAAATTCCTTTAGTAAAAATCGTAAATAATTTTTCATGAATTAATGAAAGTTTTGCTTTTTTGCATCTTTTAAGAACCTTTTCCAAGTTTTCAAGAGCCTCTTCAAATGAGTTTCCATAAACTAAAAAATCATTCATATATACTTCCACACAATCATGTATTAGATCAGAGAAAATTCCTAATACTACCCTCTGGAATGTTGCAGGTACATTGCACAATCAAAGGAAGTACTTAGTAAGAATAGGTTCCCCATGGATAGGTGAAAGTTGTTTTGTCTTGGTGTTCAGGTGCTACTTGAATTTGATTATAACCACTAAAACCATCCAAAATGAGAAATACTTCTTTCCTGCTAATGTATCCAATACTTTATCCATGAAAGGAAATGGAAAATGAACTTTTAGAGTAGCCTTATTCAACTATCGATAATCAATGCATACCCTCCATTTACCATTCTTTTTAGGTACAATCGCCAAGGGAGAAACCCACTAACTGTCTGAAATTGGATAAATGAACTTTACATTCAACAACTTTTGCAATTCCACAATTTCCCTAAGATTTGGATTCATCCTTCTTTGAGGTTGTTAGATAGGCGTATATTTTTCCTCAATGTAGATATGGTGTATAGAAGTCTCAGGACTAATTCCTTTCATGTCAATGCACTCCCATGCATATGCAGAATAATGTTTTTGTAATGTTTTGATCAACTCTTTTTGTTGGAATGTTTCCAAGTTTTTATTTATGTTTAGAGGTTATACTAGAAATATTTCAACTGTATAGTTACCAAATTTTTCCATAGAATATAAAGAAATTTTTCTAGATGACAAGTATTAAATATTGAATTTTTCTTGAAAACTATAATCATCTTCTGATTGTGAGGATGTTTCAAAGTTTTCTATTGAATTTAAGATATGAATTTCTTCACTAATATGAGAAATAGTAAAAAAAGGTTATATCTCATTGTCATCATCCATCCATTATTCATCTCCTATTTCTGTGATTTTTTTTGCTGTAGGATATAGATTGAATTTCTTTGTTGAGTTGTGTTGAGGCCTCGAAATTCACTGCAACAACATGGAGGATGACCACCTGGTCTGGACCTTAAATCAGTTCCTTTTCCATTTGGAATAGTGGTTCCGACTGGTTTAACTAGGTCCGGTTACGTTCTCTCAATCTCAGATGGTTTAAAATACAACTTTTGTTTACCAATGGGAAAGAGACAACATATCATTTTCCTTGCTGATGTCTGGCAAGAAAGTGATCTTTAAGTTAATTTGGGCTTAGCCAAGCCACTATTAAAGTTTTTCCTCTTTGACAAGAGGACATTTTAAGCATGTAGGATTTAATATATATGCAAAATTATTCTAAGATGTAAGAAAAAGAAACTATTTTAATCCTATCTCAATTTGACAGTTATAGATCTATCCCAATCGAGAGTAGGATATTTTAAATAATTTGGATTTAAATATGTCTGGCTTATAATGAATATCAAACTAACAAATTAGTTCAATTAACTGACATTATGAATACCAAAAAAATCCTATCTAGAGACCTCTTAATTGAAATAATCAATCAACAACACTCAGGAAGAAGTTCGTAAAATGATATTGATCATTTAGTCAGTAACTTGAATAATTAAGCAATAATATGCGGAAGAAGTTCACAACATATCACTTTTCAAAAAATCAGTTTTGTAAGACATATTTCTGAGTAAATAGTTACTCAAAAATCAAAATTCAACCCATAAGAGTAGAGATAAATAATAACATAAAATTGAGGCAAATTACTCATACCGACAAAAGTGCACAAATATGAAAGTAAATTGACACATTCTTGTTATCATAAAATGAAACTAGTATTTAAAATAATAGTATTATAAATACCAATTTATTATGTCCATTTCTCAAGCTCTGGTCTCTAATAGTCCTTTACAATGCCTGAACTTCTGCTTTCAAAATCAGGGCTACAATAGTGAAAACTCCGTTCATTATACATAACTTGGAATGCAAAAGAAAAACCTCAATAATCTCCAGATCTGAGATTCCTCTCCTCCCACCTACAACTCTAAATTCCTATTACAGAAGTTCTTTTATAATTCCAGAATTGCAAAGGAGAGAAGCCCCTATTAAATTTTGCAATTTGCTATTTATAATATTAGCAAAAGAATTACTCATAGGAAAGTTTGTTGAAGAGTAGTTCTGCTCAATCATTTTTCATTGGTTCAAATCATATTATTCAATTTCTGGAGCCTTATAATTGATTGAGATCTTCTTCTTCTCATCTCTTCAACTGTTTTCCAGCAAAAACAAATAAAAAAACAAAATTAAAATGAAAAAATAAAATTAAAATGCCAAATATAGAAATTAAAATAAATCCAATCAAAAATTAATTAAATAAATAATTAGAAATGAAATCTAATTTTTATTTTGATGTCTGTGCTAATATAATTGGTCAAGGTTATTATTGACGAATGAATATTCACTCAGAAGAAATTGTGGCAAATGAAAATGCAAAAAATAAAACTCAGAAAATTAGTTTTGTTTAAAAATTCAGAGCTTTATCTTTTGATGAATTTTAGACCAATAAATGATCATATATATTAATGAAACTTCCTCAGAAATGTTCTCCTCAATTTTATCTATCCAACGAGCTATCCTGGGTCTCCTTTGGTCAAGTAAAACTCTATTTATGAGCTTCCAAAGATGATGAGTTAAAATTGCCAAAATTCTGGAAATTTTGTTGCTTACGCTAAAAATCAGATTTTTTTTATTAATTTCTAATCCTAAATTAGATTAAATTTTTTAATTAATTAGTACTAATTTATTGTAATTATATCATTAATTTTAAATAAGAATAAATTAATCGTAAACAGAATCAAACTAATTAAAAAATGATTTATTGATTAATTAAAATATTAAAATATTATATTAAATTATATTATAATTTAAATTATATTAAAATTATAATAAAAATATTATAATTAAAAAATAATACTAATTATAATATTAAATAATATAATTTCTTTTAATTAATAATTCAAAAAATATATGATAGTTCAAACCACGTGAGAGAGGAGGAGTGAAGTGGGAGAGTATGAGTAATATGGGAGAGTGAGGTGGAGGATGGTAGTCATAAGGAGAAGCGAAAATTTATATTAAAATATTTTAACCCTTCACATATTTTCCAAATTGAAATTTGCAATCGCAAGTTTTTTTAGATTGTTCTTTTGTTTGATTTAAAAACATTGCGATATGCGATGTGAGATGTATCACATCTCATTTTTGGCGTTTAAAATTTATCGGAATTTTCTTTTAAATATGCACGGTTACAATTTTTGTGATGAGACATTTTGCGATGCGAAAATGTAAGGGTGTGGCAAGGAAAATGAGTCGAGAGATTAAGTGGGGTCCACGTGGATTAACCATTCTACAATTTAGACTACAACCACTTTGCAATTTTGGATTTTTGGGTTTGGCAATTTGTTTCATAATAACAAGTTGGAGTAAATTACTAAGATCCTGAAATGTGTTTTCGTTTATTGTATAATTTAGCTCGGTCATTTTGTAGGACCGTTAACAAAAAAATTAAAATAATTAGTAACGATTAACTAAAAATTAATATTTACAATGAAGACTATTTTAAATGTGAAAATTGAAATATCATACACTTCATACATTTTTTAACCCAGGCGAGAAAATAATTAACACTTCAAAGGAGTGCAATTTACAAATTGGTTGACCAAATGGATTGAAACAAGTATCGTTGGAAAGCTTGTGAAAAAACGGATTCAATAAAGCAATAAAAAAAATTCAAGGAAGATGGAAAAATGACAAAAATTTACGATAATTAACTTAACGAAAATCCTAAGAGGTGTTTAGCCCAAAATTTTGTAGAAAGATTTGCCATTATTTGTAGTACATAAGTAAAAAATGGGGGGGTTGTGTTCTACCACAACAAGTTTCCATCATAAATAAACATATCACTGGATCTACAACTGATGAAAACATCAACTGTAGCTAACCAAGGCCTTCCTAAAATTAATGGATGTCCCCCTAGGTTGTTCTTGGGAGTTAGGATCATGAAGTCAACTAGATACTTCTAGGAGTCTAAGGACACATATATGTCTTCTAATACACCATCTGGTTTGATTACTGATCTGTCTACTAATTGCAATAATGTTGGTGTATAATGAAGGCTTGGAAGCCTAAGTTGTTCCATAGTTTGTTTTCTCATGATGTTGATGGCTGCTCCTAAGTCAATTAATGTATTTGGAATCTAAATTCCATTGATTTGTGTTTTTACAATTGGACTTCCTGGGTCCAAATATTTTTGTATGGCTATTTTTCCCATCATAATGTCAGCAATTTTTCCTACTAACTGAATCCTTTTTATTTCTTTTGTTTTTGTTCTCGATTTTTTTGTGCTGAACTCTGTTATTGTTTGGCTAGAATAGGAATCTCTTTAATGACATGTAATAAAGGAATTTTGATACAAACATTTTTAAATTCATATATAGAATCATAATTGGCAACGAAATTTGTTTTTCTATCACTCTATCGATTGTAATATTTCAGGAAAAGGAGGGTTAGAAATGGATACTTAAGGTTGCTCTATTATAGGAGTTGAGTTTATTGGATCATTTTTTTTTTAATTTTCAGAATTTTGGTTCTGCTGAAGAGATGTCCAATATTTAGAACTTTTATCTTCCTGTAGAGAAATTTCTTCACCAAAATCATCTTTTTCTTGAATAACAAGAGAAGGCTTTTCCCTTTCTAATATTATACTAGATTTAAGTTGGACAGTGTTAATATCAAGTGGGGTAATCATGTAAGCTGGAGAGTTTTTTCCTCCTATGGTATAAGAATTTTGAGCACTTTTGTTATTTGGGTTTCGTAATGGCTAGGCATGTAGTTGATTTTTTCTTTGTGGATATGGTAATGAAAATTTTGAATCCTGATTTTGGATTTGGGGTGGTTGATTTTGTTGTGGAAAATATTGGGGAGGATAGTTTGGATAGGTTTGTGGATATTAGTGATACTGGGAGTATCTTCCATAAGGATTTTGTATCCCTTGTGTCCAAGGTTAAGGCTGGGACCAAGGTTGTTTCCATGATGAATTTCAATTTTTTGGTGGGGGTTGATTATACATTTTGTTAATAAAACCTTGAGTTTCTGGCCCCTACCATGGTCTTGTAGAGACAAAAGAAAGAGGATCTACTGGAGATGGAGTTACTTCTTCTTCTTGAAAGACAGCCTTAAGGCCTAGTATTGAGGGACATTTTTTTGTTTCATGATTTCTGCACAAATAACACAGGTCTCTATAACTTTTACATCAAGAGGACACTCTCTCAAAACATGTTTCTTTCTGCATTTAGGACAGAAAATAATTAAGGCATCAATTTTAGCTTTTTGTTTGTTTTGTAATTTTAGGGTGTCTATTTTTTCACTGAGACTCCCTAAGATATATGTCTTAAATTTATCAAGCATATTTCCAATTTCTTCCCTACTCACTATTCTAGTTGCAGATTTATTTATTCTAGAGAGAATAGGATCTCTTACATTTTTCCCAGTTTTTTATTTTCCTCTTGAGAGATGAATGCAAAATTTATCAATTTTAGGTAATGCTAATTGAGAGATATATCCTTTTCCCATCATGTTAAGAATATCTATCCATTCATCTCTAACGGATTTCAATAAGAGAGATTTTAAAGAATCTTGATCTAGATGTTCCATCTTATCTCTCTCGATATTATAATTGAATCTCTCAATTAGATCTTCTAATTTTTCATCCTCTCTCTACATCATTTTAAATACTTTATCCTTCCTATTAATAGGTGTGCAATAATCCATATATATTTGAAAAAAATGAACTTTTCATCTCATCCCATGTCCCAATAGATTGTGTTATCAAACCCATGAACCATTTTAGAGTTGTAGCCTTGAGTGTTGCAGGGAATAGCTTCAATTTTTGAGAGCCTTGTAAGTAGCCATAAGATCTATATAAGACTTCAAATTCAAATAAAAATGTTTCAAGATCCTCAATCATTAATCCATGGAAATTGGGAAGGATAGAAGGTGAAATATTTTTCATTGTAAAATTTGTATCCTCATCAACTTTAGGAAATCCAAGAGAGTTAGGATCTCCTCTGCCTCTACCTCTTCCTCCTCCTCTTAAGGTTCTACATTTAGAATTTCTTCATGGCCTTCTTCTTCTACCATTGTAGATTCCTTAGAGCTAATGTAAGGTTCTAACTACAGGGTTATTCTTTCTTCCTCTGGTTTTTATATCAATGGGATAGTGAAGGAAGTTTCTTCTTCTTCTTCCTCACTAGGGATTTCTAACTCTTGAGCTACAATATGTGCTCCTATAGAGGTGAAAAAGGTTACTCCTTCTGTTGGAGATCTAGGATCTTCTTCTTCTAAGACTGCCTCAGTAGATGAATTTATATAATATTCTAGTTGGATTTCTAATCTTAAGACTTCAGGAAGTCTCTTTCTTGAAGTGAAAAATGGAATATGAGTTTTAGATGGTGGTGTGGCACTATGTGGTCTTGGTGGGGTGAGTGTTGTTGTAGGAATCAAACAAGCTACCTCTAGCTATTACTATACCCCTAGATTCTATTTCTCTCTGCATTTCATTATTTTTTTTAATGTAAGAAATAAGGCTTCCTAATTTCACTTCCTCGACAACGACGCCAAAATGTTTAGTCAATTTGATGTCTCAAATTTCTATCATGAATTATCAACTGAGGTTAGTAATTTGATGAAGTGAGGTGCACTGTATATGCTTAGGTAACCTTGTTCTCTTACTTCGTTGTGTATGTTTATGTTGTTTTTGGAATTTTGTATCTTATGTATAAAATTGGTCTAAGAAATGAAATATTTAAATGCTAGTGAATAGACAAATCTAAATGAATTTTAATGATGAAAAATAATTCTTAAAGAAGGAAGAAAATGAAATGTTATTTTTATTCTAAAGAATGAATTTGAATTAAAAACTATTTTTTATGTAATATGAAATCTAAAAGAAGGAAGAAAAGGAAATGTTCATTAACTAATCTAAATTGCATAAAAAATAAATCAAACTTTGAATGATGTTAGTAGGTCGGCAAACATCTATGAAAATATCTAACTAGTTTAGAAGAGAGCACTATTCTAAATCTAATTGCATTCAAATGACAAGATGAAATCATTTCCTATCTTATCAATTGAAAGCTTTTAGTCCTATGAAAATAGAGCATTTGTTTAAAAACAAAATTCTAATTTAATTATGTCCTATCTTAATCTAATTCTATTCCATGTATTGAAAGCATAAATCCTATTAATAAGAATTGAAATGACAATGCTGATTGAATACCCTACAAAGCATGTGAAAGGAAAGTATGGTTGTTGTATGATTGAATACCCAAATCTAATCCAATTGGAAAATGACAGAGTCACCTTCTTGAGATGACTTAGCGAGCACAAGATTACACAAGTAGTCATTAGAGGAATTTTGAGGTCTAAAATGGGCCTCCTAAGGAAATAATAAAATAATAGCTAAACCAATAAAATAAAATTTATAATTTTCATTTTACTTTTTGCACCACAATCCATGTAACCATGGTTAAATTCAATTAAGAAGGTGTACCAAAATAAAATTAATAAAAAAATTGTATTGATGTGACTATAAATAAGAATGATCTTTTCAAGAAAATGTCATTATCATTGAACAACTAATGCATTTTTCCTTTGTACTTATATAACTTAAAATAAATTATAAATATAAATTCATAAACTCTTAATTTTATAATATACTATTAATTAAACTTTTTATTATTTAAATTATATAATAACATATAATTAATATGCCATATAAAAATAATATAATATAATATAATAAATGTAATTTATTATTTTATGTAATTTTTTTATATTACATATTCAATTGATTTAATTTATAACATAATAAAAAATAATATATAATTTAAAAATAAATATAAGAAAATATACAAATATAATATTTATTGAAAAATGTGTAAAGACATGAAGATTATGTAAGGATTTGCATTCTTTCTCTAAAGAAATATGAAATGAAAATAATAATATTTTATTCAAAAAGTGTGAAATGACATTTAGTATGAGTACTTTACTTTTTATTATTAATACTTTAATTTTTTATTTTAAAAGTACTTAGAGCACTACCATGGTTAACCATGAGTTTTTATCCACCATTGAGAATGTAACAAGTAAGTACCTTTAACTCAAGCAATGCCACCTCAACCCTTGGGGATGATGTCATCCCCTAAAATGTGATTGGTTCTCATAAAGTGAATTTTGATTGTACATTTTTCTTAGGAGGCCTATTTTAGACCTCAAAATTCCCCTAATGTGGAAACTTAATCGAAGAAATCATTCATGAAACTAATATATAAAATAGTAAGAAAATTAAACTATGAATTGACAGGAATCTAACTAGGAAAATGATGCGAAATTAACTATGAATTGACAAAAACAGAAATAACGAATCAATAGGAAATTAAATAGAAAAATTCAAACTACAAAACAACTACAAACCTCCTTTCTGTGCAGGGACCCTCTGCAACATAATGAGTTGAAAATATAATGAACTACGTGCACATAAAAGGATTTGGATATGGTCTTCTTATTATCAAAAATAGAATTTTAAAAGCATACACGAAATTATCAAAATTAGGATTGTTTTCCGGTTTAAAAAGACCATTATTTAAACAAGTTTCAGATTTAACTATTTGAGGTGTTTCCACTTATAGATAACAATTATAACTGAAATTAGAAGCCTATATAAAATCAAATTATTTAATGGTCTTATCTTGATTTTCAACGTCAGAGTAAATCGAGAGTATTTCATTCGCAGATCTCGTTCTTTGACCGACCTTGACCACAAGCATAGGCATGTTTTCTCTTTGAATTCGAGGAGGTGGATGGGATACGATCCATGTGTGGATCATTCCAGAGATAAACATATGACCCATTTCCTTATTTTCTTCTCAAAACTTGTCAAACCATAACAATATCTACAGAAACAATGATTAACTGCAGAATTTCACGCATTTTGTAGCTAGTTACAAAAATTCATTTAAATAACAAGAAACATCATAATATAAAGTAGATATCATTTGAATGATTTCTCTGATATGAAATATGTGAATTATCATTGATTGGAGTCATGATTTTGTGAAAAGGAAGGAAGAAATGATGAAAAAGAGTGTCAAAATAAGAACAATTTTGAGGTTCAACAATTTCCCCATCCTTTGGCATTGGTCACACCTGCTACTGTATCTTTTAGCATCCTGGTGAAGGGTAGGCCAATAGTAACCTGCCTGCAAAGCTTCAAAGGTAGTCCTTTTTACAGAAAGGTGGCCTCCATAAGGGCTATCATGACATGTAGAGAGGATATCAAAAAATTCTTCCTCCCTCACACATATTCGGATAATTTGGTCAGGGCCTAGCTTGAAGAGATTTCCCCCAATCCAGGTGAAAGGGGCACTTTTTTTGATGATATTTCTCTTCTCCTTGGGTGAGAGGTTAGAAGGGAAATTTTTAGCAACCAAGTAGTTAACTATGTCACAAAACCATGGAGAGAGTGATGAGATAGAAAAGAGATGTTCATCTGGTGGCTGGTCATCAACCATTCCTTCTTCATCTGCAGATAGAGCTAACCTGGACAAAATATCTGCAATTACATTCTCCTTTCCGAGTTTATCAACAATGGTTAGGTAAAACTGCTATAATAGTAACGACCATATAATTATTCTAGCATTAACATCCGGTTTGTTCATTAAATATTTGATGGCTGCATGGTCAATGTGTACAAAGGTTTGATAACCAGTGATATAATGCCTAAATTTGTTTAAAGATGGACAATGGCTAAAATTTCATTCTCTATGACAATATAATTGATTTCGGCCTTAGACAAGTTCTTACTGACGAAATATATTACATAAGGTAATTTGTATTCTAACTGACCCAATGCTGCCCCCATAACTTTTTCTGATGCATCTGTGTGGATTTGAAAATGAAGAGTCCAATTTGGACCTCAGAGAATGGGGACAGTAGTTAAATTCCCCTTAATGAGCTAAAAAGCTTCTTGACAGAGATTGGACCAAGTAAACTTAGGGTCTTTGGCCAACAAACCAAACAGTGGCAAAGCAAACTTGTTGAAATATTTGATGAACCTTCTATAGTAGCCAACTAAAACTAAGAAACTCCTGACATATCTCTACTTTTGAGGTTCAGGTACCCTTTTGATGATGGTGATTTTGTTTGGTTCCACCTGTATTCCTGCTTAGAATATTGAGTATCTCAATACAACTCCTGATCTTTTCAAGAATTCTCACTTTTCTGGGCTCAGGGAGGGATGCATCTCAATGCATCTGCTCATCACTTTTCCCATATTGGAGAGAGCTTCCTAAAAGTCACCCCCTTAGGGTGTGAAATCATTTCTATATATTTCAACCGAGTCATGGACTAGCTCAGATAAAATACTCAAGGCAGCTCTTTGGAAGGTAGTTGGGAATTGTACAACCCAAAGGGTAGGAATATATAAGTGAAGGTACCCTAAGGACATGTGAAAGTAATCTTGTCCTACTCTTTAGGGATTATTTGGATCTGGTTATACCCACTGAACCCATCTAAGGAAGAAAATAGCTTCTTTCTTGAAAGCCCATCGAGGAATTAATCTATAAAGGGAAAAGGGAAATGGTAATTCTTGGTGGATTTATGCTATATCAAACAATGAGTGGGTATCTCCTCTTGTCCTTGATACCCACTCATTGTTTGATATAGCATAAATGAAACCTGCATCCAAGAAATTCTGTAGTTCTTCCTTGAATATGTTTTTTAGAGCTTGGTTCATCCGCCTTTGGGGTTGGTGCACATGCTTTCATCCTTCCTTAATGTAAATATGATGTCTGCATACCGAGGGATGCACCCTTTTCATGTCCTTGTGATCCCAAGAAATGTATCTAGGTTTTCTATCAAAATATGGCATAGCTAATCTTATTCTCTATCTGAGAGATTTGAGTTAATTTTCAGAGATTTGGATGGGGAAAAATCGATAGCCTTTGTGGTTTTAGAGATTGAATCAACTGAGTGCAGTTTCCTCCAAGGGTGGCTTTTAGATTCTTTGACTAGGTTTTCAAGAAGGCTCTCAGTGGGGGATTGGTTTTGAGTGACATGGTTAATGAGTTCATCTTCATCAAGTTGCCCCCCTCCGAGAACAACATATATGGTAAAAATGGGGGTAGTGTCGTATACTTCATCTTCTTCTTCATCCTCCAACCATATAGATAGGTCATGATCAATTTAAGGCTGGGTTGGAGGATATAATACCAACTATTTAGGTAAGGGCCCATTTTTAATAGTCATGTTTCTGGCCCAACAACTGATATAAGCATCAACAGTGGCTAACCAAGGTCTCACTAAAATGAGATGATATCCATTAAACTTGGTTTTTGGTTGCAAAACAAAGAAATATGTAGGAAACTCCCAAGATTCAATTGAAACCATAACATGCTCAACAATTCCTTCTAGAGTTACTATGGATTGATCTGCAAGTTGCAGAACTATTGTGGTTTTCCTCAAAGTCCATTGGAGGTTGAGTTTAAGAAAAATTTCCTTGGTCATAACATTGATGGTAGCCCCGAGATTAGTCAGCATATTGGGGAGTATGACACCGTCAATGTGCACATCTACAATTGGACTGCCAGGGTCCAGGTACTTTGGGAAGATCACCCTTCCCCACATTAAGTCAGACATTTTTTATACTACATTAATGGTGGGGGTATCATTCTTCTTTCTCCTAGGTTTCTCGGAAACACTTTTCCTTGATGAGCCTATTGTATATAGGGAAATAATTAATGGCCTGGAGAAGGGGTATTTTTACACACAAAATTTTCAATTCTCCTAGAAGTTCGGTCTCCTATGGGGTGTGCTGACTGGAATGGATCAAGTGCTCAGGAAAAGGAGGTTGTTGGATCTAAGTGTTACTTTCTTCCTTTTCCTCCTCAACCTCTACAGGTGGATATGGAGGGTGGTTGACTGGGAGTACTTTTCCCGACCTAAGATTAATCTCTTGTATCTCCACATCATATGCTACATAGGATGTCTCTCCACTGTAAACATGCTATGCCTATCTATTTTTCAGGTTCAAATTGGGCTGTGTAGGCATCTGAGGCAATTTGGGTGGAGAAACATGAGTAAGCTGAAGTTAAGGTTTGGGTGGAGGCATTAGAGCAAGTGGTTGATTACGTTGAAGCCTCCACCCTTGGGATGGGTTGTTCCACTGAAGTTGTTGAGGAACATATTGTTGAAATGGTTGGTTCACAGATTAAGTATGATATGGAGGGTTGCAAGGCCCAGTAGGAGGTGTAGGCCAGGATGGAGGTGTTGGAAATACCGAGACAGGGGGTGAATCAATATTCCTTTCAATTAGTATTATTATTAATATTTCAGAGCATTAGTTAATCTTCAATTATTATCAGTGTTTGTACAATGATAACAGTAAACAAAAGGAACAAAAATGCACACAATTTTTAAGGTGGAAACCCCCTTCGAGAAAAAACCACTTGAATTATTTTCTAATAATTCTTTAATCTTCAACTCCAATTGAAAAGAAAGCTCCAAATTCCTAGAATCTATAAAAACATTCTTCTCCAGCTCCCACTGGATGGATGTTCCAACGCCCAATATTATTCAGTAGTTAATTGAATGGATGCCCCAACAACCAATGAGCTACAACTCACCCTAGCACCACCCTACCACCCTATAGAATAATAAAATAATAATTGACTCCCGTACCGGGGAAAATGGTCCACTTTACAATGATATAGAATGATGTAGAAGAAGAATACACACTAGAACATAACCCCAACTATGAAACAACCACTAATGATTAACCTAGACCTCCCAACACTGCCTGTTCAACTCTTGGCAGATAGAAAATTTTACAACTTTTACAATGACTCTATACAATGATACATTTACAATGACTATATGCAGTGTTTCCCACTTGAAGACTTCATGTGGTGAACTTATTATTGCTATTCTGCACCTTGATTGATACTCTTTTCATGCTACCATTTAACACTATTCAGAACATTAGATCATGCATTGAGTATTATCTTGAGGAATATATAATACCTACAAAAAGTTTTCATGGAAATACCCATGACATGATAATAGAAAAACATACCTCATCCTGCAGAGCATATGTCAGTGCTAAAAAAAAAGCAACAAAATAGAATACAAAGAACCTAATGTAATTAAGAGATGAACATGCATATACAGAAGATACTTTCCTAGAGCTTACCTCTACTGCATCATTTTTCCGCACCTTGCTTTGCTTTGCTGCCCTAGAAAGTCTAGTCCTTTGCAGCCCTTTACATCACATGATGTAGATTTTTCTTGCCTTCTAGGAGCTCGATATGGAATCTGATGTATCTCTATGATTTCAGATCCCCAATATATGATCTTTGGTTGTGTAGTAGCCTTCTGAGTCTTTTTTCCAATACCACAGGTTTGAACTGATTTGGATTCTTCAAGACAAATTTATTCCCAATCTCTCACAATGACCTAATTATAGACTAGTGCAGAAATACTAAAGTTTGTGCACTATCCGCTACTTTTTACACAATTCCAATCTACTTCTCAGAGAGAGCATTATGACAATTTTGCCAAGGTCACCTCTTTGAGATGAAATTCAGAAGCCTACAAAGACCCTAACTTCCACAAATCATAACTATGAAAATATAGTGTGTTACACCAATTTTTTGGTCATCTAACTCATTATCATTAGATGAACCCAAGTACACCATGTAAGACCAATTTTACCCTAAGTAAAATTTCTTTCACCATGTCAAATAATATTTGTCTATATTTCCTGGTCATATTTAACAAAAAACAAGGAAATTAATTAAATAAACCATTATTTATTTAATTATTTCCTAGGAATAAGTTATTCAAATCATTAGTTAAATAATATTCCTAGTTAAATTTGACTAAATTATTTTTAAATAATTAAATAAATCATTATTTATTTAATTATATTCCCACCATCTCCCTAAAATAATAAATAAATCATTTATTTATTTATTGTTTATAAACAAAGGAATTGACCCAAGTCAAAAGACCTTTTCCCTCCAACAAATATAATAAAATATTCCTAAAGGGTGATTCTAGAATTTGATTAATAATATTTTATTCATGCATCGTGTTCTAGAACACCCCAATATTTTGTTATAAATAGAAGGGTTTTTCCCATTCATTAGTCACCTCCATTGCATTAGATCACGCTGGATCTACTCTTGGTCACCATTTTCTCTTTTTGCCTTGTGAGCTCCCATTGAGTTCTATGTTTGTCTGGGTTTTGTACCACAATAAGAGAGAGGAATTTTAGATCTGAAACACTGAGGAATTTCAAGAACCCATCCCATTGAGGAGAACCAGAAAACACCTTTCTTGTTTTCCTCTCAGGTGCCTCATTCTTTAATATAATATAAAACATTCTTTTAAACACATTGTTCTTGTCTTGTCTATTGGATACATGGAGCCATATTGTATTTTATCTGCTTAATGTCTTTTATGCTTAGATTTAGATTTGTGAAGCATTATTTGGATCATCTAATTACATATTTAAATATGTTTGGCAGCCATAATCAATGTTAGGGCTATTTGTTATGCATAGCTAAAGTGATATTTTACGACGAAAGAATCATACTAACAATTGGCGACTCCACTGGGGACCGAACCCAGAATCTCTGGTTTATGCTTCATTCTTGCGTTCCGTGGTTTTCCAGGCGCCTTATTCTTTGTACTATTGTATCGGAGGGCATAGGTATGCCTCCCCTGCCTCCTTTAACACTGGTACTACTTCATCACCTAGAGACTTGTTGCACCTGTAAGTCTCGTCTCCTCCGGGTCTAGTCCTTTAGCACATTAGACTACCTTACATTTCTCTCTCTCCTTTCCCTCATGATGCCTAGTGATTGAGTTCTTACAACGTACTTCGATCATACGATTTTCTCCCAACACTCGTACGTTGGGGGGCAATCTATTACACCAATTTTTTGGTCATCTAACTCATTATCATTAGATGAACCCAAGTACACCATGTAAGACCAATTTTACCCTAAGTAAAATTGCTTTCACCATGTAAAATAATATTTGTCTATATTTCCTGGTCATATTTAACCCAAAACAAGGAAATTAATTAAATAAATCATTATTTATTTAATTATTTCCTAGGAATAAGTTATTTAAATCATTATTTAAATAATATTCCTAGTTAAATTTGACTAAATCATTCTTAATTAATTAAATAAATAATTATTTATTTAATTATATT
Organism: Pinus albicaulis; assembly: GCA_034641835.2. Lineage (NCBI taxonomy): Eukaryota > Viridiplantae > Streptophyta > Pinopsida > Pinales > Pinaceae > Pinus > Pinus albicaulis. The sequence goes on along the minus strand of CM076584.1, from coordinate 1,444,675,158 downwards.
CCCACCATCTCCCTAAAATAATAAATAAATCATTTATTTATTTATTGTTTATAAATAAAGGAATTGACCCAAGTCAAAAGACCTTTTCCCTCCAACAAGTATAATAAAATATTCCTAAAGGGTGATTCTAGAATTTGATTAATAATATTTTATTCATGCATCGAGTTCTAGAACACCCCAATATTTTGTTATAAATAGAAGGGTTTTTCCCATTCATTAGTCACCTCCATTGCATTAGATCACACTAGATCTACTCTTGGTCACCATTTTCTCTTTTTGCCTTGTGAGCTCCCATTGAATTCTATGTTTGTCTGGGTTTTCTACCACAATAAGAGAGAGGAATTTTAGATCTGAAACACTGAGGAATTTCAAGAACCATCCCATTGAAGAGAACCAGAAAACACCTTTCTTGTTTTCCTTTCAGGTGCCTCATTCTTTAATATAATATAAAACATTCTTTTAAACACATTGTTCTTGTCTTGTCTATTGGATACATGGAGCCATATTGTATTTTATCTGCTTAATGTCTTTTATTCTTAGATCTGGATTTATGCAGCATTATTTGGATAATCTAATTGCAGATTTAAAGATGTTTGGCAGCCATAATCGATGTTAGGGCTATTTGTTATGCGTAGCTAAAGTGATCTTTTATGACGAAAGAATCATACTAACATAGTGAACCACGATATGAAATTTGGATACGAGGTTAATCAGGGTTTATCCCAAGTGGGTTTTTGTTTCAACATCTAAATCTTAACAGAAAAAAGTTATAGCGAAAATTCCATGATGACTCATTTTTAGTAGCGAAATCCTTAGATGAGGAGGATATGAGGGTCACAACTTACATAAAGTATTAGGTTGAGAGGGTCTTCAACAAGTGAACATTGGAGGGATTTTAGGAGCTTAAAAATTTATTAATTATTGACTATCAAATGACCACAACCAATGATTAGTGTCATGCCACAACCCCATGGAGTTTTAGCCCACTAACTAGGGTTACGAATTTCAAACACAAATATATCTAAAATCGTGAAGAATTATGTGGCGTGCCATATATAAACGGAAACATATCGAAAAGTAGAAACCATCCCAAATATCCTTGACTTGGAATAGAGTAAGTTTTCAAGTATAATTTCCGATGCAAGATCAAGGTTGCCCTTGGTGTTGCTTGGGTTGACATCAATGACAATCACTAATCAACAAGAAGAGTGGGGGTGTACCAAGATTGCATAGGTGCATTCTGATTGTTGTAATGGTAGGAATAAGTGCACCTCACATACCCTGCTGCTATGAGCTAGGACCTTGAGGCCTTCTCTGGTTGATGAAACATAGTTGATCTACTGAAAATTCCCCACCTTGATACACAAATTTGAGTCTAGGTAAGTAGGGACACTTGTCTATGGCATGATTCTCCTCACAGAATAAGAAAACCTATATGAGAGTTAATAGAAATTCATTTCTAGGGTGTTTTCTAGTACATCTAGGGAAAAATATAGTCAAGGATCTTGTTGCTTCCTCCTGCTTCCTCTTGATGTGCATTATGTCCATTTGCAAGGAAAAGGTGTGCAACATGTCACTCTTGAAGTCCTCCAACATATTTCCAATCTCATGCTTGATGGAGGTGGAAGAGGAAGGGGTATTGGTTGCACTTTGGATAGTTATACGTTTCTTCCTAGCTACACTAGAATGGTTCCTGAAGACAATTTTGATGGTCTTATAAGGCATCTGGTAGATTCCTGATAGCATATTGAGGGTTTCTATCACCTCTTCCCTGATTCCTCGGAGAAGTACTAGTTAAAGTGATCTAGGATTAAGGGTACAATTGGCTCTCTTATAGTTTAACTGGAACCTCTCTTCATAGTCTTCTAGGGATTCATCAGGCCCTAGAGTCATCTTGAATATTTCATCCTAAGTTTCCTTGGACTTGCAGTAGTCCCTACACTTGTTGTTGAAGGCCTCTTGCTTTTATGACTAGGTAGTGATGTTTTTCCAAGGTAGACCCATGAACCAGTGCAAGGCTACATCCTTAAGGGTAGATGGGAATAACTTCAGCTTTTGATCATATGAGGCATAGTCATAGGTCCTAGAGACAATAGTAAATTCAAACATGAATGTGTCAGGGTCCTCAAAGGTAAGTCCATGGAAGTGTGGAATGGCTAAGGGGCTAAAGTTCTTCATTTTAGTCTCTCCATATGCCTCTCTAATGGGAAAGGTTCCCTGGGCTTCATTTTCAGCCATGACTTGAATAGGTGAAGTAGGTTCCTCTGGTGAAACAATATATTATTCTTCTCCAATAGGTTCTTCAAAATTTTTAGAAGGCTCACCTATGGTGTTCTCAACCTCAACCATTGAAGAAGAGTGAAGAGGGACTATGCGGTGATGTGGGGGTTTTAGGTAAAAAAAATTCTTGATTATCCCTACTCCTATGAGGCATGGAAAACACATTTTTTTTTACTTTTCAATATTTATGAAAAAACATGTAAAATTAAAGCAAAAAAGAATGCCAAAACAAAATAAAAGAATATACTAGACACCTCCTCGACAACGACGCCAACACGTGGTGAGCCCTCGTATTGCACCAAGAATGATGCAACTCCCAGAGGCAACTCTAATTTACTTTATCAACCTGAGGTCATGCAAAATTGGAGGTGACAGTGCTATATACACAACAAATCCATTCTACTCATGTCATCCTCTTCCGAGCTCTATGAAAGGGTGATATTTCTAGGGTTTCTAAATGAAGTCTGTCACACTTATGAATTTAGTCATAGGATAAAAATGATTCAAATCCATTACTCTATGAAATATCAAAGAACTATTCTACAGCAGGGAAGTAAATCTAACTACTTTGCAATGAAAGAAATTTGCAAATTAAGCTATGATAAGAAACGGAAGTAAACTAGGCATCTTGCATAAATTAAATTCTTGAATTGAAATTGCATAAAAGAGACTAACCTAATCACACTTTGCTGGGCCAAATGGATAAACACACTTTGTCTACTTCATGTTATAATTATCATGCTTTTACTCATGCAACTAATTCTGACCTAACTATTCTTGTAAATGAATTGTTTTGCAGCTAGGAGGAGAAAATGCTAAGGTTACTTACAAAGGGCTTGAACTGATGGGTGCAAGGCTGAAGGTGTCTAGGTAGTTTTTGCAGGTCTGGATGAGGTGAATGGTGGTTTATGGGCTTAAGTATGGGCCCACTGGTGCTGTTGCCAGTGCTACTATAGGTTTCCTGTAGTGCTACAAGAAAGTCTTGAATTTCTATAGGAAATAATCTGAGGGAAATTCGAGGCTAAAAACGGGTGAGAAAATAATAGGGAAGGTGGAGTGAAGGTTTTTTTGGATTATTGGAAGGTGGAAAATCCCTTGGACAAGATCAAAACCTCTTGATAAGTCTATCTTTCACATCTAGGGTTTTCTCACGGTGTGAAGGTGAAAATATGAAAACAGGGATGATGGTGATTTTATGAACAAAAGGTTGATGAAAGGTGAGAAATGAAGTTGAAGGTGTTGGTGAAATCCTCCTTTGCTATGATACTTGAACCTGCAAGCTAACTACCTGTTCATGCAACAAATATTGACAAATTCATGATGAAGGAAATGGAAAAGATTAGTTGAATTTGGAAATAAAACCTACTTTAGCCTACAAAAAAAAATCTAATTCAACATTATAAACATGTTCATGACACTAAAGAAACCCAACTACTCTTTCCAAGCAATCATAAAAATAAAAATAAAATTTGGCCTGCAGAGAAGGTCTACCCTCCTCAAGCTCCAATGAAAGAGATGAGAGAGGGAGTCTTGACACACAAATTTCTAAGTTTATAGAGTATTCTACCAACATGTAATAAACCTTAATCTACAACAAAGACAAATGGAAGAAAACTAAAAACAATGAATTGAACAGTAAGAAAACTAGCTAAATACTCATAAGAAAACTAGCTACAATGACATAAAAGTAAAAACGAATACATAAGAGGGACTAAGGCCAATGGATTGGGCTCTAACCCACAAGCCTAGCCCTCTGAAACTAAATCAGTGAAGCACAATATGAATACTCATCTTATTGCAGAAAATAGACTCATTACATAAACATGAAAGTCTCAAAAAACTATTACAAGAGCTAAGAGTCTATTAAGTTCCTTCAAATTTTGAATCCTAATGAGCTCTTTCTTAGCCCTATTTAACCTAGAGGGTAGATACCAACAACTCCATAAAAATTAGGTGATGTGTCCACTTTAACTGCAAGTGAAATGTAGCTTTAGTGCACTGGATATTGAGTTTTCTTGGATGCATTTGGTTTCGAGTTGTTGGAGGGAATCTTGAGGATCCCTTGGTTGCCTTTGGGAGTTAAGGAGCTAGAAAATATCCCTAGAATCTCTCCTAGATGTCTACTCCAAGCTTTAATTGAAAAATATTCATCAAAAGTGCAATATATTTGTGATTTTCCTGAATTTAACTCATGTTAGGCATTCGAAGTATGACAAGCCTTAATCACCATATACACTAGCAACATAAGACCATCATATAATTAAATGTGAGAAAAAGATACCTAATAAGGAAGAAAATTGACAATTAACCCCTCCAAGTTTATGTAATGATGGAGCTCATCACATATAGTTAAACATGAATTCCATTAATAAATGAAAAATGATGAAATTATTTGCATGCAAAAAGAAAACAAACTAGGTTAAATGGTGGTAGCTTATCTCTGAGAAGTGATGTGATGACTACATGACTTTGCTAAACTATGTTAAAATGAGGCTTAAAGGCCTTTTTATCATAAATATTTAATGAGAAACACTAAACATCCAAAACCTTAACTCTAGGAGATGAAGCGGAAAAGGCTTTTGGGCCTTTATGTGGTATTTCGGAAAGTCAAGTTCCTAGGGTCGTAACTTTGGAATATAATATTCGTTTGATGTGCATGCCATGCCATTGGAAATTTGTACCTAAGAAGTAATTTTTTTTCCTGACACATAAAATTCCATTTCTTTTTTTCCCCAAAAAATGCCGTTAAGGGCCGCAAAAGGGCTCCTAAAGTTCAAGATTGAAAACGTATGGATAAATATTTATAAAATGGAAAAAATGTGTTGTGAGCCAGTTGAATAGGTGGGTGATCACCGATATCCACATATATCAACCCTCCCCCTTTAGGAAATAGTTTTTTCCATTTTATTGAGTGCTTCGACGAGATGGGGAAACTTCTGCTGCACTTGACCCTTAATGAGCCACTTTCCATGGTGCAGGAGCTAGCCTGATTTGACAACCCGATACAGTTCAATCCTTTGTTGGAGGGTGCTCTTAATCTATGTGTCCATGATTTGATTAATTGTGGTATATTCGATGCAACATAGGTTAATATATGTTAGTTTCAATTTATCTGTGATTTTGATGTGTCCAACAATGGTGGAAATTATTTCCCAAGGTGATCCACATTAAGCAATGGGTGCATGCCAAGGAATGGGGGCATACTTAGCTCAAACGAATTGTCACCCATAGCCTTGGAAATGGTGTAAGGTCCATAGAAGAGTGGTTGAAGCATCTGATGGGATCCTACTAGGCTTTCCTTTTGCAAATGAAACCAAACCTTATCTCCCCCATGAAACTTGTGTGGCACCTAGTACAGATCATGGCATAGTTTGTACTTAGTATTGGGTTTTTGCGAGATACTATGGACCTGCTAGTGTATGTGTTGATTTTTTTCAATAAACATGGTATCTTTTTAGGCCTCAGATTTAACCTATGTAGAATTTTCTTGAGTAGTTGTATGAGGCAATGTGACATCAATGGGGCCTAATGGTTGATAGCCTAGGCCCACCTGAAAGGGGCTATATCTAGTTGATCAATGGAGAGATTTGTTGAAATTGTTTTGAACATAGGGGAGACTTTCATCCCATGTGTTTGGATGGATTTTTACATATATTAAATGTGCATGATCATCCTTTTGATGACATCTGTATGGACATCCTTCTAGGGGTGGAAGGAAGTTGATTTGGTGAGCTTAATGTCCAAAAATTACTAGAGGGTTGTTGATAATGTGCTTAAGAAACTACTATGTCGATCTAATATCATGGTATTTATGATATTTAAATGTACCCACACTCGTTAAAAGAAGAGCGTAGCAATTGATTTTGTTGTGACACCCTTCTTGTAGGCAGACATAATAGCCATATTAGAAAATATACGAATGACAAAAAACACATTCATTACCATGTCCGGTAGAAGCAAGGCTACACTATAGTCCATTGATATGGATTACCAAGGCCAGTTAAAAGTAGGAAGAGGGGTGTACATGCCTTGCTTTTTAATATTTGGTTTGACAATGAAATATGTAGTATAGGTTGTGATGTAATTTCCAACATCCTATTGATATTTCAACTAATAAAAATACTTTTGTAGTACTACCATTTTATTCTCCATACCAAATCACCCCACTACTTGACTATAATGTTCCTCCCAGATAAGCTTGGTATGCTTGCTTGAAGGAATACAAATATTTCCCATGTAGCACAAAAATGTATCCTGAAGGTGGAGGTTTGGAACTTGCTTGTGTTATATCAACATATGGTATATGAAAGTGAATGCCAAGTCACTATTGTATAGTTGTGTCCATTCAGAGGTCTCGTCCCCATAAGAGTTGAAAAATATGGCTAGTGTGACAACTAAGGGATGACTGAGGTAGTATGACATGATTGGTACTACCCTTTTTTTATTTGATGTTCAAAGGGAATAATTGGAGGTATGTGGGCCATTCTAATGGTGATTGTTTTGTAACTTCCCTTGTGTTTTTATAAGTCGAAGATGCCTATGATCCATGTGGATGACCATCTCCTTCCCTAGAATATAATGTTTCCATTTCCCAATATTATTGCACAATAGAATACATCTCATTATCATATGTGGGTTATCTTCAAAAATATCACAGATTATTTCACTATGATAGGCCACCATATGTCCTTGATGAGTGAATATTGGACTAATAGCATAGTCAGATGCACCTATCTCAATCTCAAATAGTTGTTGCAAGTTTGGTAGGGTGAGGAGTATTGTAGAGAAAAGGAAATGTTTCAGTTCATTGAATTCCTTTTGTTGTGACTTAGACCAATTTTTTTTTTCTTCACCCTTAGTCACTGAATGAAGGGTCAAGTGATATTAGAGAACCATAACATAAATATTCGATAGAAATTAAAAAGGCCCAAGAAGTTGCAAACCTATATTATATTCGTTAGCGAAAAACAATATTGAATGACTCGTATCTTGGTTGAATCCACATGCACACATTTACCATCAATAATGCAACCTATATATATGATGTTTTCCATGATAAAAGAGCATTTTCCAAGTTAATGCATAGATTATGCTACCGTAGAGTGTGAAGGACCTACCGAATATGCTGCAAGTGTTCTACCCAACTTTTACTGAAGATGATGATATCATCCATCTTTACAACCATTAAAGAGTTGGTAAAATGACACAATATATCATCCATCAACCTCATGAAAGTTTTTCAGGAATTCGTTAAACCAAAAGGGACAACCAACCTTTCAAGAATACCCTCCTTGGACTTGAAAGTAATTTTCCACACATCATTTGGTTCTATTGGGACTTGGTGATAAGAAAACCTCAAATTAATCTTACTGAAGTACTTGACCCCCGTGAGTTGGTCAGGAAGGTCATTAATTCAAGGAATCAATTATTAGTTCCTCACTATGATTTTTTTTAGGGCTTGATAATCAATGCATAATTTGATAAGTCCCATATTTATTTTGCACGAGTACAATTGGGAATTCACTTAGTGAGGAATTCGATTAAATTTTCCATTTTTCTAGTATCTTTTGGATCAGTCACTTGATTTCCCCATTTTCTAGAATAAAATTATGCTATATTGGCCCATTAGATAGAGGGGTGTCAGGGGTTAGGTCTATTGAATGATTGACCTGATAATGCAGAGTTACCCTCGTGGGTGAGGAGAAGATGTCTTTGTATTCATCCACGATGTTATATAATTATTTTTTCTACATCTAGGAGCATTTTGTGGAGGCCATGGATGTGACCATGATATTCTCCTTAGTTTGAGAACGAATAAGGAAGAAGAAAAAATTTATAGTCTGGGAGATGAACTTACTACATTGATCAATATAGATTAAAGAAATGGAAACTTGTAGGATTATTAGTCTAGGATATGACCTTACTGCAATGCTGAGATGATATCACAGAAATGGATCTTGTATAGGTATACCTAGATTAATAATAATATTATGAGGTTTAGAATCATATACAACATGGTGCTTCCACAAGTATAGTTGGCCTAAAATACCATCACAAAATTCTAGGGGGGAAACATCACACAATCCTCATACTTGAAAGACTTGATGCTATAGGGTGGATGTCACTATTAGTTGATGTAAATATCTTTCCCTTAGTGGAGCCACCTGATGGTGTATGGATATGGGTGTGGTGTTATCGGCAGGTCATCCACTTAACAACCTTTGCTAAGATGAGGTTATTTTGACTCCAAATATAAAAAATGAAACATAGTGGAGCACCCTTATGATCTAGATGGATATTGGTGGACATACGCCAATTCCACCTAGACCTTGAGTTGTTTTCATCAGTTTACTTGTTTATCGAAGCATTTACTATTTTTATCTATTTTTTGGGTCCTGAACTTCTAGAGTTATTTTTACCATCTATAGGATGTTTTTTTGAGGTCCACAATAAGGTTGTTCTTGCTTAAAATCTTGTAGTACTCGAAGAGATATTTCCAACAAGGTATCAAACACACAAAATTAAGTTCAAATACCAGGTTATGATCTCGGAAAGTTGGCTACTTAGCTAACCCCAAAGGGGGCCACAAAATATTGGCATTCCATCTCCTGGGGTTAGGGTTTTGGTTTTTTAGGGTTTCATTCATTTTTCAATAATAAAAAGGTCCTTGACCGTCATTGTAACACAATTCAAAGGGATGTAGCCACCACATATCTTCTCAGAGATAAGCTACCATCGTTCGAGCTAGTTTATTTCCATTATACTTGTAAGCATCTTTCAATTATTTGATATTAATGTAATAAAGATTCATTTTTGCTGCATCTATGTGTTTATTTTTATATATGTGTTCTATTGCATTCCTGCACAAGTTCGGATCACCTTCATCCCCCTGTGAGTGAAAGAGGCACTCAATTTATTTCGCATCTTCAAGCTCACTTTGTTTTATCTTGTTGATGGAAACAATGGAACTGTGCTATGCATAAATGATATTTTCCCCTTGTCTAGGTATGGTTTAGAGTCAAAACCTACATCTGAATTTGAGGCTTTTATATCAACCACCAGTGACTACCTTACATGGAATTCATTGGTGTTAATGTGGGACTCTTATCTAATGTCTTTCTCCATCTTCCCATTACCATTATTTTTTTGTGACATAGATGGGTTGTCCTAAGTTGGTCCATCTTGGATATATATTTTCTTTGTGATTTGGGGAAGCCATTTCCTTACTTATGTTATGAGGGATTTATAGATCCAAAGTCTTACTTTTTTTTCTTAATTTTTTGCTAGATATTGACAACATATCAGCATGTTGCGCCAAGTGAGGAGATGCCCACGAACTCAATTTTCGTATGGATGTATTTATGTAGAAAAATACAGTACTTGAGTGCCACATGTAACTTATATTCTTTGATACCTAGCTTGGTGCACATTGTATTAAAGGTATTTGTGATGTTTGGTGACGCTTGGTCCCTTTCCTGTCATAGTGTGGTCCATCTAATGTACTGGTATTCTTAGCTTCCAATAGGGCAATATTGTTCCTTAGTAGCATTCCTAAAATATTTCTAATTGGGTGCAACTAAAAAGAGTGTGGATTCCTTCATGGCCTATTTTTCACAAAAAATTTCCCAGGATTCCTTGATATGGGGTGCAACCTTTAGGAGTGCAAAGGAATTATTTTTTCTATATGGAAAATTGTGGACTTAAAAATACCCTTTTAGTAGATTTAATGATTTTTCTAGACCATCTACATATGTTTGGTATCGAAATATAGGAATATCAAAATTAATTTGTACCTTAAAGGGGGAAATGCCTTCAAAGTGGCTGCTTGATGAAGATGTGTCACCTTGTTGTACCTCAATTTTAGAGGGCTAAAATCTTCAAGTTCTCTTTCAATAAACTTCAACAAGGACATTGTTGTAACTCAATTTAATTTTTTTGGAGGTGGGGAAAATCCTACGGCCAAAGAAGAGTTAATGAGCGCATAGGTTGTTGGATCAGGATCATTGGAGAGATGGCCCCCACGTGATGCTGCAAACCCAACATCACAAACAAAACACCTGTTACCACAAGGGGTGCCTCTGCAAGAATGTTGACTCCTTCTTGTTGACTAGAGACGTGTGACCTAGATTCACTGTAGGGGCACAACCCTGAAGGCCTTCCCATACAGTGGATTCCCCTCACAGTGAAGCAAGTAGGATACCAAATGATATAATGTTTTATGTGTGATTTTTTATTTTATTTTATTTACTAAAGAGACTTGTAATTTGTATTTGAAATGTAATAATCGAATAAAAGTATTTTAGGAAGTTGATAATTTTATAACTTTCCATTTTGAAATTTTGTGTATAAGAATTTTAAGAAGAAGAATGGGTTCCATATTTTTGGACCTTAGAGGCGCTAAAAATCTGTACTTTCACTTTCATATGCTGATGAATAATTTTTTCACAAATTTTTCAGAATTTGTTTGATATGATTAGTCTTCCTTGTTTCATCTTTTATTAATGTTCTTCTCTCATAATTGAGTAATGAAGATGATGGTCTCTAATGTTACAATGTTCTGAATTAGAGTTAAAATCCTTAATGAGTCCCTCCTTCATTCTGAGCTTCATTGCATACAGATCATTTTTATTCTAAAGCTAAAGGTAGCATATTCTATGTAAGACAACCTATTATCAGAAACTTTCCACTATCCTTTATTTCTATTCTTTCTGTCATTTTTACTCAACATTAGAAGGAATTTGTGGAAGCATTGTTCCCATATGAGAAGTTAAAGGGTTTTAAATCATATTTATAGGGTTTTATAAAATGAATGGATAAACAATTAATTATTTTCAAGTTTCACATGAATTTCCTGGGCATTGATTTCTTCTCAGCTAGAAATTGTCTCCCAACGTACAACATTTTTTTGCGCTATTGCCGAGTGTTGGGAAAAATACTGAGAGGGGGGGGGGTGAATCAATATTTAGTGCAGACAATCAAATTTTTACTTTTTCCTTTCTAAAAACCCATACGCTACTTTACTGAAGGAAACTAGCATATATACGCGAATATCCTTTGCAGAATTCGTGTATGTCCAGAGATCTAATTATGTGTTTGAATCTTAACTCAGATCATTGCATTATTCATTCATCAGATATTTTAGAAACAGTAAACAGGTGCAGAAAGAACAAAATAATCATCAAACATATGCAACACACATGAACACCGGGATTTTTAGGTGGAAACCCAATTCGGGAGAAAACCACCGCTGTCGTTGCTTCAGCCTTCAAAATTTATTATTAAGAAAACTTCTTACAATCATGTACTTGTGCAGAATCAAACCAGCACGCAGGCACCCACCTGCAGAAGGTTAAAAACTTCTCTCGTTTACCAGCCTATCCTAGAAGGGAGCTACAACCCCCTGCTCTCGTTTACCAGCCTCTCCTGGAAAGGAGCTACGACCCCCTGACTGAAGGCTTCGACCCTCAGCACCACTGCAGACCACGTTTCATCAATTTTCAAACTGGATCAAACAGCTTCAACACAACCCTTCACTTATCAATAATCATATCTTGCTCAATGCTTCAAACAGAACAGTGAGACCACTGTAACCAGAATATCAGATATAACCCAGACTTCAGAATAGATATGCAGAAGCATATTCAACCTTCAGCAACCATTAGATCAGAAATCATATGCGCTTTTATTTAATCAGACCCGCGTATATACGCGCTTTCTAGAAGACGAACCTGTGTATACTTCAGTGCAATTTCGGAGAAAAACCCTAACTGCGCATACGCGCTTTTCCTTCCACAGACCCGCGTATACACACGCTTTTCATGAAACCAACCTGCGTATAGATCTATAAAAGATGAACTTTGCAGTACAGAGCATATCTATAAACTTACCCAGATTTCTTCAATCTCTTCAACAGGATTGCGCCAGGTCTTCTTCACTTCTTTTCAGATCATCCTTGACATTCACCATTTATAGATCTAGAGATCTTGAGCCTTCATCATGTTCATAGGTGCATCATAGATTCATATCTATCAATTAGGAACAGGGTTCAACCATACAGATATACTTCAGAGTGAAGTATTCATCAAAGCCCAGACACATGCACACATTTTGCACAATGATTTTCTTCTCCTTATATAGGGTTACCCTTCATCAATACCATGAGTCAAAACCACATAACTTCCAATGGTATTCCTGGACAGGATCACATAGGCGAACCATCATTCAATACAATGGGTCAATACCATGGTAGTTACCCCTGGTTTTACAAATTTAGAGCGCTTTTTCCCATACGCGACTTGGCACGTTAATTCCCACGTGCATACGCTACTTCGTCTAGACAAATCCGCGTATGCCTTGAGACATACTCTTTTCATCAGGTTCTGGCACATACTTACATTCCTTCCATCATTACCTTCTGTACTCATTGTAGATACATCAGATTTACATCATTTAACAAGTTCATCAAGTCAAGAACAACTTCGTCAAGTAGGTTGCCATCATATTCATCAAGTGGGTTGCCATCAAGGACAACACTCTGCATTATATTGCCAACAATATCCCCCTTTGGACTTGATGGAAACCACGATGGTGTTTTATCACCATAACAGATAGATACATTAAGCACAACCATAACAGATAGATACATTAAGCACAATCGTTATTCATGATATTCAAACACCATGTCACTCTCCCCCTTTGACAGCAAGGGCAAAGGGCGGATCAAAACCAATCACAACGTTTTTCCCTTCATGTAGACATAAGAGCTCTGTAGATCTGATGTGCACTAAAGTTACCATGCTCCCCCTGAGATCATGCTGAATCTTCAAACATATTTTTCAATGAAGTACATGATTTTATGACCTTCCTATCACCAAGAGTCATACTTATATCAAAGATCCAACGTAGTGGATTTACATATGTGACTCTAATACCCAACCAAGTGGGTTTACACATTTTGACTCAACTACCCAACCAAGTGGGTTTACAAATTTGAACAAGTCCTTACATGACTGAATATTAAAATTTACATCATGGGTCTCAACATGACCTTTTCATCAAATTACAAGTATGAATTTTCACAACCAAAACCAAAAAGACCTCAAGAAAGAGATCAAGTTTCAGAACCATCATAATGCCAACAATGCATTATTCTCAGCCAGGCTAATGCTCCCCCTGAAACTGTGCATCCTTTCCATGTGACCAAAACTCCTCCTTAGCTTGAGTAACCTGAACACTTTCAACAACCAATCATCAAGGCATCTTCACCCAATATCAGAGAATGAAATAGAAATATAAGAGCTGAAACATCACCAGAGAAGCCATACAGCATCAGAGATACCAAACAACACCATAGCTTGTGCTGAAGAATGCTGACCCAAAAACTTTGTCAGCAACCACCCATACGCAGTTTTCTGTGTATGAACTCGCATATATACGCGACTGTTTTTCAGGAAACTCGTGTATCCAATTTAATCTTCTGAAATTAAGTAGATATGATCTTATGAGAGGCAAAGATCATTCCCTGCTTCTGTCTGAGATATTCGAATGCTTCCCTAGGCAGAGGTTTGGTAAATATATCAGCAACTTGTTCTTTGGAGGGAACATACTCCAACTTCACCTTTTGTTCAAGCACTTGTTCACGTAAGAAGTGATACTTGATGGGAATGTGCTTAGTCTTGGAATGCATAACAAGATTCTTTGAAATACTGATGGCACTTGTATTATCACACATAATGGAGATAGGAGGTGAACATTTGATTTGAATGTCTTGTAAGGTTTGCATCATCCAGAGAAGTTGAGTGCAACATGATGTAGCAGCCACATATTCTGCTTCTGCTGTAGATAAGGCAATAGAGCTTTGCTTCTTGTTGAACCAAGATACCAACCGGGGCCCCATATAGAATGCACCACCACTTGTGCTTTTCCGATCATCAACATTTCCAGCCCAATCTGCATCAGTATAAGCATGAAGAGTAAGATCAGCATTCTTTGGATACCATAGTCCAAAGTCTTGAGTTCCTTGTAGATATTTGAATATTCTTTTGACAGTCTGAAGATGAGACTCGTTTGGATTGGCTTGGAATCGTCCAACAATCCCAACTGCATGCATAATATCTGGTCTAGTCCCAGTTAGATATAGAAGACTTCCTATCATAGATCTGTATTCTGGTTGATTCACCGTGGGAGAATCATCATGCGAACTGAGATTACATCTGGTTACCATTGGTGTACTTACAGGTTTGCACTCTTCCATCCCATACTTCTTCATAATTTGCTTAAGATATTTTGCTTGAGATAAGAATATACCTTCTGTAGTTTGATGCACTTGTAAGCCAAGAAAGAATGTTAGTTCCCCAAGTAAAGACATTTCAAATTATTTCTGCATGACAGAAGCAAATTTCTGACTCATAGATTCTTCATTACTTCCAAAAATGATATCATCAACATATACAATCACAATCAATAGTTTATCATTTTCAATTTTTGTGTATAAGTTACTATCAACAGACCCCTTTGAAAATCCTTGTTGATGAAGATATTTGTCAAGACGATAGTACCATGCCCTTGGAGCTTGTTTGAGACCATATAGAGCCTTTTAAGTCTACAAACAAGATTTTCATCATTTCCCAAAATGAATCCTTCTGGTTGTTCTATATAAACTTCTTCTTCTAGATCACCATTGAGGAATGCAGATTTGACATCCATTTGATAAACTTTGATTTGTTGAAAACTTGAAAAGCAAGAAACATTCTTATGGCTTCAAGTCTAGCTACAGGAGCAAAAGTTTCTTCAAAGTCTATACCTTCTTGTTGAGTATACCCTTTGCAAACCAGTCTAGATTTGTTTCTTATAACGTCCCCATTCTCATTTAGCTTGTTCTTGAATATCCATTTGGTTCCAATGACATTTTTATCATGTGGTCTTGGTACCAATTCCCAAGTGTGGTTCTTTTCAATTTGATCAAGTTCTTCATTCATGGCCTGAATCCAACATTCATCTTTGCTAGCTTGATTGACATTGTGTGGTTCAATCGTCGATAGAAATGCCAAATAGCTAGGAGATCCCACAAGATTCCTCCTTGTTTGTACACCTGATTCCTTGTCTCCAAAAATTTGAGATTCAGGATGATTCTTTTGAACATATCTAGATGGAGCCTTTCCAGATAAATCATCTTCAGGTTCTTCATTGGATCCACTATCTATATCATTTCTATTTGATGTAGAAGGACAAAAGTCACCATCATCTTCTTCTTTTGTTTGTCTTTCTTCTTTAGGGACTGCATGAGACTCATCAATAACAACATCAATACATTCAACAATCTTTCGAAGCCTTTTATTGTAACATTTGTATGCCCTGCTTGTATATGAGTAACCAAGAAGTATTCCTTCATCTGATCTAGGTTCAAACTTGCCAAGCTTTTCATCATTATTTTTGATAAAGCATTTACTTCCAAAAACTCTAAAATGATTCACAGAGGGAGAATTACCATACCAGAGTTCATATGGAGTTTTGTCACTATTTACTCGAACATGTGCCTTGTTAATAATATTTGCTGCTGTGTGAGCTGCTTCTCCCCAAAAAATATCAGGTGTTCCGGAATCATCAAGCATAGCTCTAGCCATTTGTTGAATTGTTCTATTCATTCTTTCTGCTACGCCATTTTGTTGTGGAGTGCCTGCTACAGAAAACTGTCTTTTTATGCCATGTTGGTCACAAAATTCAAATAATTCATTTGATGTATATTCTCCTCCTCGATCAGATATAAGACACTTGATTTTTAGATCTAATTCACTTTCAACCAGCGCTTTGAAGATCTGAAATTTTTCAAATGCTTCATCTTTGTGTTTGATCAACCCAATCCAACACATTCTAGAGAAATCATCAATGAATAAGATATAGTATTCTTCACCACGTGGTGAATTTTTTCTCATAGGTCCACATATGTTAGTATGAATGATTTCAAGAGGCTTACTTGACGATCCTTCCTTGGCATTGAATTGCACTCTGGTTTGCTTACCGAATTGACAGGATTTGCATATGATACTTTCAGGTAGAGAAATATTGGGAAGACCACGAAAAACATTAAGTTTGCTTGATTTGTTGATTTGAGAGAAGCTTAGATGCCGCAACCTTCTATGCCATAGCCAGTTTTCTGAAGATTTACTCAAGTAACATTGTTCTTTGCAATTCTTCAATACATATAGGTTGCTTGGAGTTCTTTTTCCTTTTATAATTGTTTTACCTGTATCAAGATCACGAACCACACATTCTTTTTAACTAAAGACAACTTCAGTTCCTTGATCACACATTTGAATTACACTTAACAGATTATGCCTTAATCCATCCACATACATGACATCATTAGCCTTCACCTTTTCTTTTAGAAACACATACCCTTTTCCTTTAATTATAGCAGGAGTATCATTTCCAAAAGTAACTTTCTTTTCCTTTTCTAGAGCACTATATACACGAAGTTTGTGTTTATCACCTCTCATGTGTCTCGAGCATCCACTATCAATGTACCATTGATTTTCTTCACCTTCTGCAAATAACGCTATGCCACAATTTTCAACCTGTGATTCCTTCTTTTTCCATATTTTGGATTTTGAAGGAAGATGCTCTTTTGGCTGAACTTTGCTCCTGCATTCAGATTCTTCATGCCCATAGTTATTGCAATAAGCACATTCAACTTCATTTACAAGAGGAGAAAAGTTGTTATAGGTATTCTTCTTTGTTTCAATATCAACCCTTTTCTTTCTTTCTTCTCTTGTCATGATGGTTTTCATGCAACACATTGAGCAGCTTTATGGCCAAAATTGTGACATTAAAAACATTGTCCATTGAAGAAGAAATTTCTGCGATCATAAAATCTTCTACTTGAATTTACCTGTTGATTGGGGCTTCTTTGAAAGATATTCCTGTTAGTGTTCCTTGCATTAAGATGATCATGCTTTACCTGTAAAGATTCTTTATTCCCTTGCTGAGTGGCAGAATTTTGTAAACCAGCTGTAGCTACTTTTAGATAATTTGGTGCTAAAGCTTGAGAAGATTCTCCAATATATCCAAGACCTGTCTTTATAAGAGGAGAACATTGTACCTTGATAATCTCATCTAATGTTTCAGATCCTTTAGCAAATCCGAAATTCAGAGTCTTTGCTTTCTCAAATTATTTTCTTACACTTAGCACTTCACATTATAATTTCTCATTGTGTTTCTTTGCCTCTTCAACCTACTTTTCCAGAGTCTCGATGGTTATTTTCCTTTCTTCTAAGAGAATTCTGCTTTGTTCTAAGCGTATTTTGAGTTGATTGTTCTCTTCAAGAAAATCATTTTCCTCTAGAGCATCCACAAAAGTATCATTTTCTTCTTTAGATTCAAAAGCCATGAGAAGTCTAAGATCTTGTTCACATTCTTCCTCACTATCAAATACCCCATCACTGTCATCATGAGTATAGTAACTTCTTCTAGTGCTAGATCGGTTCTTATTTCTAGCTACTTACTTTCCTTTTGCAGGTGTTTCTTTGTGAGGACACTTAGCAGCATAATGACCAACTCTTCCACAATTAAAACATTTGAAAGGAAGCTTACCTCTAAACCATCCTATACCAAGTTGAAGTTTCTTTACAAAGTTTGCCTCATCTTCTTCGGAAATATATCCTGATCCTTTTGCTTCTTGTACTTCTTTCCCTTTTGTAGAAGCTCTAAAAACAACTTCTTTGACTTCAGATGGTCCTCCTCTTCTCATTTCATATGCAGTCAGTATGCCATGAAGTTGCACCATAGTAAGATTTTGAAGATCCTGTTTTTTTCAAGAGCAGAGACTTTTGACTCAAATTTTGCTGTTAGTGATCTCAAAATTTTCTCAACCAAAGTAGTTTCGGTTATTGTTTCTCCCAGATTTTTCATACGATTTACAACATCATCAAGACGTAAAAAGAAACTGGCAATACTCTCATCACTATCCATCTTTAAATTTTCATATTCAATTCTGAGAGTTTGGAGTTTTGCACCTTTACATCACCTTCATAACTGAGAATGATTTTGTCCCATATTTCTTTTGCTGTATTCAGCTGCATGACTTTGAAAAATTCTGATTCTGTTAGACTTCCTGTTATAGCATTGACCGCTTTTGCATTTGATTCATAATTCTTCCTTTCAGTTGGATATGTTGGTGTAGCAGCTGGATATTGATATCCTTGTTAAACAATGGCCCATACATCTGCTCCCATAGACTGAAGAAAGGATCTCATCCTCATTTTCCAGAAGATTAAATTGCTTCCATTGAAGAGCGGAGGCTTGATAGATGTTGTTCCTTCTTGATAGCTCATCTCGCTTGATCTTCCTTCTAGCGGCTAAGCTTTTTCAGAAGGACCTGCTCTGATACCAATTGTTGGGAAAAATACTGAGAGGGGGGGGGGGGTGAATCAGTATTTAGTGCAGACAATCAAATTTTTACTTTTTCCTTTCTAAAAACCCATACGCTATTTTACTGAAGGCAACTAGCATATATACGCAGCTATCCTTTGCAGAACTCGTGTATGTCCAGAGATCTAATTATGTGTTTGAATCTTAACTCGGATCATTGCATTTTTCATTCATCAGATATTTTAGAAATAGTAAACAGGTGCAGACAGAACAGAATAATCATCACACATATGCAACACACATGAACACCAGGATTTTTAGGTGGAAACCCAATTCGGGAGAAAACCACCGCTGCCGTCGTTTCAGCCTTCAAAATTTATTATTAAGAAAACTTCTTACAATCATGTACTGGTGCAGACTCCAACCAGCACGCAGGCACCCACCTGTAGAAGGATACAACCTTCTCTCGTTTACCAGCCTATCCTGGAAGGGAGCTAGAACCCCCTGCTTTTGTTTACCTGCCTCTCCTGGAAGGGAGCTACAACCCCCTGAACTCATTTACCAGCCTCTCCTGGAAGGGAGCTACAACCCCCTGAAGGCTTCGATCCTCAGCACCACTGCAGACCATGTTTCATCAATTTTCAAACTGGATCAAACAGCTTCAACACAACCCTTCACTGATCAACAATCATACCTTGCTCATTGCTTCAAACAGAACAGTGAGACCACTGTAACCAGAATATCAGATATACCCAGACTTCATAATAGATATGCAGAAACACATTCAACCTTCAGCAACCATTAGATCAGAAATCATACGTGCTTTCCAGAAGACGAACCTGCGTATACTTCAGTGCATTTTACAGGAAAAAACCCTAACTGCGCATACGCGCTTTTCCTTACACAGACCCGCGTATACACACGCTTTTCATGAAACAAACCTGCGTATAGATCTATAAAAGATAAACTTTGCAGTACAGACCAGATCTATAAACTTACTCATATTTCTTCAATCTTTTCAACAGGATTGCGCCAGGTCTTCTTCACTTCTTTTCAGATCATCCTTGACATTCACCATTTCTAGATCTAGAGATCTTGAGCCTTCATCATGTTCATAGGTGCATCATAGATTCATATCTATCAATTAGGAATAGGGTTCAACCATACAGATATACTTCAGAGTGAAGTATTCATCAAAGCCCAGACACATGCACACCCCTTACACAATGATTTTCTTCTCCTTATATAGGGTTACCCTTCATCAATACCATGAGTCAAAACCACATAACTTCCAACGGTATTCCTGGACGGGATCACATAGGCGAACCATCATTCAAAACAATGGGTCAATACCATGGTAGTTACCCCTGGTTTTACAAATTTAGAGCGCTTTTTCCCATACGCGACTTGGCACGTTAATTCCCACGTGCATACGCTACTTCGTCTAGACAAATCCGCGTATACCTTGAGACATACTCTTTTCATCAGGTTCTGGCACATACTGACATTCCTTCCATCATTACCTTCTGTACTCATTGTAGATACATCAGATTTACATCATTTAACAAGTTCATCAAGTCAAGAACAACTTCGTCAAGTAGGTTTCCATCATCTTCATCAAGTGGGTTGCCATCAAGGACAACACTCTGCATTATATTTCCAACATCGAGGAACACAGATATGAAGTTATTTTTCCTTGGGATTTTATTTCAGAATCATTTTTTTGGTTGGTGAGAAAATAAAGTGAGTAGGATGAGTCTCTCACCAATTTCCTCGGGTTTGATTATTTTTCTTTGGTTTTTGAAGGTGACAAAAGCAAATGATAGGCCGTAACATTTTCATCTGGAGTTTTTATCTTTGGGTATGTTACATTGTTTATGTGTTCCAAAAAATGGCAATACCAGAGTTCTTGGTCAATAAATTTTCCCCATCATATTCCTCTGCCATATCCAAATTCCCAATTTATGTGCGTTCATTTCATGACTGGAAAGCCTTTCTTCCAATATTTAAAGAAAATGAATATGAATATATGGTTGAGCAGCTCAAGGAGTTTCATATATGCATGGAAAAACAAGGGACCACACATGAAGAAACATTAATGAAGCTATTTTTGTATTCGTTAGATGAAGATGTTCATATTTGGTATAGATCCTTGCCTCAATCTAGTGTTTCCTCCTTTAAGGGCTTTCATGCAACATTTAATTCTTTTTGCAAAACTTTTTACCCATCAGAATTTGTTTTTGAATATTATTGTGAGTATTTTTCCCACAAACAAGATTGTGGTTATGAAGCTGGTAATATATTTGATGGTGAAAAATATGATTGTGAAAGAAAGAATTTTTTTGAAAAGGAGGAGGAAATTCTTGAAAATGATGAAAATACTTCTCAAGAAATTAAGGATGAATTTACGTGTGAAAATAATCAAGAATATTTTTAAAAATCTCATGATCCTAAAATGGTATCCAAATATTCTTTTTGAAAATAAAGATATCAACATAACAAGCAATATTTCCTTGGCGAGACTGAATTTTTTTTTAAGAAAGAATATTTTCAAGATTGTCTGAGAGATGTTAATGATGTATTGTTGACAACCACCTGGATAGAATGCAACTTGTTGATATTTCTTGGGAATGAAGAAGAATTTCTTGAAAATTATCAAATTACCGATCTGTGGAAAGGATCACCGCTTTATGATGAGGAAAGTGAGGAAATTCTGATTCAAAAAACCGTTATGGAGTATGGAGGTGATTATAGATCAAGAAATGATTTTCTGGTTTATGAAATGGAAGAATTACATCATTGCACCGAAGAAGAAAATGTTGCTACTAGTTCAAATACAAATATGAGTAGTATTTTAAAAGAGAAGATTGAACAACCCTCTCAGTGCTGTATTGATGAAAATTACATATTTTCTAGTTCTCATGTCTTGGTGGATAAAGAAATAATCCAACTAAAAATAAATCCTCATAAGCTATATTTTATAGACTTTGAAGATGCCCCTCTTTATGACTCTTATGACTGCAATGAAGAGTTGGATACTAGTCCCCAAGAAAATTCATTCCCAAGAAAATTCCAAGAAGAAAACCAACAAAATAACATTTTTGGAAAACCATTCTCTAGATTATAGAAGGTTGTGATGAGTATGAATGGAAAGGATGTTTGTGAAGAAGATTATTATCAATGAATTGGAGAAAACGCAGTTGCTCGAGAGCCCAAGGTATGGAGGGAATTTCTTGAATATTTTAATAAATTGTATGTTGTCTCAGAGAAAAGTTTGGGGCTTCCATTTAAATTTCATAAAATGCCCAAAGTTGAAGATCCAAGTAATAGATGTAGCTGACTTGTACAAAAAGTCTTATATCAGCATTTTTTTCAAGAAACGAAGCTAGCTACAAATTTCTTATATATGTTTTATGATCCCGTAGCTCATTATATGGAAGTTATCCTTGGTCAACTACAAATTTCAATTTTGGGGTATGTGAAAAATATTTGATTTGAAAAATTCATGTGGTGCTTGCCTATTTACATTTATGAATTCCAAGGGTATAGTGGCATTAGATCCAACACTCAAATGTTGGCTTGGTATCACTGAAAGTTGGATTTCACTTAAAGGGATCCAGTCATAAACATAAGTAGGAACCTATACATAAATAAGTTCAGGTGTTGAGCATTTATTTTGAGTTAGAGTTTGTAGTTTAGTTTTTGAATTGGAAAATAAAATAAACATACATTATTAGAAATCAACTTTGATGGATTTCAAATTTCAGTTCTTTAGATTTTAGGGTTTTCAGAATTATGGACTCCATTTTCCCAATGAGATGTTAACTGGTTTATTGTTCTTAGTGTTTTACAAACAAAACCCTATCCACATTTGGAGCCAAATGTTGTAGATAAATTTTACATGGCTAAAAATTCAAATTCTCTTCAAACAAAATTCATCAAGCACATTGCTATAACTCGTTTTAAATTTTGTGGAGGTGGGGACTATTCTACGACCAAAGAAGAATTATCGAGCGCATAGTTTGTCAAATCAGGATCGTTGCAGAGAGGAAGCCCGCGCGATGCTGCAAACTTGACATCACAAATAACAAGCCTGTTACCATGAGGGGTGCCTCTGCAAGGATGTTTACTCTTACTCGTTGACTAGAGATGTGATCAGGTGATCATGTCCAAGGGGAAAAAAATGCTCCAAATTGGAACTTCTCGGAATTGGTTGCAACCTAAATGACCAGATAGGCATCGTTGCTACAATTCTGGTGCCGTGAATAGGACCCAAATCCAATGTCGTATGAGAACGATATTGAATTTTTAAATCGCCCAATGACCTTCAAAACATGACTTTTGAACACAAAAATTTGTCATTTTCAAAAAAAATTATGGGGCGATTTTTTTATTTTTTTTTATATGGTTTTTGGGGCCCTATCAGAGGGTATCACGTGGCTGGCTTAGAGGCTGCCATGTGGCCCCATAACCAAGGTTCAAGTATTGATAAAAAAACATTTTGGTGGGTAGACCCGACCCTACCTGAATAGAGTCGGGTCACCCTGTACACATTCGGGTCAACAGTCGGGCACGACCCGACTTGAACATTTATGTGTTAGAAAATAATAGCCTCATGGAGGTGCAAACACCTTGGTTCAGCCGGGCAGAGTTCAACCCGACCTAAATGCCTTCGAGTGATTGCAAACGGGCAAGTCATTTGGTTGAACGGGCGGAGATAAGAGCTTTAGCCCTCAGGGCTTAAGGGTGAAAGACCCGTGACTTCACGCCAGGACCAAGGGATAAACCCATTTCACTAGTGGGTCTGTTGAGTTAAGCTACGGGTGCTACTCCCTAGCCATGTGACTTGCGAGCCGTGACCATAGGCGGGGGGCTAATCCATTAACCGGCAGTGAAAACTGCCCGACATTTCCGCATGTGAACACGAGTTCAAACGACAATTAAATTTATTGCCTCTGCCAAAATTAGCACGCAGTTTCGACCCTTTTGGCTGTCCGACTATTTTGGTGGCTCTAACTAGAGTTCCTCTAGTTTTGGAGGAGGATTTCTAGGGCCACTGGGAAAAAACTTGTTAGAGTCATAACTTCTCCAATATTGAACAAATTTAGACGAAATGTTGGTCAATTTTGGGTATTCTGAGCATTCTGGAGTCATTGGGATAGGTTGCAGAGCTAACAGAGGTGTTATTAGGCCATTTTTTCTTCAAGGAAGCTTGGAGAGCTATCAGGGCCATGAGGGAAATGGAGTTGCATTGGGCTACACTTCACTGTTTGGGGTGAAATAAAAGCCATAATTAGCTTATTTTTGTCTTTTGAATTCATTTTCACGGCTGGTTCAAGCTGTTTAGGCTTATTTCTCACTTTAAAACCAATTTGAGCAACCTAATAGAGCAAGGACATGCCCATTGGGGGCCTTGGACCCGATAGATGTAGCCCAGGAGGGGTGAACTGCCTCATCATGTTGCTATGTTGTTATGGTGGAGTTATGCTACTGTTTATTTCTGATTTAAGATGTTAAACAATAATTTTAATTAACATTCCCTCACACATAAACTCAAAAACAGTTACCAAAAACACTTTGTTTAATTTGGAAGACATGATAAACACTTTGCACACTTAATTAAATGGAAATGGATAATTTGAATAGTAAATAAAAATAGTTTCATTTTCAGAACTTATGGTATCAAAGCTAAGGATTTGAGCCTTAGCAGCTATATTTTTACTCAGAATTTGTTCAGGCAAAGATATAGTTGATTGTTTGCAAGTCTTGATGTTTACTAGGCTTAAACTCAAGAGAGGTGAAGGACACTTGGTTAGTGCACAAAGTAATCCTCAACCAAGAAGGGCTAGAGAGCCACCTCCAAGAGCCATAGAAGCAACATCAAGCATGTCTTCAAGAGAGGGAGAAAGTCCTGAAGATATGGATCCAAAAGAAGAGGAACAGGTGTTTCGAAAGACTTTCTTGGATATGATGGAGATGGTGAGGATACTCTACCAAGAAAAGAATGATAGGATTGTTGGAGAAGGGTCTAAAAACTAGAAAGAAGGAGAGAGTTCTTCAGGAGGAAAGAAAAGTGATGACAAGTCAAAT
The DNA here is from genome assembly GCA_034641835.2 of Pinus albicaulis. Lineage (NCBI taxonomy): Eukaryota > Viridiplantae > Streptophyta > Pinopsida > Pinales > Pinaceae > Pinus > Pinus albicaulis. The sequence goes on along the minus strand of CM076584.1, from coordinate 1,444,650,423 downwards.
AAAGGACACAGAGGAAATGGTGATCCACCATCCCCATCTTCATCCTCTTCCTATACATCGTCATCCTCAACTTTGGTGAATCAATCTCACAAGTCTAAAACCACTGGTAAAAGCCCATTTTTAAAGCTTGATGTTAAATTTGAGTTGCATATGTTTAACGGTGAAGTCAATGCAGAGAAACTTGACAATTGGTTAAGACAGTTGGAAGTTTACTTGAGGATACAGAACCTTCATGATGATGACACCAAGATTCAATTAGCCTCTTTGAGAATGGATGGAGCAGCATTGGTATGGTGGGAAGCCAAGACCAAGGATGAAATTAAAAAACATGGTAAGATCACTTTATCATGGGATGAATTTATTACTGCAATTAAAAAACAATTTTATCCATTAGCTCATTTAAAAAAGGCTATCATGAACTGGAAAAACTTCAAACAGCTTAAGGGAAAAAATGTACAAGACTACACCCAAGAGTTTAGGAGAAGAGCACTCTTATTAGGGGTAGACTTACAAAGTCAAGATACTTTGCTGAAATGTATAGGTGGTTTGAATAACTAACTTAGACATACTATCCTTATGTTCAATCCAACTAATGTAGATGAAGTTTGTGTACAAGCTACGCATTTAGAGGCTAGAGGAAAAAACACTTTTGATGAGGGTAGAAACAAACCTTGTAAGCGGAAAAAAAAATATAAAACCTTTAAGGGAAAAGGAAAAAAGAATGCATCTGTCAAACAAGAGGGTGAGAAAGTGATATGTAAACAGTGTTCAAGAGAAGGCCATGAAGAGAAAAACTGTTGGAAATTACATCCTGGAAAAAGAGCTCAGTTTAACAAAAACAAAGGAGAGAAGAAAACTACAGCTACTACAACTACACCACAAGACTTAGGTGATGATTCAGGTGACGAAACCAAAATTGCAGCCATGGGTTTGAAAAGTATGAAGGCCAATGAAACTAAAACTAAGCCAAGCACTAGTACTTTAAATTGTCATGTACAAGCTCCAAATGAGGAAGAAAGAATTGAATTGTTCCATGTGAGGGTAGTCGCAAAACATACAAAAATTGACACAGTGTTTGACAGTGGGTCACAAGAAAATCTCATATCAGAAGACTTGGTAAAACAGCTTAAACTTGAGATGATTCCACATCCAAAGCCTTATCCACTTGGATGGATATGCAAGGATGCAAACTTAAAAGTCTCAAGAAAGTGCATATTGTGATTTGCAATTACTGCACACTTTATTGACATAGTTGAACTTGATGTAGTACCGCTTGATATATCAGGAATTGTTTTGGGAAGTCCTTACTTATTTGACAGGAAAGCGATCTTCCATCACCATGAAAATAAGTATCATCTCTTTAAATATGGCAAGAATTTCATTGTCAGAGTGCATCACAAGAAGAAAAATATAGCGATGGTAAATGCGGGACAGGTAAAACGGCTAGTGAATTCTAGTAAGAGTTTTGTACTTCTTATGGTTAAGCCCGAGGTTGATGTGAATTATGAGTCATTTGAAAATTGTGATTCCAAGCTTAAATCAAATTTATATGATGTAGTTGATGCACATCATCAGATGTTTCAGGAACCGATAGGTTTACCTCCTAAAAGGGAGATTCAGCATGAAATCTAGTTACATCAAGGTTGTCCTCTTCCTAACATAGGCATGTACCGCATGTATATGATGGAGAATGCTGAAATAAAGAGGAAAATTAAAGAATTTTTGGACAAAGGATTCATAAGACCAAGCACTCCACCATGTGGGTCACCAATAGTGTTGATTCTAAATAAATATGGAACTTGGCGCATGTGTGTGGACTTCAGGGCATTGAACAAGATAACGGTAAAGAATCGTGACCCTAATCCGGATTTATACAGGAACGCAACAGAATAAACACATAACCATAAATACAGAGATGCAGCGGAAATAACACTTCATTTCATTAATATCAAAGAAATGAAATTTTCTTACAGACATAATGGAAATAAAACTAGCTAGGGCACTGGTAGCTATCTCTGAGAAGAGATGTGGCAGCTACAGGCCTCTGAACTGAGTTACAATGAGGCTCGAGGGCCTATTTATTATTGAGAAACAATGGAGAACCCTAAACATCGCAAAAACCTAACCCTAGGAGATGAAGCGCCACAACTATGGGCCCCGGTTGGGTAAATTGGTGTTTCAACTTCCCAGGGACGTAACTTTGGCATCCTATCTCCGTTTGACGCACATGATACGTCATTAGAAAGCTCTATCCGAGGACTACAACTATTAGGAAAAATTAGATGATCCGATTTGCTGGTAAAAGCATACCCAAAAAACGTCGTTTAGGGCCTCAAAACGGCTCCGGAAGTTCAGGACCCGAAAAACTGCTAAAAATAGTAAGTTATGCCGAAACTGAAAAACTGAAAGAGACAATGGTGGGGGCCAAAGTGGAATAGGCGGGTGGCCACCAATATCCACCTGGATCATTCCTCCCCCCTTAGGAAGCAATGGTCCCCATTGCGTTAAGTTCCTCCATGAGATGAGGAAATTTCTGCTGAACTTGGTCCCTGGTGAACCACTTTCCTTGGTGCAGGAGTTGGCCAGCTTTGACAACCCGACATAGTTGGATCTGCTGCTGGCGAGTGTTCTTGATTTGCATGTCCATGATGCAATCTGTGGTGGCCTGTTCCATGCAGTCTGGATTTAACTCAGTTGGTGTGAGTTGTTCTGCAATGTCCGAGGTGTCCAGTAGAGGTGGGAAGTAAGGACAAAGGCGATCCACATTGAAGACTGGGTGCAGACCAAGGAATGGTGGAATACTGAGCTCGAATGCATTGTTCCCTACAGCCTTGGTGATGGTGTACGGCCCGTATCGGAGCGAGCGAAGCTTGCGGTGGGGTCCAGTGAGGCGCTCCTTCTGCAAATGTAGCCATACTTTGTCACCCACCTGGAAGTTGTGTGGCACCCGGTGTTGATCATGGCGTTGCTTGTACTTGGCATTGGCTCTGTCCAATATATCAGGAACCTGTTGGCGGATGTGTTGAATGCGCTCGATGAAGCTACTGGCTTTGTCAACTTCAGACTGGACATGAGCTGAATTGGCCTGAGCAGCTGCAAATGACATGGCTACGTCAATGGGACATAGTGGCTGGAATCCCAAGCCCACCTGAAAGGGGCTATGGCTGATTGAACTGTGGAGAGCCCGATTATAACTATGTTGTACATAGGGGAGGCTCTCGTCCCATGTGCATGGATGCTTTGAATTGTACATGCACAGAATGTGTACAATCATTTTGTTGACGACCTCTGTCTGGCCATCTGTTTGGGGATGGAAAGCTGTGGACTTGGTGAGCTTGGTATCCAACATTGACCAGAGGCTGGACCAAAATGTGCTGAGGAACCTGCTATCCCGATCTGATATGATAGACCGTGGGATCCCAAAGTGCACCCACACTCGTTCAAAGAAGAGTTTAGCAGTGGCTTCTGCTGTGATATTCTTCTTGCAGGCCGCCATAATGGCCATCTTCGAGAATCTGTCGACGACCACAAAAACACAGTCATTTCCCTGCTTAGTAGAAGGCAGGTCCGACATGTAATCCATGGAGATGGATTCCCAAGGTTGACTAGGGGTAGGTAGAGGAGTATATAGGCCTTGCTTCTTGATGGTCGGTTTGGCAATGGCACAAGTAGTGCAGGATCTGATGTGCTTCTCGACATCCTTTCGAAGGTTCGGCAAATAGAAATACTTCTGTAGTATTGCTACTATTTTCTCGACCCCGAAATGCCCAACGACTCGACTGTAGTGTGCTTCCCATATCATCTTGGCACGCTCGCTTGAAGGAACACAAAGGTGTCCCAGGTGACATAAAAGTGCATCTTGGAGGTGAAAATTTGGAACTTGTGTGCCCCCCAAGAGTGCCCTGTAAGTGTGGCCGAATTCTGGGTCACTCTCATAGAGAAGCGGCCAATCAGAAGTCTCGTGCCCACAAGAGTTGAGCACGGTGGTGAGCGCCACGATCGGTGGTCGGCTGAGGCAGTCTGAAACATTATTGGTGCTACCCTTCTTGTACTTGATGTTCAAATGAAACTGTTGCAGATATGTGGACCACTTCTGATGGCGATCATTCTGCAACTTCCCTTGTGTCTGTATGAACTGCAGGGGCCGGTGGTCTGTGTGGATGATTGTTTCTTTCCCCAAAATGTAATGCTTCCATTGTCGACAGGCTTGCACAATGGAATACATTTCTTTGTCATAGGTGGGATACTTGCGAACTGTCTCAGACAATGTCTCACCGTGATATGCCACTGGATGTCCCTCTGAGTGTAAGAACCCATCTTCATTACATAGTCGTAGGCATCTATCTTGGATCCAAACGTGGTCACGTAAGTCCGGTAAGGGTGAGCACCGTGTTAACAGAGGAAAATCAATTCTTTTTAACGCCTCTTCGTCGAGGTTCTCATCAGGCAAGAATTTTGGTTTCTCTCGCTCCTCCTTTGGTGACTTGACTCAAGGGCCAAGTGACATGAGAGAATCCCAACACGAATCTACAGTAGAAATTAGCAAGACCCAGAAAGCTGCGAAGCTCTGTTATAGTAGTCGGGGCTGGCCAATCCCGAATGACTTGGATCTTGGCTGGATCCACATGCACCCCCATTTCATCAATAATGTATCCCAGATATTGAACCTGGGTCATGCCAAATGTGCACTTCTCCAAATTGGCACACAACTTGTGTTGCCACAGTGTTTGGAGGACTTGTCGGATGTGATGAAGGTGCTCTTCCCAAGTCTTGCTGAAGATCAGAATGTCATCCAAGTACACCACTACGAATGAGTTGGTGAATGGCCGCAAGATGTCGTCCATCATCCTCATGAAGGTTGCGGGAGCATTTTTCAACCCGAAAGGCATGACCATCCATTCAAAAAGGCCTTCCTTAGCTTTGAAGGCAGTCTTCCACACATCAGAGGGTTCAATTGGTACCTGGTGATACCCAGACTTCAGGTCGATCTTACCGAAATATTTTGCACCTTGGAGTTGGTCCAGAAGGTCATCAATCCGTGGGATTGGGTACCTATTCCGGACAGTGATCTTGTTCAGCGCCCGATAGTCAATACAGAGTCTCCACGTCCCATCCTTCTTCCGTACCAACACGATCGGGCTCCCACAGGGCGATGAACTTGGTCTGATGTGACCTTTCTGCAACAGCTCCTGAATCTGCCTCTTGATTTCATCATCATTTTCGAGAATGTGAGCGCTTCATAGACTCCGTCCATTGGGCAGCGGTCAATTCGGGTCGATGTCTCCTGGGTGTCAGACCGGCGTTGCGTAGGAACCCCTGTGTGTGAGGTGAAGATGTCCCCGTACTCCTCCACGACCTTATCCATTTGTTGTTGTCGTGCAGAGGGGCCCTGTCTGGAGGTCGTGGCCACAGTCTTCTTCTTGCCCCGGGGGCGGATCATCAGGAAAACGAATTTCCTGGTTTGGGAAATGAGCTTACTACATTGTTTTGCAGTAACCAAAGAGATAGTCGTAGGAGGTGGTACCTCTGGTATCCTGTACAACTTATTTCCCAAAGTAATAATAACAGCACGAGGTCGAGACTCATACACAGCATGACGCTTCCACAAGTATGGTTGTCTTAATAATACATCAGAAACATCAATAGGAGCAACATCACATAATACCTCATCCGTGAAGGGCTTGATGCTATAGGGAAGGCGACACTGCTGGCTGACGCGGAGATCTCGTCCTTGGTAAAGCCACCCGATGGTGTATGGATGTGGGTGAGCTGTGGTCGGCAAGCCCAACCGCTTCATGGCGTCTGCTGAAATGAGGTTCTTTTGGCTCCCATTGTCGACAATGAACTGTACAGGGGAGCCCTTTACCCACATCTGGGAGTGGAAGAGACGTTCCTCCTCCTCTAGATCTTCCGATTCCTCCTTCTGGACCTTTGTAGTGGCAACAGTGGCGTCGGGCTCCGCATCAATAATCTGTTTCCCTTTTTCATTCCCCTTTTCAGGTTCTGATTCGGAGTCGGAGCATGCATCTGACTCAGAAGCCCTCATCTCGGCCACTAGCGACTGCTTGGCCCGACACTCACTTGTGTTGTGAGTGGAGCTCTTATGGAACTCACACCAATTTCCCGTGTCCTTCTTTGGCTTTACGGTGTTGTTCTTTTCTTGTGGCTTTGACGGGTGGTCTTTAGCCGCCATGCCTTGGCTCTGTCCTTTGTTCTGCGGTTTTGAAGCACCTTTTCCTTGCTTTTGATTCGCAGATCCAAAGTCTCGCTTCTTCTGTTTGAATTTCTGCTCAATCTTGGCAGCATACCGGTATGCCGTACCAAGCGAGGAGATGTCGAGGAACTTCATTTCCTCCTGAATGTATCTGTGCAGACAACTGCGATACTTTAGCACCAAATGTTTCTCTGAATCTTTGATACCCAACTTTGTGCGCAGGGTATGGAACAGATTCGTCAGCTCGTGCACATCTTGATCCCTTTGTTGTCGCAACGTGGTCCATTGTATGTACTTGTCCTCATAGCTCCCCATGGGATAGTACTGTTCCTTGACGGCGTCTCGGAAATAATTCCAAGTTGGTACGGCCGAGAACAGAGAGGGTTCTATCTGGTCCTTGTTCTCACAGTAGGTTTCCCACCAGTCCTTAACATGGGGGTAGCTTTGAGGAGTGCAAAAATAATCTTCTCCCGGTCTGAAAAGTCATGAACAGAGAAATATCCTTCTAATAGATTCAACCATCTATCTACGGCATCTGCGTCTATTTGACCCTCAAATATGGGAATGTAAAAATTTACTTGTACCTTAAAGGGAGTCGCAACTCCAGAGTGGCTACTGGATGCAGATGCGCCGCCGGTGGGCAGCCGTTGAAGGATCTGAGCAAAACTATCCATCATCGCGTTCCTTTGTATTTCGAGGGCCTCCTCGAGCAATATTTTGATAGGATCTCCTGCTCCCTCATCTTTCTTTTCGTCCCCCATGGGCGTCCGTCGAGGTTTGCGAGGCTGATCTTGCCAAGGTTCCACTAGATCAAGCCCTAGCTCCTTATACCCCGACCTCGTTGGGGACATGCAAAGAAGGATCGAGAAAAAGCAGACCCCTCTGATACCACTAATCCGGATTTATGCAGGAACGCAACAGAATAAACATATAACCATAAATACAGAGATGCAGCGGAAATAACACTTCATTTCATTAATATCAAAGAACTGAAATTTGCTTACAGACAGAATGGAAATAAAACTAGCTAGGGCGCTGGTAGCTATCTCTGAGAAGAGATGTGGCGGTTACAGGCCTCTGAACTGAGTTACAATGAGGCTCGAGGGCCTATTTATTATTTAGAAACAATGGGAAATCCTAAACAGCCAAAACCCTAACCCTAGGAGATGAAGCACCAAAACTATGGCCCGTTAATAAACTATGTTTTAACCTTCCAGGACGTAACTTGCAGAAGCCACTATATCCGTTTGACACACATGATACATCATTAGAAAGCTCTATCCGAGGACTACAACTTTTGTGACGATTTGATGATCAAATCACAACAAATATCATACCCAAAAAATGTCATTTAGGGCCTCAAAACGGCTCCAGAAGTTCAAGACCCGAAAACTGCTAAAAATAGTAAGTTATGCCAAAACTGAAAAACTAAAAGAGACAATGGTGGGGGCCCAAGTGGAATAGGCGGGTGGCCACCAATATCCACCTGGATCAGACCCACTCCCAAGGATAGATGATTTGTTAGATCAGATGAAAGATGCTAAATATTTCACTAAGTTAGACTTATGTAGTGGTTATCATCAAGTTAGAATTGCAGAAAGTGACATTTGGAAGGTAGCATTTATAACCAAACAGGGACTCTTTGAGTGGCTTGTTATGCCATTTGTTTTATGCAATGCACCTAAAACTTTCATGCGGGTAATGGATGATGTATTACGTCCTTTTCTTGATGATTTCATTATTGTCTACTTATATTACATCTTAATTTTCAGCAAGACTAGAGAAGAGCATGTCATGCATGTTAAGAAATTACTTGATATTTTGAAGAAAAATTAGTTGTTTCTTAAAATGTCAAAGTGTGAATTTGGGAAAGCTTATTTGGTTTATTTGGAACACATAGTAGGAGGAGGTGCTTTGAGAATTGATCCTTCTAAGGTAGAAGCCATTGTGAATTGGCGTACTCCCAAATCCATTACAGAGGTAAGAATTTTTTGGGTGTAACTCAGTATTATAGGAAGTTTATTTCTAACTTCTCTGCCATAGAAACTCCTATGCATGCAGTGACAAGTGTGAAGCATGCTTTCCAATGGGGAGGCAAGAAATAGAAAGCTTTCAAGTCTTTGAAAGATAAGATAAGTTCATCTCTAGTCCTTGCATTACCGGACTTGAGACAACCATTCGAGATTCAGACCGATGCTAGTGATTACGCCATGGGTGTAGTTCTCCTACAACATGGTAAGCCTATCACATTTCATTTTGAGAAATTTAATAGTGCTGTTGTGAATTATCCTACATATGATAAGGAGCTGTATGAGTTGGCACAAAGCATCAAAAAGTGGAAACACTATTTTATGGGCAAAGAAATAGTTATTCATACCGACCATTAGCCTTTACAGTACTTGCAGTCGCAAAGTAAATTACATTAGTCACGACATTTTAGATGGATGGGTTTCCTACAACAATTTCACTTGGTAATATGGTACAATAAATGTATTTTCAATAAAGTTGCCGATATGCTTTCAAGGCCTATTATTGGTGCTAATACTTTACTTAAGAATGATTCTATTGTACATGAGAGCTACATAGAACATTATGCATCAGATGTTGATTTTAAGGATGTGTATGCTAACTTGAGTGAAGGGAATCATGTTGAGGAAAATGATTATCATTTGCATAATAATTTGTTGTTTCATATGGGAAAGTTATGTATACCACAGGGGGAGAGTCTAAGCATCATGAGAGAAGCTCACTCTTCTCTTATTGTTGGACATTTCAGGGTAAGAAAAACAGTGGCAAATTTACAGAGGTATTGTTATTGGCCTCGCATGGTAGATAGTGTTTCACATTTCATTAGAGTTTGTTCATTATGTGCTACAAGAAATCCTAGCAATAGGATGTTTGGTTTATATACACCATTTCTGGTACCTTCTAGACCAAGGGAAAGTGTTTCTATGGATTTTGTTGGAGGTTTACAATTATCTAGAAAGAAACATGATTATCTTTATGTAGTAGTTGATAGATTCAGCAAGATATGTATTCTTATGCCATGTACGAAATATATAACTGCAAAACAAACTGTTGATTTATATTTTCAACATGTATGGGTTCATTATGGCTTGCCTACTTCTATTGTTAGTGACAGGGATTCCAGATTTGTTGGGAATTTTTGGTCCAATCTATGGAAGATGATGGACACCAAGTTGAAGAAGAGTACTTCTTTCCACCCGCAAACAGATGGCCAAACAAAGGTAATGAATAGAACCATTGTAAATCTTTTGAGAGGTTATTGTAGCAAGCATCCCAGGCTTTTGGATGAGCACTTCAATTACATTCAACATGCTTACAACTAGGCCAAGCACTCTTCTACAAATACTTCACCTTTTGAAGCTTGCTTTGGGTATTTGCCTAAGTCACCTTTAGATTTAATTATTGAGAAGGATGTTTCCATTTATGGGCATAGTGACATTGACAAAGCTCGCATGTTCATTGAAATAATTCAGCTCATACATCAAAAGGTTCAAGAACAACTTGAAAAAAGTCAAGGCAAGTACAAGGAGAGGCATGAAAAACACAGAGTTGATCATAAGTTTCAAGAAGGAGATGAGGTATGGCTGCATATTAGTAAGGAAAGAATGCAACGAGAAGGTAAAAAGATGAAGCCTATTTGTTATGGTCCATTCAAGATCCTTAAAAAAGTTGGAAATAATGCTTTCCAACTAGATTTTCCTTCATATATGCAAATGTATTCGGTTGTGAATGTGGAAAATTTACGTTTGTATGAACCTCCTTTAATTGCTAATTATGAAAATGACATTCAGCTGCCATCCATAGATGATTTTTCGCCAAATTTTTGGATGAGCTGAAAGAGGATGCTATCCTTGACATAAGGACACACACTTCGAGGAGGGGAAATGTTGATTATGTTCGGGTTGGCCTTAAAGGCAAAAAACCAAGTAAGGAAAAATGGATGGAGGTGGAAAAGGTGAGGGATCTATACCCTCATCTTGTTAATAGGTAATTGAAGGCTTTTGGGGTCCAAAATCTTCCCAATGGGGAGATGTGATCAGGTGATCATGTCTAAGGGGAAAAAAATGCTCAAAATTGGATCTGCTCAGAATTGGTTGCAACCTAAATGACTGGATAGGCCTCATCGTTGCAATTCAGGTGCTACAAATGAGACCCAAATCCGATGTCATATGAGAAAGATATTGAAGTTTTAAAACGCCCAATGACCTTCAAAACATGACTTTTGAACACAACAAATTGTCATTTTCAAAAACATTATGTGGAAAAATTTCACTTTTTTATATGGTTTTTGGGGCTCTATCAGAGGGTGCCATGTGGCCCCAGAACTAAGGTTCAAGTATTGATCAAAAAACATTTTGGTGGCCAGACCTGACTCGACCTAAACGGAGTCGTCACCTTGAATGCATTCGGGTCAGCAGTCAGGCACAACTCGACATGAATTTTTATGGGTCAGAAAATATTGGCCTGATGTAGGTGCAAACGTGTTGGTTCAGTCAGACAAAGCTCGACCTGACCTAAATGCCTTCGGGTCATTGCAAACGGGCAAGTCGTTTGGTTGAACGGGCAGAGATAAGAGCTTTATCCCTCAGGGCTTAAGGGCGGAAGACCCGTGAATTCACGCCAGGACCAAGGGCTAAGCCCATTCACCAGTGGGTCTGTTGAGTTGAACTACGGGTACTGGCTCCCTAGCCACGTGACTTGCAAGCCGTGACCATGGGCGGGGGGCTAATCCATTAATCGCAAGTGAAAACTGCCAGACATTTTCGCATGTGAACACAAGTTCAACCGATAGTTAAATTTACTACCTCTGCCAAAATTAGCACACGAATCCAGCCTTTTTGGTTGTACGACTATTTCGGTGGCTCTAACTGGAGTTCTTCCTGTTTTGGAGGAAGATTTCTAGGGCCACTGGGCAAAAACTTGTTAGAGTCATAACTTCTCCAATATTGAACCAATTCGGAGGAAATTTTGGTCAATTTTGAGTATTCTGAGCATTTTCGAGTCATTGGGATAGGTTGCAGAGCTAATAGAGGTGTTCTTTAGCCATTTTTTCTTCAGGGAATCTTGGAGATCCATTAGGGCCATGAGGGAAATGGAGTTGCATTGGGATACACTTCACTGTTTGAGGTGAAATAAAATCCATAAGTAGCTTATTTCTGTCTTCTGAATTCATTTTCACAGTTTTTTCAGCGTATTTAGGCTTATTTCTCATTGTAAAAATAATTTGAGCAACCTAATAGAGCAAGGACATGCCCATTGGGAGCCTTGGACCCGACAGATGTAGCCCAAGAGGGGTGAACTGCCTCATCATGTTGCTATGTTGTTATGGTGGAGTTATGATGCTATGTATTTCTGATTTAAGATGTTAAACAATAATTTTAATTAACATTCCCTCACACATAAACTCAAAAACAGTTACCAAAAACACTTTGTTTAATTTGGAAGACATGATAAACACTTTGCACACTTAATTAAATGGAAATAGATACCTTGAATAGTAGATACAAATAGTTTCATTTTCAGATCAGATGTGTGACCCAGATTCACCATGAGGTCACAACGTTGAAGGCCTTCCCATACAACAGAGTCCACCTGTAGTGACATCAGCAAGTTGCAAAATGACAGAGTGTTTTATGTGTGATGTTTTATTTTATTTTATTTCCTGAAGAGATGTATAATTTTTATTTCAAATGTAATAATCAAATAAAAGTATTTTAGGAAGTTGACAATTTTATAACTATCCATTTTGAAATTTTGTATATAAGAATTTTCAGAAGAATAATGGGTTCTGGATTTTTGGACCTCAAAGGCACTACGGTTTTGTACTTTCACTTTCATATGCTGATGAATAAAGTTTTCACAGAGTTCCCATAATTTTTTGGGTATGATTAGTCTTCCTTGTTCCATATTTTGTTAATGTTCTTCTTTCATAATTGTGTGATGAAGTTGTTGGTCTCTAATGTTACAGTGTTCTGAATTAGAGTTAAAATTATGAATGATGTGCTCCTTTATTTTGAATTTCATTGCATACTGATTATTTTTCTTCTAAAGTTAAATATAGTAAATTCTGTGTAAGATAACCTATTATCTGAAACCTTCCCACTACCATTTCTTTCTATTCTTTCTGTCATTTGTACTCAACATCATAAGGTATTTGTGGAAGATTTTTTCCCATATGAAATGTTAAAGGGTTTTAAATCTTATTTCTAGGGTTTTATAAAATGGATGGACAAAAAATTAATTCTTTTCAAGTTTAACATTAATGTCTTGGGAAAGGATTTTTTCTCAGCCAGAAATTGTCTCCCAAGGTACAACACACCTATTTGCATCCATCAAAGGATATGAGAAAAGTTATCCATAATTTCCTTCTTTTGTCAGTTAGAGGGATTGTTCGAGCAACAATTTCATAAGATCCCTATTTCGCCCCTCTTACTTTTCTTCCTCCATGGGATGCCATTGTGGTCAGTGAGGACAGTCTTGCAAGGGATCAAGTAGTTTGAGCCCCAAATCCTTATACCTTGACCTTGTTGGGGAAATGTATATAAAAATATATAAAGATAAGACCACTTTGATACCACTTGTACAAATTTAAGAAGGCAATGAAATAATATACATATTTATAACAAAAACAAAGAGATAATATGAAACTTGAATTCTATTAATAAATGGAAAAATATGAAATTGTAAACATGTAGAAAGAAAACAATGTAGCTTGAATGGCGGTAGCTTATTCATGAGAAAAATGTGATGGCTACATGCCTTCAGTGAACTGCCTTATAGTGAAGTTCAGAGGATTTTTTTATCATTAGGGGAATTTTGAGGTCTAAAATGGGCCTCCTAAGAAAAATGTACAACCAAAATAAAATTTATAAGAACCAATAGGATTCAAGATGATGATGTCAACCATGGGGGATGATTCACCATTTTTGGGATAAAAAGGTAAAAATATTAAAATATAATAAAATAATAAAACTGTTTTTTCAACTTGTATTTTCAACTTATCTACCTAAATTTTTACTCAAATTTCAAGTGGGAGTACTCATTGGATGCAAAATTTAACTCCTCATCCAAGGAGTACACATGTTGCATACTTTCGATGGATCCTACTACACGAAAAATTATAATTACATGGAAAAATGTGATTGCAAACACATTTTTCATGTATTTATAATTTTTCGTGTAGCAGGGTCCATCGAAAGTATTCAACATGGGTACTCCTTAGATGAGGAATTAATTTTTTCATCCAACGAGTACTCCCGCTCGAAATTTGAGTAAAAAATTTGGGAGATAAGTTAAAAATATGAGTTGAAAAGGTTGTTTTTTCTTTTTTCCCTGTAAAATTTGATGATGTAATCAAATCTTACTTTATTATTTCCATTATTATTTTATAATTTCCTTAGGAGGACCATTTTATACCTGAAAATTCCCCTAATGCATAGATAATAAATGAGAAACCATAAATGTAAAAAATATTAACCCTAGGAGATGAAGTTCCAAAGGCTTTAAGGCCTCGATGGGGTAAGTAGGAACGTCAACTTTCTGGGGTCATAACTTTGACATACGATCTCCATTTTGTGCACACGGTAGCTCATTAGAAAGGTATATCATATAAGTACATCTTGTGACTATTGATAATGGTGTATGGAACATTTGGCTAATTTCCCAAATAAACATGATTTAGGGCCTCAAAATTATTCCGTAAGGAGGACCTAAAATTTGTAGAAAAAAACTAAAAAAATAGAAACTTGTGTTTTGAGGTAGTGGAATATGTGGGTGGCCACCTAACTAGATCAATAAAGAAAACCATAATATTCTCTAATTAATTAAAAATAAATGAAATTTATGATAATTATTTACCACTACAAGGAAAACACCATCTACTATAGGTTTTTGCACAAGCTCCTATAAAAATAGCCTAAAAATCCATTTGTAGTGGAGGTCATTGTCAGATATTTTAGCGGATTATTTTTAACTATGAATCTATAATACACTAACACATCAATGCATTACTATAAATATATGCACAAATTCTTAATAAGATATGGTGCATCATGGTAGAGTTAATTTTTATAGAAATAAATAATAGTGATGTGCTAAGTAAATAAGGAGCACGGGTTTGTATACTACTTAATAGCACTGAGAAAAGGGCTAATTTAAAAAAATGTTGGTCTCAAAATTATTTTTTCCCAATCCTGTGCTAGAATCTCATGACACCTCAATGTTACACCGATATATGAAGGCCCATGTGCATAAAAAATATGGTGCATCATTGTGGGGTTTTTAATTTAAACACAATGGTGCACTTATTATATTATACGCACTGGTGTCGTTAATTGAATTGAATGCCCTCATTATTAATAGAAAATAGTGCATCATTGCAAGGTTATTTTTATAAAAATAAAAAAATTGTGTGCTATGTATATAATGAAAACCTGTGTGTGTAATATTCGATAATATCGAACAATGGTTTAATTTAAAAAAAAAAAATTTGATCGCCGTAAAATTCATTTCACCATTTCGGTCTTATAATCTTATGAAGTACCAATGAAATAATTGTTTATGAAAGCCCCAATGATAAAAATAGATTTCATCATCATGTAGGGATTTTAATTTTAAAAATGTGAGTGTGCTTCTAAGATAGTATGCACCCGTGTCATTAAGAAAACTATACAAACCAATGCTTAATATACAATCATTAGATAACTTTTGAGGTCTAAAATAAGACTCCTAGGAAAAATTTACAACCAAAATAAACTTCATAAGAACCAATAAGATTCAAGATGATGATGTCAACCATGGGGAATGATTCACCATTTTTGGGGTAAATATGTAAAAAGATTAAAAAATAATAAAATAATAAAACTATTTTTTCAACTTTTATTTTCAACTTATCTCCTTAAGGTTTTACTCAATTTTCGAGCAGGAGTACTCGTTGGATAAAATTTAATTACTCATCCAAGGATTACCCATGTTGCATACTTTTGATTGACCCTGCTACACGAAAAATTAAGAAATACATGAAAAAATGTGATTTCAATCATGTTTTTCATGTATTTCTCATTTTTCGTGTAGTAGGGTCTATCAAAAGTATGCAACATGGGTACTCCTTAGATGAGTAATCAAATTATGCATCCAATGAGTGTTACCGCTCGAAATTTGAGTAAACCCATAGGGAGATAAGTTGAAAAAATAGTTTTTCCTTTTGTCCCTCTAAAATTTGATGATGTAATCTAATCTTATTTTATTATTTCCACTATTATTTTATAATTTCCTTAGGAGGCCCCTTTTAGACCTCAAAATTACCCTAATGTGTGCACTATGGAATGGTTATTTTTTATAAAAATAAAAAAAACAATGATTTTCTAAGTGGAACAAGCACATCAATGTTCACTCTACTTGATAGCACCAGACAAGGGTTAAATTTTGAAAAACTGTCGGTAGTAAAATTCATTTTCACCATTTCGGTGCTATACTCCTAGGAGGAACTGGTGTTATCCCTATTTACAAAATCTTTGGTGTGTAAAAAACATGGTGCATGTGGACGAGTTTTTTAATTTACAAATGAGGGTGATTTTGTATAATATAAGCACTAGTGCAGTTAACAGAGTTGTATGCCCGATATCAGTAAATAGCACACCGTGTTAGGGTTATCCTTAATTTATAATTTATATTGGTTAAAAAATTCATAATTTATACCTTATAGACACTATATGTATGCATTGTTAAAATAATTCCTTATCGTGTTCCTTATCGCTTATTATCACCAAAATTTTGTATGATTATTATTGTCAACATTGTGCTAAATATTGATTGAAATTTTTTTATATAAAAAACTCAAAACCTTAAAAATTTCGATTACGCTCTTTTCTAAATTTTCAAATCAATTTAGAGTTTATGGTCTCACATACAAATAGTGAATCAATTTGGAATCTTGGAATATTATTGTGAGGCTTGTAATGGTGTCATCAAAATTTGGAAAAATTGTTGAGTTTTACCACGATCATATTCAACTTGCAGTGAAATATTATTGTGAGGCTAGCGACGATGTCCTCCAAATTTGAAAGATATGTTGAAGCACATACTCCAACTATTTGACCATTTTTTTTAATCAATTTTGTTTTGAGTTTGTGAGGAAATAGTCTAAATTGTAATTGGGTATAATTTGAGTGTTTTTGAAGGTGCTAAATTTAAATTTTATTAAAAGGAATACTTTTATAGTAGATTATATTTTGAAAATAAAAAAAATAGAAATAAAATAGCTAAATTAGGCAAATACACAAATATAGATAATATCTAGATTTAGAATGCCAACAAATGTTCTTACATAAAATCAAAAGTGGAATCTGTAAAAAAAAAAAATTACTCGTACGGGCATAACTAATGGCTTCAACATGATACTAGATTTCACTGGCAGTGATAAAAATAAAAAACAAAATTGCTCTAAGTAACTATGGAGCATGGTGAGTTTACTACTCCATAACATCATACTTTAAATTTAAAAAAAATCGGTCATAAAATTAATTTTCACCATTCCAGTGTTATACTCCCATGAAGCCCCGATTCTTAATAGCATATGGTGCACTGGTGCTTAATAACATATGGTGCATCATGGAAGAGTTATTTTTTTTATAAAAAAAATAAAATAACGGTGCACAAAGTAAATAATGTGAACCAATTCATATACTACTCGATAGCATCGGAAAAGGGTTAAATTTAAAAAATGGTTGGTCGTAAAACTAGTTTTCCTAGTTCGGTGCTATACTCTCACAACACCCCGATGTTAAACTTGTATAAGAATTACCCAGTGCATAAAACATATGGTGCAATGTTGTGCCATTTTTAATTTAGAAAAGGTGGTGCATTTATTATATTCTATGCACTAGTGCCATTAATTAAATTGAAGCCCTAACGCTTAATATAAAATGGTGCACTGTTGCAGGGTTATTTTTATACAAATAAAAATAACAGTGTGCTATGTATATAAGGCACACTAGTGCATATACTATTCAATAGAATCGGACAAGGGTGAAATTTGTAAAATTCATTTTCCGCATTTCAATGCTATACTCACATAAAGCACTAGCGTTGCGACTTTCTCATTTTACGAAAGCACTGGTGTGTGAAAACATGGTGCATCAGGGAAATATTTTTAATTTGAAAAAAAGTAGTGTGGTACTCATATCATAAGCACTAGTGCAATTAATAGAAATCTACATATCGATGCTTAACAGACAATGGTGCAATGATTGAGGGTTATTTAAAAAAATAACAATTACAGTGTGCTCAATAACTCCCGCGCATGGGTCCGTATGCTACTTGCTAACATTGGAATAGTGGAAATTAAAAAAAAATCTAGCCGAAAAATTCATTTTCATCATTTCGGTTCTATACTCCCTCGAAGCCCCAATGTTTTGACATTTCATAATTCCCTGGTACATATACAACATGGTGCAACATTTCAATTTTTTTAATTTAACAATAGTGGTATGCTAGGTGAAACTAGAGAAACTGTGCATATACTTATCGATAACACTAAAAAAAGGTTTAAGTTGAAAAAATTCTTGTCATAAAATTAATTTTCACCATTTTGGTGCTATACTCTCAAGAAGTGTCAATTTTGTTCCTGTTTCAAAATGTCGCATTGTGTAAATAAATTTGTGCATCACGATAGGGTTTCAATTTAAAAAATCACAGTGTGCTTTGTAAATTCTCTGCATTGATGAGTTGTTTACTCGAGCGCACCATAATAGGGCTAAATGACAAAAAACTTACTGGCCATAAAATTCAATTTTTCCATTTTCAGTGTTGTAGAGCTTTGAAGCACAATTGAAACTTTTCCCTCTGTCAATTGCCCTAACATTGGTTCTTCCCTTGCTTTCCATCCTTCTATTTGTTGTTCACTGCATGCCTTTCGAATTTTTTCAAATGGTGGTGAATTTTTTTTTATCATTTATGTGGCAACCATGTCTCCCTGATGAGAAAATTTTCATGTAATGTCTATGTTTCTCCCTAAATTAATTTTTTATTGGATTAGAATTGAAAATTAAGTTAAAGATGCATTGTTTTATTTTCTACTAGACACTACATTTTATACATTTGGCTCACACCATTAATGGTAAACCCTATAAATTTACAGGGTGCACCTAAAGTCAGTGCGTAATGTTAACGCATCGTTAGCGGGTTAGTGCGTTTGGTAAATGGAAACACATCAGGCCGTTCAATTATACGATGCACCAATTTAACAATTATAATGTTAACAATGGTGCATATGGTAAAAGTAACTTCCTGGTGCATTTATTTTTCCAGATACACCGATCAATGTGTAAAAAAATATAATTCGGTGCATTCATTAACTGGATGTTCTGTGAGGTGCATCAACATAAAATTAACACACTGGTGTGGAATGTTATGTTGACACACTACACTCACAAATAAAAATAACTAATGTTTTTTTTTCTAAGTAAGCTTAAATCTATTAATAAAACATATAATACAACGGGATCAGGGCATCAGAAGCACCAAAAAGTCATCAAAATATCAAAAAATTGAACCGCCCTCAATGGGAAACCGGCTTGAGAATCGTTTGAGAGTTGCCTCAGGAGAGGAAACCAGCTTTTACATGCCAAAATTGAGCTGAAAACAGAGCCGCCCTTGGGGGGAAACCGGCTCGCACCTTGTTTTAGAACAGACTCTACATAAAACACCATCTTGGACAAACGGAGAGTTGTTACAGACAGAACCAACAAAATGACACAAAAATTAGACATAAAAACAGGAGCACAGACTGAAGCGCTAGAGCCCATAGTCACCCAAGGGAGATTCCTCCTCAATTCTGCACCAACCTCCTCCATCGTCGTCAAGAACTGGGACATTTTGACTAGCAGTAGCTTCTGCTTTGCGACCACCAGCCAGCGGCTCCAGGTTTTGGAGGAGACTTGAGCTGCCGTCGACCACTTTCCGGAAGGAAAAAATGTCCATCATCTGAGGAGCATGCTGACTGGTGGGAGGGGCCGACAGGATGACTAGAGATGCTGAAGGAAGGGGAACAGGGGCAGCTTCAGGGATCTCCTTAAAAGAGAGTGAAACCGTAGCAATAACCAAGGGGCGAGAGGAATTACATTGAAAATGGAATATGGCAGAGGACGGGTTGCGCGCGGGAGCAGAGATAGCAGGCTGAGGATTAAGAGACTGCTGAGAGGCAGAGGCGCCATGACATGGGGAGGGAGGAAGGTGATGCACACGACCCCTGCTACGAAGACTGCGGGATGGTGGAGGGCTTCCACTAAGGCTATGAGAGGACGACTGAGAATCAGAGGAAGGAGAGCGACCACGTCTGGAGGAGCTGGGAGGAGAGCTTCCCCTACGACATCGCAGGCGATGCCTTAAGTGCAGCATAGCAGCGGTAAGATGAGGAGAGAAGGCGGGAAATTCAGAAGGCATAGGCGGGTGGAACGGAACGATCAAGTCGGGTAGTGAAGCAAAATGCAGAAAATAGAAAGGACTGTGAGTGTGTTGAAAACCAGGGGTGAAACTAATGCAACAGCCCAGACGGCATCACCTACCCACAACAGTGCAGAGGCTGTGAACGTCAGCCTCAGGAGAGAAATTGGAACCCACGGGCAGGAGCTGCAGCGACATGGAGACCTGCAACCCACAACAAAACCAAACCATAAACTCTGAAACCACATTCGAATGCAGGGACGAAGGACCAGGGCGAGGCATTATTAAGCGAGAGTTGTCTCGGCCTCCCCACTGGCATAAATTCCGCGTAGGGTGACGGCCTGCAAAATTTAGGAGCCCAAGGGAGATTAAATGCGAGCCTCGGGTGGCCATGTGGCCTAGCCACGTGCCCGCCTGTCGATTGATTACCGTCATGTCGTCAATAACCACCCGCATCCGGGAAAAAATAACTAATGTTATGTATGTATGCAAACCAAAAATTGTGCATCAAGTCGATGTATGCACCATTTTCGGTGCATTATGGCTCTTTTGGTGCACTTTATACGACATGTTCGTATTTTTTGGAGAATCAAGGTTGATTTTTTTTTTTTAATTGAAATTATATGTCCAATTTATAAACCTGTTTTTCATTTAATAAAAAAAAAATTATTTTCTATGTATGAGGATGATGTATTTTACATGTCAATCATGTAGATACTTTAGAGGAGAGATGACAAACAACAACAAGAGAAGAGAGTTGACCATCACAATATTTGTAGAGTTATTTTATGGATTCATCACATTGATATTGATTGTATTGACGTTTCAAACCAACCTCTGTGGTTCATTGTGATGATAGATCAAACAATTTGTATCCTCACCTTATTACCGTAGTGACCCAATACCCGTTAAGGAATGTAGGAATCCTTAAGTAATATGAGGAAGCTACATGCCTGAAGGGGCACTCCAGATTGCTGGAACAAGAGATTCGTCACTGGGATGTCCACTGAAAATATTTTCGTGTCAGCCCTAACATGTGGTATGAACCTAGTGAGAAGGAAATTTATTTTGTTATTGGTCTATATAGGAGAGGGGAGGATTTTCCCCATTTCCATAATCTCCCCCATGGTGTTCGAATAGAGAGTCAACTTGTCTACTTTCAGAGATTTTCAAGTGTTTGGTGGATATTTATGGATCACTTATTTTGGTTTGGAGAAGGTTAGGTACATATCACTATTAGTGAGTACCATTGCACATGTTTACTAGTGATGGGAAGTACATCAATTTCCCTCTTTTTTTATGTTGCTTCTTTGATGTAGAGGCCACGATGTAGCAATGGTCTGCCAATTTTTTGTGACAATTTTGTATAGCGTTAGTTATATGTCATGTTATGATAAATGGGATGGTGAAATTCCCTTTTAGTTTATAGTTGGTTTGTTTATTTTTTGATATATTTCTAGACACGAGGCCTACTTTTAACCGTCTCCTTCCTAGGTCGATGAATGAGGTGCGGATGCACATGTGGGTTGAGATGACACCCAAAAGGGGTCAACTAGAGTATCTCGCTAGGATTCCTGTCGAGGCATTGGGGCTACTAGCTAGTGAGGCTGGCCGCATGTTCGTCCTGGTGTTGTGTCCTTATGCGGGGATGGATTGGCGACAATGTCCCAAAATCCTCTTCACACAAGATGAGTCAGTATATGAAAGAAGTAATATTATTGTTTTCTTTAAATTAATATAGTTTCATTTTATTTTCTTAATTAATTATAATAAAAATATTTGTTCTAGCACGTTCTTTAACTTTTTTTATTAAATTGTTTAATAAAATTAACTAATTATTGTTGTGTACTACATATTTCGTAGACTTTGGCACATTATTTGGGGACATACCTCCTCCTCCATAGAATGCATATGAGGAGATTAATGAGGCCGTGAAAGGAGAGGGATACCTTGATCGGATGGAATTACCCGCGGGAATGAGAATGCGTCATAAGCCTGATATTAGATTCAAGATGGAGTTGGGTGACCAAATCTCTAGAATTTTGGTTGATGCGGGAGTCTACCTTGCAACGACTCGAGATATCAAGGTAGATCCTATGCTTCTAGAGATCTGGACAGACTTGCTGCATCATATGATAAGTCTTATGCGTCATATATTTGGAGCTACCAGTTTTATAGTGGAATTGAGGAAGGATCATGGCCATGCAACCGATACATATTATTCACCTAATACTACCCCATCAGATCATGATGATTAGGGTGGTGATCCTTCTAGCAGTAATCCATCTCGTTGGGATGGCCATGCATTAGATACACAATTTTTTATCTAGACGTACTACCCCATCAGATGATGGTAAAGATGCTAGTTATCCTTTTGGTAATACTTCACCTCCTCATTCACCTCATGATCTCCCACTGCCTCATGTTGACCATCCATTGTCTTCTGCTACAAACAAGGATGCCACTACTACCATTGTATCATATATTTTACAAATGTAATAGCCGTGGTAAAAATTACTTGTAATAAAAGTTAATAAAGGAAAAATAATAACCACGGTTGATGGCAAACTTATTCCAAGACAGATGGTGGGAAAAAAATCCTAGAGGGTGTTCATTTTGGCTATTATGGCTAAAGGAATTTGGAAAAGGCAAAGGAAAAGGTTTTGGAGAGGAAAGATGGCATTTTTGGCACATTTATTTATGAAAATAATGGAAATTAAGAGAAAATGAAGGTGAAAGGTCACAGGTTTCATTGAGGAGGAAAATTAAGGAAAATAATGGAAAATGAAGAAAATAGAGGCCTCATTGATAAAAAGGCTTCTGAGGATCAGTTGTCAAGATATTTCTGGTTCAACCTTATGTTAGTTCATTTTGGAGCTCTCTCGTTATTCTCTCTCTCTCACTCTTGGACACTTAGAGTTTTCTTGGAGAAATTTGGAATTGGATTAAGAAATGAAAAGAAAGTAAGAAGAAGAAGGGAGAAAGCAAGTGTTGGGAAAAATACTGAGGGGGGGGGGGGTGAATCAGTATTTAGGGCAAACTAAAACTTTTTACTTTTTCATGCTCTAAAACCCATATGCTACTTTGCTGAAGCCAACTTGCGTATACATGTGGATATCCTTCATAAAACTCGCGTATACACAGAGATATAATTATACCATTAATTCTTCACTTATATCATTCCATCATTCATTCATTAGATGTTCTATAAACAGTAAACATGTGCAGTAAGAATAGAACAAACCATCACACATAAGAATCACACATGAGCACCAGGATTTTAGGTGGAAACCCAAGTCGGGAGAAAACCACTGCTGCAGTTGCTCAGCCTTCAATATTGTATTATAGAGAAAACATCTTACAACATATGTGTTGGTGCAGACTCCTACCAGCACACAGGCACCCACCTGCGCTCGTTTACCAGCCTCTCCTGGAAGGGAGCTCCAACCCCCTGACTTGTTTACCAGCCTCTCCTGGAAGGGAGCTACGACCCCCTGATCTCGTTTACCAGCCTCACCTGGAAGGGAGCTACAACCCCCTGACTGAAGGCTATGACCTTCAGCACCTCTATGGACCACGTTTCATCAATTTTCACACTGGATCCAAGGCTTCCTTTAGGACAGAACTTGCAGGCCTCGTTTCATCATATTTTCAGACTGGACCCACTGGACCCACTCCACATATTTAAGCTCCATCATACAACCAAACTGAAACAGACAACTCAGAACTGTAGAATACAGATAGCAGCAACACAGCAGAACAGATCAGACATTTCATACCCCATGCTTCAGCAAACCCTAGTTTGCATACGCGCTTTCCTTTCACTGATACCGCGTATATACGCGTCTTCTACCATACAAACCCGCGTATACTTCTGTACAAATTACAGAGCTAATTTCATTGCGCATATGCGCTTTCTCTTTAGCGAAGCTGCGTATATACGCGCTTCCTCTGCGGTGAACTAGCGTATGGTTCTTAAGATATTTAGGTCATTGCAATTCTTCAGAACATATACATCACTTCATATTTTACCCTTTACCTTAGACAGATGTTCGCCTCATCACAGATCTAATCATTTCATAAACAGATCTAGCAAATATAAGTACATTTCAGATCTAGATCCCCTTCTTCATCATTGGTGCATCATACATTCAGATCTATCATTCAACTGTAACCCTTTCCATTCAGATATACTTCAGAGAGAAGTATTCATTCAAGCTCAGACATCTTGCACCCACACTCATGATTTGCACAATGAATTTCTTCTTTTTATATAGGTTTACCCTTTTTCAATACCATGAGCCAAAACCACATTACTTCCGATGGTATTCCTGGACGGGGTCATTTAGACGAATCATTACCCAATACAATGGGTCAATACCATGGTGGTTACCCCTGGTTTTGCACTTTATGAGCGCTTTTGCCCATACACGACTTGGCACATTGTTTCCCGCGTGCATACGCGACTTCTCCTAGACAAATCCGCGTATTCCTTGAGACATACTCTTTTCATCATAGATCTAGAACATACTAAATTTCTTTCTTCATTACCTTCTGTACTCACTGTAGATACAACAGATTTACATCTTTTAACAAGTTTATCAAGACATATTCTATCAAGCACAACTTCATTAAGTAGGCTGCCATCATCTTCATCAAGTGGGTTGTCATTTAAGGACAACACTCAGCATCATATTGCCAACAAACATCATATCACATCAGATTCACATCATTTACCAAGTCCATCAAGTCAAGAATAACTTCATCAGGTGGATTGCCATCAAGGACAACACATGCCAACAATCTCATGTCTTCATCTTCATTCAGTGGGTTGCCATCAAGGACAACACTCTGCATCATATTGCCAACAATCTCCCCCTTTGGACTTGATGGCAACCACGATGGTGTTTGATCACCACAACAGATAGGTACATTAAGAATACAATGACACCATGTCACTCTCCCCATTCTTTGACACAATTCTTTCTCTCCATTTCAAACACCATATCACTCTCCCCCTTTGACATCAAGGGAAAAGGGTGGATCAAAACCAACATACTCTCCCCCTTTTCTCCTCATGTGGAAGAAGCGTTCTGCAGATCTGATGTATATTGAAGTGACCAAGCTCCCCCTGAGTTCATGCTGAATCTTCAAACATATTTTTCAAAGAGGTACATGACTCTATGAACTTCCTATCATACAAGACTCATACTTACATCAAATATCCAACCAAGTGGATTTACATATGAGACCTAAATACCCAACCAAGTGGGTTTACACATCTTAACTCAACTACCCAACCAAGTGGGTTTACAAATTTGACTCAGCTACCCAACCAAGTAGGTTTACAAAAAATTTTCAAGTCCTTACATGACTGAAAATTACAATTTTACATCATGGGTCTCAACAAGACCTTTTCATCAAAAATACAAATATGACCATTTATGACCAAGACCAGAAAAACCTCAAGAGAGATCATATATCAGAACCACCATAATGCCAAAAATGCATTATACTCAGCAAGACTAGGGCTCCCCCTGAAAATTTGCATCCGAACATCCTTTCCATATGACTAAGGCTCCCCCTTAGTTTGTGCATCCTGAGCACTTTCAACCAATCATCAAGGCATCTTTAAAACATCAGAGATTGAAACAGTATTATAAGAGCTGAAACATCACCAGAGATACCAGAGATACCAAACATCACTGCAGCTGTGCTGAAGAGAGCTGACCCAAAACAGAAATTTGTCAGCAATCAGACATACGCGGTTTTCTGTGAATGAACTAGCATATATACGTGACTGTGTTTCAGGAAATCCGCGTATCCAATACCATCTTCTATATTTTAACCATATCTGATCCTCTGTGAGAAAAAGACAGTGTTCAGCTTCTTTCTAAGATATTTGAATGCTTCCCTGGAGTGCAGATAGATAGAACAGTGTAGTTGTGTCTTCAAGCGTCATCCAATGGTTGTAGCATAAGTACATTAGTAACCAAGCCTTCAGATTCTTTGCAGCATCAATACAATCTTTCCAAGAGAAATTATCATACCAGAACAACATCTTCAAATATGTGTCAATCATCCATGTGGTCCAATATCACCATGATCTTTAAGATTTAACCATGAAGTAACATATGTAGGCAAAAGATCTCAACCATAGTAACAAACTCTGCATGATCTATTCTTATTTTTGAATCAAACAACTTCCAACTCATCCAAGTGTGAGCACAAAAGATACTTTTCAGCAAACATGGCTCAAAATCTCATCATAATAAACCATATACCAAGTTATCATCATTTGAACATGAGTATCAAAGAATAAGCAGTCATAGTGCCAACAATGAAAGCACTAGTATTCAACCTGCTTCTCCCCCTGAACCAGTGCTCCTCTTTAACTTGTGCAACCTGAATACATTCATCAGCAAGTCATCAGCAACAATCTCTGCATGAACTGTCCTTATCTCCGAATTATAAGACTTTCATCTCAACAACGAATACTCTTCATCAAAAGCAAATAGGACTCATCCATAATCTTCAACATAAGAAACCAAGTATCATATCATCATAATTTAGAACTGAGAAACTAAGCTGATACTGAGTCAATAATACAGTTAGTAACAGTCAGACTGATGCTCCCCCTGAACCTCTGCTCCTGATCTTTAGCTGTCATCCCAATTCTCTTATCATAAATGCATACGCGACTGTGTCTGCTGCAACTCGCGTGTATACGTGACTTTTGTTCATCTAACCCGCGTATGGAAAGTGAAGCATAGAAATTTTTTCACATTCCTTCATCTCCCCCTGAATTTGTCCTTCCTGTACCTGTCTTCTTCATATCAGATGCTCTGTCAGAAATACATATAACCAGAATAATCAAATCAACCATGAGAGTCATCATTCATTGCTCCCCCTGTGACGATTCATTACTAAATCTCATAATGTATCCCACATCATTCCTGCAGTCAATAAGAGAAGTAAGCTTCAGAAGCGGATGACTGCAGTAGGGTCAGAATTCCCTACGTTTATGATTGGTCCTCCTTATTTTTCCAAATTTTCTTGAACTTCCTAACTGTGTGCTGAAAATTGTCCACTTTCTCAGATCTGTTCAACCTGCATTCCTTTTCTACATGTCCATACTTGTTACAAGAATAACATCTCATGTGTCCAGAGAAATAAGCATAAGAATCATAATGAGTATTTCTAATCTTCCTCCTTTTACAATCAACTGGTTTATGTCCATACTTGTTACATGAAAAACAATATCCCTTGAAGAAACCAGAGTACCTTTCTATGTAGGAACTGCTTGTTTGAGGCTAAAATGATCTGCTCTTGCAATTTTCCGCAACATGCCCATAATTATGACATTTAAAGAATTCAACATTATTGACTGATTTCCTTTGAGATTTCATCATTTTTGGTTGACCTTTTGTCTCTTTCAACACTTCAGGTTTTGCATTGACATCCTCTGAATTTTTTGCACTTCCTTGTGAGCTAGATTCTCTAACAGTTTCATGGAAACCAAGACCAAGTTTGATACCAGGAGACCTTTGATTACTCAGAATATTGTCCAAAATATTAGTACTATCTTGAAACCTCAAAAGTTTAACCTTTTATTCTAATTTACCTTTGAGAATGTTTACCTCAACCTCCAAGGCTTGACATTGCTTTGTCATGCTTTCTTCTTTCCTTCTTCCATCTTCTACTTCATCCTTCAGATTTAGAATCTCTTCTTTCAACCAATTTTCGTTTTCTTCACATGTCTGTTGCAGCTCTTCATTCTTCTTATTTGATTTTTCCAGATCTTCTTTGAGAGAGATGATTTCTGCTTCAAGGCATTCCTTTTCAAATGGTTGTAGAGGTTCCTCATTCTTCTTACTTGATGCTTCAAGATCTGCTTGCAGAGAGATGATTGCAGCTTCAAGTCCTTCATTCTTCTTGCTTGATTTTTCGAGATCTGCATTTATATCGTTGATTTCTGCTTCTAGTCCTTTAATTCGATTGGATGCATAAGTATGAAACCTTTGATACTTGTCCACCTGTCCATTCAGCATTTCTATTTGTTTTTCCATTTGAGAGATCATCTCTTTGTAGATAGTTTCTTGCT
This sequence comes from Pinus albicaulis, assembly GCA_034641835.2. NCBI lineage: Eukaryota > Viridiplantae > Streptophyta > Pinopsida > Pinales > Pinaceae > Pinus > Pinus albicaulis. The sequence goes on along the minus strand of CM076584.1, from coordinate 1,444,622,638 downwards.
TATTAGATGAACTTTGTAGTTCTTCAACTTTAATCTTGAGAGCTTCTTCTAGATCCATAACTTTACTTTCACTATCTTCACTATTGTTTGCACAAAGAAGATTATTACAAGGACCCTAATCACTACCTGATTCATCTTCTTCAATTTCTGCTATACATTTTTTCTGAGATATCTCCTTGCTTCGAGTAGTCTTCTTCTTTTGATTCTTTGCCATGAGCACTCTCAGATCATGGTCAGAATCTTCTTCATCTTCACTGGACACTTCATCATCATCTTCATTTGCATAATAACTCTTCCTCTTTTCAAATTGTTTCCCTTTACCACGTTTTTCTCTATAAGGACATTTAGCAGCATAGTGACCAACTTTTCCACACTCAAAACATTTGAGGGGAAGCTTACCTTTGAATCTTCCAGTACCTAGTTGGAGTTTTCTCACAAAATTCGCTTCTTCTTCTTCGGATATATAGCTGGTTTCTTTGACAACTTCCTTTTCTTTTCCTTTTGCAGATACCTTAAAAGCAGCTTCTTTGATTTGAGAAGGACCTCCTTGTCTCATTTCAAAAGCAGTCAGAATACCATGTAATTGAACAATAGTAAGAGTTTTCAGATCTTGCCTTTCTTCAATAGCTGAAACTTTAGAGTCAAATTTCGAAGTCAAGGATCTTAAGACCTTTTCCACCAGAGTAGTATCAGTTATGGTTTCACCCAAATTTCTCATTCGATTTACAATATCGTCCAGACGTAAGAAGAAATGGGAAATACTCTCATCACTATGCATCTTCAAATTTTCGTATTCAATTCTAAGAGTTTGGAGTTTTGCACTTTTTACCTTTGTGTCTCCTTCATAACTCAGAATGATTTTGTCCCATATTTCTTTTGCTGAATTTAGCTGCATCACTTTGGCAAATTCTGGTTCAGACATGCTTCCTAATAAGACATTTACTGCTTTGGCATTGATTTCATACTTCTTCCTTTCTGCTGCATCAGTAGGAATACTTGCTGGATACTAATAACCTTCTTCCATGATTGCCCATACATCTGCACCAAGACTTTGCAAATATGCTTTTGTTCGTACTTTCCAGAATATCGGATTGCTTCCATTGAATAGAGGTGGCTTTATAGACATTACTCCTTCAAGACTTCCCATTGCGACGGATCTCCTTCAAGCGATCAAGCTTCTACAGAAGAACCTGCTCTGATACCAATTGTTGGGAAAAATACTGAGAGGGGGGGGGTGAATCAGTATTTACTGCATATTCAAACTTTTTACTTTTTCATTCCTTTAAAACCCATACGCTACTTTGTTGAAGCCAACTAGCGTATACACGCGGATATCCTTCATAAAACTCGCGTATACACAGAGATCTAATTATGCCATTAGTTCTTCACTTATATCATTCCATCATTCATTCATTAGATGTTCTATAAACAATAAACATGTGCAGTAAGAACAGAATAAAGCATCACACATGAACACCAGGATTTTTAGGTGGAAACCCAAGTCGGGAGAAAACCACCGCTGCAGTTGCTCAGCCTTCAATATTTTATTGTAGAGAAAACATATTACAACATATGTGCTGGCGCAGACTTGACCAGCACGCAGGCACCCACCTGCGCTCGTTTACCAGCCTCTCCTGGAAGGGAGCTCCAACCCCCCTGACTCGTTTACCAGCCTCTCCTGGAAGGGAGCTACGACCCCCTGATCTCGTTTACCAGCCTCACCTGGAAGGGAGCTACAACCCCCTGACTGAAGGCTACAACCCTCAGCACCTCTATGGACCACGTTTCATCAATTTTCACACTGGATCAAAAGCTTCCTTTAGAACACAACTTGCAGGCCACGTTTCATCATATTTTCAGACTGGACCCACTCCACATATTTAAGCTCCATCATATAACCAAACTGAAACAGACAACTCAGAACTGTAGAATACAGATAGCAGCAACACGGCAGAACAGATCAGACATTTCATACCCCATGCTTCAGCAAACCCTAGTTTGCATACACACTTTCCTTTCACTGATACCGTGTATATACACGCCTTCTACCATACAAATCCGCGTATACTTCTGTACAAATTACAGAGCTAATTTCACTGCACATACGCTCTTTATCTTCAGCGAAGCCACGTATATACGCGCTTCTTCTGCGGCAAACCAGCGTATGGTTCTTCAGACATTTAGGTCATTGCAATTCTTAGAACAAATACATCACACAGATTTTACCCTTTACTTCAGACAGATGTTCACCTCATCTCAGATCTAATCATTCCATAAACAGATCTAGCAAATACAAGTACATTTCAGATCTAGATACCCTTCTTCATCATTGGTGCATCATGCATTCAGATCTAACATTCAACTGTAACCCTTTTCATTCAGATATACTTCAGAGAGAAGTATTCATTCAAGCTCAGACATCTTGCACCCACGCTCATTCTTTGCACAATGAATTTCTTCTCTTTATATAGGTTTACCTTTTATCAATACCATGAGCCAAAACCACATTACTTCCGATGGTATTCCTGGACGGGGTCATTTAGACGAATCATTACCCAATACAATGAGTCAATACCATGGTGGTTACCCCTGGTTTTGCACTTTATGAGCGCTTTTGCGCATACGCGACTTGGCACGTTGTTTCCCGCGTGCATATGCGAATTCTCCTAGACAAATCCATGTATTCCTTGAGACATACTCTTTTCATCATAGATCTAGCACATACTAAATTTCTTTCTTCATTACCTTCTGTACTCACTGTAGATACAGCAGATTTACATCATTTAACAAGTTTATCAAGACATATTCTATCAAGCACAACTTCATTAAGTAGGCTGCCATCATCTTCATCAAGTGGGTTGTCATTTAAGGACAACACTCAACATCATATTGCCAACAAACATCATATCACATCAGATTTACATCATTTACCAAGTCCATCAAGTCAAGAATAACTTCATCAGGTGGATTGCCATCAAGGACAACACATGCCAACAATCTCATGTCTTCATCTTCATTCAGTGGGTTGCCATCAAGGACAACACTCTGCATCATATTGCCAACGAAGAGCACGATTAAGCAGCTAAAATGAGATTCTTTGCAGGTATTGATTTGCATGTGTGATTTCCTTGCTATATCTGGCATGCATGGTATTGCAAGGGGTTCTTTTCTGTCATGGCATGGATTTTTGCAAGTGTGACAGTGTTTTCATCCTAACCTTGCCATTTTCATATAAGCTTAATGAGATGGGTTCTCATACTTTAGTTGAGTTGGATTTGTAGATGGATTCAAAGTTGAGTGAGGTGGATCTTTGAATTGATATAACACATGGCCTAGTAGCCCGTGAACTGGATTTTGGGTTGTCGTAAAGTTGGACAGTGTGTTGCCTTGGTGGGCCTAGGATTAATCTTTACCTGTGAATGTTAGGATATACACTAAAGCCTAGAGGTGATTTTCCTTTGTTTAGGGCCTAGTGATCCGATTTTGGATTGCGGTAAAGCCTGAGAGGTGGGTGCTCTCCATTAGGCCTAGTAGTCCTAGGGTGGGATGTACAATAAATCTTGGAGAGTATGTCTCGGTTTAGGGCCTAGTGATCCCTAATTTAGACTATGGATTGCGGTAAAGTTTGATAGAGTAGGAGATCATAAAATTCCTCATGGTGTAGCTAGATAATTCCGGTATAATTTATGCTTGTTTGGTTATTTTTGGTTGGTTATGAGTCCCACATTCATGTTTGGAATATGGCACAAGGGTGATTCAATAAAGAGATATTTGGCTCAACCAATCTATGGTCGGGTGGAATGTGGAAGTCATATCTCTGGTTGGATTTTAAATTCATTAATGAAGTGCTCATTCCTTTGGTATTTTATGTATAAATGCACTAGTTTATATGTGAATTCTATTGATGTTGTATCCATTATATTTCTGTTGTTATTATGCTAGTTATAAGCATGTATTTTATTAGTGATGATGTACGGCTCTATTCATGCTCTTACTTGTAAATGAATGCACAGTGTATCTATTGTCAAATATATTGTATTCCATCTAACGATGTAAATGAGAAATTTTTCTTAGCGATTCTCAGATAATTATGAGACCCCTATGCTCAGATATATTGTTTACACCTGTAGCTTCAATGTTTGTGACATGTTTGACAAAAATCCTATCATGGCTAGGAGGGGTCTAGATGATTTCTTATTGATGTGATTGCTTACGTATCATTTTCCTGTTATTATTTATCATCCTTGAACTTTTTATGAAGTTCTGGGCAGAGCACTGGGTTCTGGGTCTAAAAAGGTGGCTCAAGTCCTGGGTACCCTGGCACATAATTGAGAAATTGGGGCAATGGATGCTTCCATGTAGTTTTATGCCCATGTATATAGCCTCCTGGACGCTGGAATGCAGTGATATGACTATGTCTATAGCCTCATGAACACTATATTGCAAGCTTGTGCATGCGTCTATGACTCAAAGAGGTCAAAAGTTCAGTGTGACCCAGGGGTAAGAGGCCAGAATGGTTGGGTTACCATCTGGGGTTGTTGTACAAGGTCTGTATGTTGTGTTTCGATTGGTTCCACTTCCTTCAGGTCATCTAGTAGGTTTAATCTTATTATAGTAGTGTCTAGTCGCATTTTACCCCGGTTGGACGGTTACTTGGGTAGATGTGGGAAGAGGGTGTTACATAGCATATATTTGACTTGTTTGTCTCTCTCTCTCTCTCTCTCTCTCTCTCTCTCTCTCTCTATATATATATATATATATATATATATATATATATATATATATATTGCATTTTTTTTTCATTTTGATGTACTTAATTTATATGTTGGTGTTGATGTGTATATTGTTATGTCATGTTAGATACGTTCATTTAATGTGTTTGTAGATATATGTGTATGTTATAGAATTTATTTGAAAATATGAGATGTATATTTGAGGATGTGTGTGGTGATGATGTTAGACAATGGTTGTGTTTTGTTAGGTATCATCACGATGATGATGCCCTATTAGATTTGTGTTCTAGCCAATGACATTTATATGTGGTAGAGGTGTGTATAATTAGATTATGCTAATTAATTTGAATGTGTATTTAAGATGGTGTTTATGTTTGTTAGATGGTTATCATCATGATGTTTATTTTAATGAAATGATATTTATTATAAATTGTGTATTGGTGAACTTATATCAAAATTTTATATATGAAATTAAATGTAAAATGACTTGAAATAAAAAATGTAAAGATATATTTATAAATTACAAAGTTCAATATGGTTGTAACTATAATTGTAAAGTTACCATAAATAATTTACTATTGCATAGATAGTTCATACATATTCATTCAAACTAAATTCTTATTGAAACAAGAATCTAAAAAATAGGCACTACAAAACAAAATCAATTTTACACAATTAAATTATACAATCCTCTAAACAAAACTATCTTTCTAGTCATAGTCAAGTGTAGAAATAAGAAAGTTGTGACCTATACTTATAATACTAGAGCTAGAAAATATCTAATTAATCTTTGCAATTAATTTTCAAAACTTATATTGTATTAAATAGAAATTTCAAAATATTTATAATAAAATTAAAATATATAACTGATTGGTTCCAAAAATAAATTATAATTAAAAAAAATATTCATAAAATACTAAATTAAGAAAATAAAATTACAATTAATTTGATTTTATAATTTTAATAAATTAAAATTTGCTTATTAATAATAATTATTGATGAAGCATCATTAAAAAAAAATATTTATTAATTATAATTATTTCTTAAAATATAATTTTTAAATTAATATATATATATATATATATATATATATTTTGTAAGTAGACCATTTCTATTATATCATGAGAAAAATACATTGTGAAGAGTTCTGTAGATATGAAAAAGTGACCTCACTCTCATAGAATTCGTTGCCCTTTGAATAAAAGAAAAAAAAAAAAAAAAAGCTGGGTAAAATAGAGCCTCGCCTGATCCAAGGCCCACAATACACACAATATTTCCAAAAAGTATACAAACCCATTTTTCATCCTTACAGCTACGTTCGGTCGATAGGATTAACCTTTACAGCTCTATCATCAGCCTCTAGGTGGTGGAAGGCTTCACGGATGGGATTCCACATTTTCCATGCGGGTCTCAAAATTTTTCATTTGGTCCCGGAGACACCTATGATTTCTTCTAAGGGTGGCCTGACAATCCAAAATGTCTCGCTAGTTGTGAAGTATGTGAGGCAAAAAAACTAACCGGATCTGCATGGTCTTGATTCTGCGATTGGGCTAGCTGATCAGCTGAGGCTTAAAGAAGCTATATTTTCACCTCGATGGAGTCAAAAGGGGCAAGAAAGTCGACTAAACCAGGTGAGTTCCTGATACGGGGTCAAATTTCCCATCATCCTCATGAACCCCTCTTCCCTGATGCTCGCCACCCCGTCGTGGACGTCCTCTCTGGTGCAACATGGCATTTAGGTCTGTCTCGTACCTCACTGCTATAAATATTTTCTTCCTCACAGATACAATAGAGAACCTCATCCCAGACACCTCAACGCTTAATGGACCACTATCCTTTAGCTTACAGGAGGTGGCCTTTTGGATTTGAATTTGGGAATGCCCCCTTCTGAAACTAAAGCATACTTCTGTTGACAAGAAACCAATTCGAACACCCTAATGTCTAGGTTTAATGGCCCTTTTGCCTCATATAAAACAACCAGCAAGGAGACCAAAACGCTCAACTTCGATTGACATAGAGAGTTGACACAGAGAGTGAAAGAAGAAACTAACCAAGCTTCCAGAAAAAGCGTTCCATGAGAATAAACAATCCATAGAGACCCACCACAAGAAAATTGGAGGGCTAAGGATCATCTGTAGAAGAGCGGTGAACTAGAGAGAATCCCATGGAGAAGAAGACAACATAATTGGAGTTCCTCTGGCCGCCCAAGTTTGAGTATATTTCACAAGATTTATTCCTCGGATCGTCCAATTTCCTCCCGCTTTTACACCATGATCCCACGAGATAGGAACGCACCGGATATTTGGTGCACAATAAATGTTGGGTGTTGATACAACATAGTCCCAAGAATTACCACACCAACAAAAATGTAATGGGAGACGAGGGGACTTGCCTCAACATGAGCATTGGTTTACAAAGCTACTAATTTTATCTTTCTCTCTCCATCGAGAAACTTCTCTGGGAAGTTTCTAGAATCCCATTCCCATTTACTGGACCTGATTCTTCTTCTATGCCACATGTGTAGGGATTAATGCCCCTTGTCCTGACCTCGTCCTCGATATGCACACCCATCAAGGAATGTAATTATTTTTTTTAATTTCTAATGTTTAAATTAAAAAATAAGAAAATACAATCAATAAACTATTATCAATAATATTTATTGAAAAAATATAAAAATAAGATTTTAAATTTATTTATAGAGTTCAATATATTGTTGAATTTTTTATTATTAATTTAGATTTAATATAACGTAAAAAAATCTATTTTTATTTATTATTATTAAAGTTATGAGACTTTAGAGAAATTTAAATTTAATATTTATAAGAACTCTTCTCAATTTAAATTTAAATCTAAAATCATACCAATTTAAATTTAATATCTTACCAATTATATAAAATGTCAATAAGACAAAAAAAATCAATATAATTAGAATGGGATATATTAGCATGAGATATTGTTAGATGTGATCACGATGATGATGCCCTATTAAATTATTAGATTTGGGTACTAGCTAATGACGTTTATATATGGGAGAGGTATATATCATTAGATGATGTTAGTGAGTTTGAATGTGTATTTTAGATTATGTTTATGTCTGTTAAATGATTGTAATCATAATGTTTACTTGTATGAAATGATATATATTTACTATAGATTATATATTGATGAACTTATATCAAAATTTTATAAATGAAATTACACACAAAATGACTTATTTTAAATAAAAATTGCAAAGATATTTTTATAAGTTATGAAGTTTAATATGGTTGAAACTATAATTATAAAATTACCATAAATATTTTTCTATTGTATAGATAGCTCATATATATTCATTCTAACTAAATTCCTTTTCAAAAAATGATTACATATGAATAAATGTTTTTTTCCATTGTACTATTTACTCTTTTTGAGTAGAATCTTCTACCTTAAAAAATGTTATTATAAAAAAGTTATGATCTCCATTCATAAGCATTCTATTGGCCCTAAAATTTTATGGATACAAATCTTCCTATATTTTTTGTTTTTGTCATTATTTCATAAGTTGATCACTATCAAAATTTCAAATTATTTCATTAGTTTTGGTTTGAATCAACATTAGGAGCATAATGTAAATAATTCCAAAAGAAAATGTAAATAATTCCAAAAGAAATGATAAAAGTGTGTAAACTAACAAACAACTAAGTTAAAAACCAAATTATCACAAAATACAAATTAAACTTATCACAAAGTTAGAATTAAACAAATATGTTAAATTTTTAACTTTCAAATAATAATTACACAATTGGAAACACTTAGATTTAAACATAAAAACGTTTACATTGGACAAAAAAATATGTAAAAACATTTGTGAATCTTACCAATTATATAAAATGTCAAGAAGATGAATAAAAAAATAATATAATTAGTGAAATAAAGAAAACAAAAAAAATAAACAATAGTAGAAATATTGAAATAACACAAATGCATATCACTCTCCATTGCCATCACCCTGACTATATTCCTTGCTTGGCATGATAATATTGTTGTTCTCCAAAAAGTATTTTGATCTAGGGTCATGTCTTAATACGAACCACCAATCCCTATCCAACACTTTTGAGTAAAAAAACACCTGTTTGATGTTTAGGGGAAAACATAAGGCTCCCTATCTTCATGTCACATCTTTCTAAAGTTGAAAAATATCAACCCACTATTGCGATATTCCTTTACATTATTCCGATCAAAGGTGTCCCACCACTTGCACCTAAAAATAACACATTCGAATGGAGAAAAGTACACTTCAATGTTCTCTTGTATCTTTTTGACATAACCTAATGTCCCCTATAATAGGCTTTGATCATGGTGGGTATGATGACTAGATTAGTTGAACTCGACTTCCACTCCAGAGTCTTTTGTTCATGCATCCATCATTGAAATACTTGTTAACACCTATTCTTAAGGGATTGGGCGAAATTGTATATTAGTGTAAAATAGGGAATAAGGATGTCTAAGGGACATTGAGTGAATCCCAAAAGGCTCACCTCCATGTATATATTCATGAGCACCCTCAATCAAATTCACGATTAATTGTGCGGAATTACCTCTTGGCCTAACATGGTATCAAAGCTAGCTCCATTTTTGACCTCTCTGCCCTTCTATCTCCCTCCATTCTACAAAGTTGTCTTTGTTCTACATTTTTCTGCAGACTACCAACCTCTGTCATATTACCACAAAATACTAACATTGTCTTGTTTCGCTCAATTTTTTTTGCTTTGTTGCATTGTTTTGTTTTCTTCATTTTGAATGTTTTTCTACTCTCTCCACATCTCCACAGTGCTGCTTCCTTTAGCTCCCCAGCATGTCGCAACCCACTTCTTTGACCATCGACCAACTGTTCTAGGCTCCCTCACCAGCTCCCTCTCTCCAGCTCCTACCTCTCAAGGACGCCTTTGTAAAGTCCCACAGTAGCTCTACCTCGTACTTCCCCCTTCGCATTTTCTGTCAGCTCCCACCTCCACAGCTTCCCCCTTCCTCCTCTCTTCCCTTCTCCCCTGCACGGGATCCCCTCCCTCCTTCCTTAGCTCTTCCCCGCTCCCCTTCCCATTATCCCCTCCTTTCTACCTCCTGCTCTCCCAAAATTTCCTATGTGGGCTCCCCTTCCTCCGCTCCCTCCTCCCCTCTCCCCCTTCTCCCTCCTCTGCCCTTTCTCTGCCCTCCTCCCTCCTCCCTCCCTCTGCCCTCACCTCCCTGTATTCCACTTCCCTAGGTTATAACTTCCCGAGGTCTGACCTCCCCCAGGTCTGACGTCCCCTCTGAAAAAAAGAAAGGAAAAAGAAAATAAAATAAAAAATCACAATATATTTTTTTTATGCCAAAATTGCGTTTTTTTGCGACAGATTACATTTTTTACACTAGAATTGAGTATTTTTCTAATAGACTACATTTTTTTAAAGTACATTTTTAAAATGATTTCTCTCATATCTATTGTGGGAGTATTTCTCTTTGGCAAGGAGAACTATCCTGATTGGTCTCGAAAAATCAAACACACTGTCATTTTTAATGATTTGTGGAGAGGAATTTGTGAAGGAGAAGGAGACAATCTGCCAACAAAGCCCACCTGAGACAAGGAGTTTGCCATTTGGGAAAACACGAATTGCAAGGCTTATGCCTTGATTGCAGCTTCTGTAAATGAAGAGGTGAGTCACCATGTTACACCTTTTTCAAATTCCTATCAAGCCTTGAGGAAACTAAAATAAATTTATGAGTCACATGTAGAACTTGAAAATTTTCAATTAATGATGAATTTGTTTAGCCTTGAATTGAAAAATGATGACCCTCTTGCTTTAGCATAAGAGGTAATATCTATCACGCATGAATTAAAAGTACTGGTGTAGAAGTTGACATACCTCTCATAGCTTATCTTAAGGAATTGTATCCCACTTACTCACATTACCTTAAGTCATTGCAAGCAAGTGGAAACCTCATGAAGATCACCTTTGATTCCCTTGAGAAAAATCTTGCAGAAAGAGAGAAGGCTTTTGGAAAGAAGACAACCCCTCTATCTTCTAAAGAATCTGTATGTTTCACACATAGAGAGAAGAATCATTCTCAAGATTCTTCTAGAGGAAAATGTGGCCGAAGTGGAAGAGGAAGAAGAAATTTTAGGGGAAGGGAGGGTAGACAAGCTCAAAGTGAAAAATGTGATCTTCATTGCATACGTTGCATTGAAGATTAGCATGATGCATCTACATGTAAGATGACTTGGGACAAAATTGAGTAGCAAATAAATCAAGAAAAAGGTAAAAATCATGACAGAGAAAAAGGTAAAGCACCTGAATCTGCTCATTATGTTGTAGAACATTGTAACATTGGAATAACTGAAGACTTGTTTGATGCTTCACTTACTTATTGGAGGAATAATTAGTTGCTAGATTCAGGAGCAACATGTTACATGGCTTTTAGAAAAGATTTTTTTGAAGAATTTACTGACAAGGTTGATAGAGCAGTGTACTTTGCAAACAAATCTAAACTCAAGCCATTAGGTCTTGGCACAATCAGGCTTAAGTTCATTGGTCTTCCAGACCTTCCTCTACATGAGGTTCTATACCTCTCTAAGTTGAGGATAAAATTTCTATCCTTGGTCCACATATGCCAGCAAGGACACTATATTCACATGTTTGATGGAAAGGTTGAGGCTATAAAAGCATCATATCGCTCACTTGTCATGAGAGAAATAGAAAAAGGAAGAATCCTAAAGCTGCAAGGTACATCTTCTCATGAAAAAAAATTTTCATTTAGTTATCATTATGATGAAGGTACATTCCCATCAAATGTTTTATGGTATGATATATTTGGACACTTAAACTATGACAATCTTCGATTGTTGGAGAAAAATGGTGTTACTATATTGCCTACAATTCCCAGGAAACTTAAGCAATGTGATGCTTATATTCTAGGAAAGCATAACAAACAATCCATTCATGATTCACATTCTAGAGCACATAGAAAACTTGATCTTATTCATTTAGATTTATGTGGCCCCATGCCTGTTGCTTCTGCAAATAAAAGTAAATATATGATGAAATTTATTGATTATTACACAAGAATGTGTTGGGTTTACTTATTGAAGAAAAAATATGATGCTTTTAAAACATTTAAGAATTTTCATGTATGGATTGAAAATGATGCACAAACTCATTTTGGCTCTTTGCACACTGATAATGGAAAAAAATACACTTCAAACAAATTTGAAAACTATCTTTGACAACATGGGATAAAACATCAAACAACTGTGCCTTATAATCCCCAATAGAATGGTGTAGCTGAAAGAATGAATAGGAAAATTTTAAATATGGTTTGCTCCATGATGTTCTTCAAGGATGTAAAATTGATGTTTTGGGTTGGTGCAGTTCTATGTGCTCTGAACATAAAGAATAGGTGTCCTTATTATACAATAAGAAATAAAATTTGTTATGAAATGTGGCATGGCCACATTCCTTCGGTAAAGCATTTTAGAGTCTTTGATTCCACCTGTTATGCTTTGATACCTAAGGTACAAAGAAATAAACTTGGTGCTAGAAGTTGAAAATGTATCTTCTTGGGGTATTCCAGTACCTCCAAAGGATATCGTCTCTACGATGAAGTCAATAAGAAGTTTATAGTATAGAGAGATGTCTATTCCTTAAATCTTCCAAGATTGACGATGTTGTTGAGCGGAAACTTTATCGCTTGGATAGATTCACACATGCAAAGTCATTTCAAGAATTTGATAATCAGTTTCCACATCTTGAAGGGGGGATTCCTATACTGAATCAATTTGTGGAATCATCTTCTGAAGCACTCTCTCCCCCACATGAAGAACCAACCACAAATGACACCTTCAGTGATGTGATTGACAAAATTGGGGGACTGAATCTTGATTCAATCTCAAATGAGCAGCCTAGGCCATCTAGGAAAGGTCCCCCAAAATGCCTAACAAAGACACTAGAAAATGATTGTCCCGATGAGGTTTGAAAGACAGGAACAAGAAGTTCCACCAGAAAAAATGGAGGTGATGTAGATGATTATGATTCACCTATTGATATGGATGTTTCTTATAATTTTGAATTGGATTTGTCTATAGATCTTGAACCAACTTCCTTCATAAAGCCGCTCTCATAATGAATGGAATGAAGTCATGCAAAAGGAGTATGATGCCTTGATAAAGAATGACACTTGGAAATTGGTTGATCCTACATTGGTAACCAAACCAGTTGGCAACAAGTGGAGTCTACAAGAAAAAGTACCAAGAGGACGGCTCACTTTAAAAGCACAAAGCCAGGCTTGTGGCAAGAGATTTTGCACAGAAAGAAGGGGTCGATTATGAGGAAAATTTTTCCTCCACAACAAAATGGGCAACCATCCAGACACTCTTTGCCTTAGCAGCTCATAAGGGTTGGAAAGTCCATGATATGGATGTAAAAACCACCCTTTTTAATGGATATTTAAAGGAGAATGTTTCTATGTCACAACCAGAAGGATTTGTTGTGAAGGGCCAAGAGCACAAAATATGAAATCTTATAAAATCCTTGTATGGCCTCGAACAACCATCACAAGCCTGGTATGAGAAATTAACTAAGAATTTTCTAAAACCTAACTTCAAAAATTTTGATCTTTATGATGCAACTTTGTGTTGTAGTATTACAAACCCCCCCCCCCCCCCCCCCCATTTTTCTAGATAAATAGTATAGAAAGAACAATGGGGACCCTTTTAAATAATTCTTAGGATTATTTTTATTTTATAAATAAAACTTAGAATTTGAGTCTATTAGATTAAATTTTTTTATTATTAAAAAAAAAACATAATAAAATCATAAAAAGTGCTCCAAGGAACCCATAAAGGACTAAAAGTACAAGAGGCAGGAACTAAACCGCCGAAGTGTAAATCACCAAAACAGAAAACATCGATATGCGAAACTTTGAATCACCGATGTACAAAGTTGTGAAGTATGTTATGTAACCGATACTGATATCTCAATTTGTCATCTGACATATGCTGATATCGCATTCCGTCATTGAACAAAAAAGCCATCGCAATATGGCATTGTCGCATGTCGCACATTGCTGCAAAACATCAAAACTCACTAATCATGAAAAATCCAATTTACGGATCTCGATAATGTAACAACTGTCAAACTCACACGAAGCCCATGCTATCAATTCAATGATAATTCAGGTATTTTATGATCTCGATATTTGTAATCAGTTTTATAATTATTTCATATTTAATACCAAGGATTCCCATTATGCATGAGTTAAGGTGATACGATAGTTAATAGCATTTGACGTGATCTCAGCTTACACTCTCTAGTTTTATTTCAATAAATTAATTCTAGAAACTTAGGCATAAAATAATGTTGAGGCTGATTAAAGCACAAATGAAATCTGCCAACCCACCTTAGTTAGTTGTTCAACAAGAGGAAGATCACGAGATGGCTTCTTTACTCTTAGACACAACGTGCAACCCAGAAATTGGTTCTTCAAGTTGGGAAGGTATTTATAAGCTATTTTAGAATGAGAGTCCACAAGTAATTTTGAACATAAAAGTTGTAGCTGATGATTCTGCATCCACGGATTCAGACTCATTGTTCAACACAACTAACTCTTTTCTGCACAAAATTGCTGCACATCCGAAAATGATGCTATACACTGACTTAGTAAGATGGGTGTTAGATCATGTGGGAAATCAAGATAGACAGTTTGTTACCAAAAGTAGAACAGTCATTAGTTCTCTCAGGTCTGTACATTTTAAGGAAATGTATAAATTTCCCGAGCCCCATAAAAGATACGAAAACTATTTTGTCCAAGAATTCATGCGAGAGAATGAGCACCCTAAAAATGTTATTAAGGATTTGGAAAATGATCCTAATCGCCATAAATGAGATGATAATGGTATGTACTAAGTAGTTTCTCTTAAAAGCCATTTCTCGCAAATTCTTGCAATGATGTGTCGTCTTTTTGGGTCTTCAAATACAATTAAGTTTAAGGAAGATTGGACACTCCTGGTAGAAGTAGCCTCTGGTGGTTACATTCATGATTGGGCTAATATTATTTCTGATAATTTGATTAGATGTATCACTATCTATATAGAAAATGTAATCTTCCATCCAATACAATTACTCCTTTTTATATGAGTTCGTTTATCCTAGATGCTATTTGTTTTTCTACTGAATTTCCGTCATTAGGATGGAAATGGATTATAGAAGTCAAAACCCCCATATTTTTTCAGTTATAATTCATGTGGGAATCAAAATAACACTCTCATATGTTTATAATATGTAATTATATAATGCTCCTAGTTTTTCAAGTCATTTTCGAAAGGAAAATCTCTAGAGTCACCCATGAAGCCAATAGAAGTCTCAGGTCTATAGGAAGATGGTTTGGTGAATAATTTTTCACACATATCCGAGTTTTCAAAAGTCATGCTTGCCCTCATTTCCTACCCTTATATATACCAGATAAATTATTGGCCAAGGGGATTGCTTATCAAACTGTAGGTAATGGGTTGACTAAATTTCTTAAAGAGGCCAAAAAGACAATTTGGCCAACTTTTCCTATTTCATGTGGGTCATATACTCTCAAAAATTTCAAGCATGACTATCTTGAAATTGATCAATTAAAACCATTAAATTTCCCAATTCTACCCAACAAAAATTATGATTCATATGGTGTTTCCAGAGAAATAATGAATCACGTTAAGTTGTGAGCATTTGCAAGTGAGCCTGATAAATTTAACGATGTTTTTGAGTCAATTCTAGAATTCGCAAGGGTTCTGCAAATAGAAACCGTAAGGTTCAGTGTAGAAGAGTTCATACAATTCAAAAAATATCCTAAAAAGAGGAATTCTCATTTTCTAGACTACATATTCTACCAGTCCAGGTTCAAGTGCCAAAAGAAGAACAAATTCAAATTCCAATTCTTCCAGTTTAGATTCAAGGCGAGAAGCAGAAGAAATTTTTATTTCGATTCCTCTAGTTGAGGTACCAGTATTAGTGGCATAACCAGAAATCGTGGATGTTCCGCAAGAAGAGAGGTTTAATTAAGACTGGGAAAGTTTTGAATAAACATCATTTGATACTAATACTCCTGCTGATCATAATGATATTTTGATAGAAACTTTTCCTACTGAAGATTCTCTAAAAACGAAAATTCATGTAGGTGTGTTATGAAACCAGCTCCAAAAATAGTAGAAAAGAGAGATTAACGCCTTATAAATCAGCCACTTCAAGGGGGAAACCTCCAATACATTACATAAATGAGAAATTCTTGGATGATACAAATGACTAAAACCTCCTTCTATATATAGGAGTCCATGGGATCACAATATAATCCTAGCCGACCTAACAATAATAACAATATTGGGGTTACAGGGGTACAACAATAACAATATGGGGGTTACACTAACAACAATAAGGGACTATACTAGTAATATAGGGACCTAACATTCCCCTCTCCTTCAAAAAAGTGGTGTCCTCAATGCTTGAGTAGCTCCGGATGCTTCTGTATAAAATTCTCATCCTCCTACGTAGAATATTCAGTGGGTAAGTTATTCCGTTTGATGAGATACTCTGAAATTGATCCATTTCGTAACTGTTGAATTCTTGTTTCGGTGACTGATTCAAGTTCTAATATGATTTTTTCTTCCTCATCAAGTTCTGGAAATATTGTTTAAACTGGAAGTTTTTCCCCTATAACCTTCTTTAATCATGAAACATGGAAAACTGGATGCACTCGCGAAGAAGTAGGAAGCTCCAATTTTTGTGCCATAGTACCAATCTTTTGCAACACCCTGTAAGGACCATAGTAAATTGGCGATAATTTATTATCTGTCTTAGATTTCTTGAGGGAAATTTGTTTGTTTGGTTGTAGCCATAAAAATACCCAGTCCCCTACATCAAAACTTCTCTCACCGCGATGTTGATCTGCCCGTTGTTTCATTAGATTTTGTGCCAAATTTAGGTTATCCTTTAACAGTTGGAGAACTTCTTTTTGATGCTCGAAGTGATATTCCACTTCTTGAACCTTAGAATTTTCTCTTAAAGAAGATGTGATGGATGGTGGATGATATCCATAAAGTGCCATAAATGGGGTCGTTTTTGCTGTAGTATGGAATGAAGTGTTATACGACCATTCAGTGAGAGGTAACCACTTCACCCATTGTGTTTTATTATCAGATACAAAACAACAAAGATATCCTTCCACACATTTATTCACTATCTCATTTTTACCATTCGATATTGAGGATGATAAGATGAAATATGAGCTAGTTGAGTACCCGAACAAGAAAACAATTCCATCCAAACATTTCCAGTAAAAATGGGATATATGTCATTGACAATAATCTTTGGGATTCCATGTAGCTGTTGAATTGTTTCCAATAAATGCAGTAGTAATCGTACTTGCTTTAAATGGATGAGATAATGCACAAAAGTGTGCATACTTGGTAAGTCTATTAACTACCACCATGATGACACTCTTTCCTTTGGTCTTAGGTAAACCTGTGATAAAATCCATTGAAATATCCTCCCAATGTTGACTTGGAATGGATAAAGGTTGTAGAAGACTCGGCGTCTTAATTGTATCAACTTTATTTTGCTGGAAAACTAAACATCTCGCCACAAAATTTTGAATATAAGATTTAAGGTCATCCAAAAAAAATCTTTCTTCACCCTGTGGTAAGTTTTTAAAAATCCCAAGTGTCCTCCTAAAGGAGAAGTGTGCAATTCCAAAAGAATCTTTTTTTTTAGTTGGGAATTCTTGCAAATATATAAGAGATCTTTGTACCATAAGGAATAATTTTTCCAACTAAATGTATCAGATGTACTGGGATCTTGATACCACTTTTGAATGGATGTCCACACTTCTTCATCCTTCTTCCATTCATCCCTTCCTTCGGTTATCCATTCTGGTTAGATAATAGAAATGTCACAAACCAATGCTTCCACCTCTTCATCCTTTCTTGAGAGTGTGTCTGCAACAACATTTAGCTTCCTTTTTTTGTAGATGATTTCAAAGTCATAACCCAACATCTTTGTGACCCATTTTTGCTACTCTTCTGAAGATAGTCTTTGTTCCAAAAAGTGTTTAAGACTATCATGATCAATTTTTACCTTGAAGTTTCTACCCATTAGGTAAGGTCACCATTTCTTTAGTGCATGTAGTATTGCCAAAATTGCTTTCTCATAAATATCTTTCTGCAAATACTTTCCTTTGATTGGATGACTTTAAAAAGCTATGGGTCTTCCTTCTTGCATTAAAGCAACACCAATTCCATTTCCTGAGGCATCACATTCCACAAAAAAATGTTTTTGTGAATTTTGGTGTAGCTAAGACTAGTGCTAGGCACATTTCCTCTTTAAGATATTCAAAGGCCTTAATTGCTTCAGAAGATTATGAAAATGCATCTTTCTTCAATAATGTTGTTAGAGGTGCTGCTATTCTCCCATAATTCTTAAAAAACTTGTGATAATACCCTATTAACCAGAGAAATCCTCGCAACTACTTTATGGTTGTGTGGACTTTCTGATCCTTAATGGCTTTAATTTTGATAGGGTCTACCTTAACACATTCATGAGATACAATATGACCTAGATATTCCACCTCTTGTACTCCAAAGAAACATTTGGATGGTTTTTCATATAATTGTTTCTCCTCCAATAGTTTAAGCACCCTATCAACATGTTTAACATGATCCTTCCAAAACCTGTTGTAGATTAGTATGTCATCAAAAAATACTAGCACAAATTTTATAAGGAAGGTTTTGAAAATGGAATTCATCAACCCTTGAAATGTAGAAGGTGCATTGGTAAGGAAAAAAGGCATGACCAAAAATTCATAATGACCCTCATGAGTTTGAAATATTGTTTTTGGAATATTTTCGGTCTTCATTCTAATTTGATGATATCGTGAATGAAGATCCAACTTGGTAAAATAAATTGCTCCATGTAATTCATCCAATAATTCATCAATCACAGGAATGGAAAAATTATCTTTAATAGTGAGCTTATTGAGCTCCCTATAATCCGGACACATGTGCCATGATCCATCCTTCTTGTTCACCAATACTACTAGAGTAGAGAAAGAACTTTGACTAGGTTGAATTATACTAGCCTCTAACATTTCTGCAATCATACGTTCAATTTCACTATTTTGGACATAAGGATATATATAAGGCCTAATGTTTGGATAAAAACTTCCTGGAATAAAATGAATAGCATGATCATGATCAGGAATAGGTGGAAGTCCTTTGGGATTTTCAAACATGATGGAATGATTGTCCAAGACTTTTTGGGATATGGAGAAATAGATGATTTTGGTGTTGGAACTTCCAGTGAGCATAATTGTGAAATTACACCTCGTTGTTATTTCTTCAGAAGCTTTGTCATGACATTATAACTTATTATCTTTCCTGGCTTCCTTGTGATACCCCGTAATTTGATTTACTTTCCTTCCAAAAAATATTTCAAGAGAATTTCTTGAAAATTAAAATATATCGTCCCTAAAGATTGTAACCATTGTACTCCTAGTACAACATCAACACCTCCCATTAGAATGGAAAGAATTGGACTATTCAATACATATTCCCCCATGGTTAGCTTAATATTATGGAATTTTCCAGAGCAATTTATAGTTCCTCCATTTGCAACCATCACTTGAAATTCTAGTGTTGGGTATAGGAAACCATTCAATTCCTTAGCTACCTTAAAATGAATAAAATTATGGGTAATACCTGAATAAATCAACATATTACCTTTTTCTTCTTGATATTTCCTTCTATCTTGAGATTTTAAGAAGTGGTAATTCCTACCAATTCATTACACGATATGGTATGACTCAATTCTTCTTCTTGTAGGGTTGGTTCCTGGCGTATATCCTCTTCTTTTGAAGTTTCTTGTTCATTTTCTTCCTCCTCTTCACAATCTATGTAAAATAATTTCTTCTCGGCACACTTATGACCTTTAGTGTATTTTCTATCACAACTATATCAAAGCCCTTTTTCTCTTTTTTCTTCCAATTGTTGTGGTGTCAACCTTGTAGGTTGTGGAAGTCTAGGAGTAGCAACACTTCCATTTTTATAGATTTGAGTGGTAGGATTCCTTGTCGCCATAATTTTACATTCAATTTTTCTTTCCAACCTGAATGCCTTCTCCAATGAATCAGGTTCCCAAATGCAAACTTCATGTTGGATGTTATCCTTTAAAGTCCCTATGAAGACATCAATCTTGTGTTCCTTAGGAATATTAGTTATGCTTATATTCAATTTTTGGAAGTCCTCAATGTACTCCACCACTGAACCCTTTTGTTTGAGATTTATCAATTGGATAAAGAAGGTGTTGCTCTTTGTATCCTCATAATGTGATATCGTTTCCTCTAGAAAAATTGACCAAGCGACAATTTTTTTACGAGAGTAAAGCCATCGATACTATACAAATGTATTTTTTTCTAAATTTAAAGTTGCAATGCGTACCTTTTGTGTGTTTTTCACATTATTGAGATCAAAATAGTGCCCTTTCTGTAGTATCCATGTTATGGGATCCTTGCCATCAAAATTCCTCATACGCAGCTTTAGAATATGGTGGTTCTTCAATCCAATATTAGAGTTTATGAAATCATGATTAACATTTATTTTGTTCACATCATGAGTTTCCTCTACTATATTTTCGTCATTAGGAATCATTTCTTGTATTAACCTTGTCATCAAACCTTCCATGTCTGCTTTTAGATCATTCTTCATGTCTTCCATGTTGTCTTTCATTTTTTCATTGATCTTAGCTTCCATGCCATTCTTCAAACCATCCATGCATTTCCTCAAACCATCCATCTTAGCTTCCATTCCTTTCTTCAAAACTTCCATTTCATTTTTTTTTTCTCTTTGTGAGAGAAAAATTTGGTGCACTTTCTCTTGTAATTTTGTTATGTCATGTTGCGCTTCTTCCTCTTCATGAGTCATAGTAGAGCCTTCTAAAGGCTTAATGGGTGTTGAATTATTTTTAGGTGGTATTTTAGAACCCAATACTGATATCTATGCTTCAATATTCTCTTGGAGTCGCTTTAAACGGATTTTTCACACAAGACTTATGCAATTTGAAAAAACCATACACACATTTCTCTTGCTTTTGAGGATCTCAATATTAAAACTGAATGATCTCTGTGATTTAGAATCTTCAATATCTGAAATTTGGCCCTATAGTATCCCTCTAAATATTCTTTCAAATGCCACATGTATGACCTAATTTAGAGTCTTCAAGACAAAGTTATACCTAATCTCCCACAATGACCTAATTATGGACTGGTTCAGTAGAGCGAACTTGTACGATATGCCATGGTTCACTTTTTTCTCCTTCGTCTCTAAAATTGATGTATAGGAAACTGCAGTCCATGTACTTATGACCACTTTTTACAGAATTCCAATCTGACACTCAGAGAGAGAGTTATAACAATTTTCCCACAGTCACCTCTTTGAGATAAAATTCAGGATCCTGAAAAAACCATAAATTCCCCAAACAATATCTACAAAATTATTGCGAACCAAGATATGATTTTTTTACTGGCGGTTCCTAAGGATTTTGAATTGGCACTGTAAACATTTCAGATTCTTAACCTTCATAGAAAGAAATTTATCGCACAAATGCCACTATGACCTGTTTTAGGTGAAATTTGAGAGCTTGGAAAAAGCCTAACTTCCACAGATCACATCTCCGAAAATATTGTGAACCAAGATCTGAAATTTATACACGACATTCATCAGGATTTACGCTTCTCTTTATAAGAATTTTAGCTTCTGAACCTTCATAGAAAAAAAATTATAGAGAAAATTCCACGATGACCTGTTTGGAGCAGCAAAACCCTAGAATCCAAAGCTCTGATACCAAATGTTTTGAAACCAACTCCAAAAATAGAAGAAAAGATAGATCAAAACCTTAGAAATCAACCACTTTGAGGGGGAAACCTCTAATAAATTACATAAATTAACAATTCTTGGATGATACAAATGACTAAAACCTCCTTCTATATATAGGAGTCCATGGGGTCACAATATAATCATAGCTGACCTAACAATAATAATGTAAGGGCACAATAATAACAATATTGGGGTTACATGGGTACAAAAATAACAATAAGGGTGTTACTCTAACAACAATAAGGGACTATAATATTAATATAGGTACCTAACAAGGTGAATCAAGCTTTCAAAAAGTTTCCTCTAATCTAAATGATTTTAAAGATCAAAGAGAAATTTGAGAAATCTCATTCACTGCAGAGGTTTTTGAAATTACTCCTCAGCAAAATAAGACAATAAAGACCAATGATACAGAGGAGAAACAAGAAGAAAAATCAGTGAAATACATGGAGATTATCTCTGCTTTTCCAACAACAGAAATAATTTTGAATATTGAGGATATACCTCCATTGGATGTATTTTACAGTCTAAAGCATAAATTTGTTGTATCCAAGTCAAAGAAGAAACGAAAGATTGAAGATTCTCCAAAAATGCCTATGGACACAACATCAATGTAAGTTCTCTGGAAAGGAACTCAATCCACTCCAAGAAAAGAAATTAGCTGATTATCTCAGTTTGCAGGTGCTTATTCAGACACAACTATTCATAAGGAAGTAGAGGTTGAGTCATTAATCATGGAGAAAGATTAGAAAATGGCTCAAATGGAGAAAAAATTCTTTAATGAAAAACAAAGGATAGAATAGGAGTTGCAATCAAGTATTAATAGTTTGTAACTAGAGTTTTAAGGTCCCAAAATAAAACTCGAAAAATGAAATTAAAGAAAAGGATTTAATAGTCCATCAATTAATGCAGAAAATTCAAAATATCTAGGAGAATCCAGAACTTAATGAAGTAAATAAAGAAGCAACAAAACTTGAAACATTGTTGGTAAACCAACAGACAATTTTCTATCTGAAGTATAAACAAATTCAAGAGAAGATTAAAATAAGTGATCAGTTAGTCACTCAAATTTCTGATTTGAGGATATATTATGAAGAAATTGATGATAAAGTGTTAAAGTATATATATATATTGGCAAGAGAGTGTGCAAGGAAGAGTGACCAATCTTCCTTGTCTTGAGGAATCAATAAAGGATATAATATTTGGAGACTGGGACATGAAAATGAAAAGTGAAGAATTAGCTATCATCAGAGCTAAAAATATGTCATTCAACATCCCTCAGTATATAAAATATTCTCTTCTACAAGCCAATCTTATCTAGGAAATTCTAAAAGACATTATGCTGGAAGTCAGTCTTCTGAAACAATATTGGCAAGAAACATCAAGTAGGAAATCTCTTGACATAGAAAATTTGACAAAGGTAGATATGGAAATTTACTCGTAGTTGTTGATCAAGCCTCACAATCAATTGGGAGTGCTGAGGTGTCTTTCCAAAACAAAAATTAAACTTCTTCTAGCACTGAATGATGCAATATTCACGGGCAAGATGAGAATGCAACTAATTCATCCTCCCCAACTCGGATATATGATCAAAACCTACCAGCTCAACGAACAATTAGACAGTGGATCCGAGAAACAATCTTGAGACTATTATAACTTGAGTAGGATCTTGGTATTTTTCCCTCCTTTCCAGTTCAATAGGAGATTGGAATAATTTTCAAGACCTATTCCTTGCTAAATATGGTGATGATAGGACAATTACCTCATTAATCAATGATCTTTAACAAGTTAGTGAATAAAATTCCAGCTGCCTCTCTACCAGGATTGGATGCACAGATAGAGTGGTACATATCTTCACTTCCTTCGAATACAGAAATTTTTGTAGATAGAGCCAATAAGCATAGCCTTGTAGAAAATAAGAAAGAAACCTTGTTTGTTGAGAGAAGAATTGTAGCTTTAGAAAATGAGACCGAGTTAGAAGATAAAAAATCTAAAAAAATAACATTTAAAGGTGAGAAAAATAAGAAAACTCCCAAATATCATTTCGATCTTGAAGGATTGCAAAAGGTCCTGAAGACCATGTCCAGTTAAATGGTTGAAATAAAAAAACAACATGATGATACTTATAGTAAAAAACCCTTTAGATCATTTAGAAAAAATCAATCGTCTATATCACAACCCTCAATATCATTTCTAATGTTGAATATGAAGAAGAAGAAGAAGAAGAAGAAGAAGAAACTTGTTGGGTTTGTGTTATATTATTTCCAAGACTAGTCATGTGCGGGGGGGAAATAGACCCTCCTATACGTTGCACAGGGTGCAGCAAGGGGGTCACAAGGGGGGCAGCAGCCCCCCATGTCAGGGTCTGAGGTAGTGCCCTGGGAAAAAAAATTTGGGCCTTAATTTCAGGTGGGTGGACCCGCCCATGGTTTTGTGCATGGGTTTGCACATGGTTTTGGGGCATGATGGTTTTTGGCCCCTGGTATTTTGTAGATCCGGTCAAGGGAACTATAGTTATGTTCTAATCCAGGGTTAATGGATTGGGGTTTATGTATGCTTCGGCATGTATATATATGTGTTGTAATACTAAAAGGAACATAATGAAAAATAAAGCTAGTCATCCCAATTCGAGATCTAGGGGAAAATACCTGTGTTTATCTATTTTATGTTTTATGCTCTTGCTATTGTTTATTTTCTGTTCATAAGATTCGTTTGTAGATAATTTCTATACAGGGTTAAAACCTACAAAAACTAAAACTTTTGTTGAAGAATCTCAAGATGAGAAAGTAGCTGAATTACATGTATTATGGGAATTTTTCTTACATTCCTTTGATGAAGATATAGAATCTAAAGCAGTTCCTGTTAGCACTAGAAGTAAGGCTTCTGCAAAACCAAATCAATCAATACAGAAACATAAGGTCCCAACTTCTATTGCTAAAGAAAAACCTATCAATTAGAAATCACCAGTCAAACCATCTCAGCAAGTTATTACTGAATCCAAACTGATTAAATCTGCACCCAATATTCAATCTACAACTTTGGTAATATCTGACAATATTGAATACAACATTGTCGAGAATATGAAGAAGATTAAGGCTAATATATCTCTTCATGAAGTTAGAAAATTAAAGAAACAACATAATATCTTATTGAAATATTTGAATGCAGTTACTTCATCTCCTCTTCCTTCAACTGTTATTGCTAAAGTTGCTAATGGGTTAGGGAAACCTCCAATTGAAAATTCAAAAAAAATTAAATGCTTCAGATGTTATTTTGATTGGTGATAGATCCAATTTTCACACCCCTCGTTTCCTCTTAACTTATGAAATATACAATCGAAACGATTATAACCGTTTGGTTGATTCTAGAATATAATCAAATATAATGCCATATTTAATTTGTGAGAAGTTGAATATCACACCCTAGAAATCATCAGTTATCATAGTTCAATTGGATATAACAAAGGTTAAGGTCTTAGGAGAAATCAATTCAGTAAGTATTCGATTGTCATCAAATCCAAAAGTCTCTCAGATTATTGATATACTCATTTCTGACATCCCTCAATTCTACGATTTAATTCTTTACAGAGACTGGTCCGAGAAATTACATGGATATTTTGCAACAGACTGGTCTCACATGTGGCCTCCATACAATGGAAAACCCAACCAAATAAAATTTGATCATGAAAAGCATATGAAATACTCAGTTACAGATTCTAGAGAAGAAAATGAACCCATAGCATTCAACAATAATATTTTGGGTAATTATTCTACTAATTCACTCTTGGGAAATTTTAATGCTAAAATTTTACCTTTCATGATCGATTGTGTTAATTCACAAATAGAAAAATTTTCCCAAAATTATTTGACCAGATGCTTAAATTTTGAAGAAGGAACAATAATCCATTCTCCGTTTCGGAAAATTTTCTTTGATGGATCAAGATCCAATGATGGTGTAGGAGCAGGATGCATGCTTATTAGTCAAAAAGGTGAAAAAACTATGCTATCTTATGGACTTGAGTTTGAATGCACTAAAAATATTACTAAATATGAAGCTTTAGTTCAACATATTTGTAAAGAAATAAGTCTTGATATACAATATATTAAGATATTTGGAGATTCATAAACTGTCGTAAGACAAGTACGGAACACTATTCACTATCTCTCAATTCACTTGAAAAATTATCAATCTCTAGTTCAAGACCTCACATCTCAGTTTTTATCATTCAATATCTCTCTTATTCCTAGATCACAAAATACCAATCTTGATCTTTTGGCTAATGTTGCATCCAAGCTAATTCCACCAGAAGATTTTAGTCCTGACAGATTCTCTATCGAGTTGATTTTTCGTCCACCTGTGCTGGATAATGGAGAGTTTTCAATGACGATAGTGATATTTTAAGTTTTCTTACTTCTAAAAAATCATATGATGATCAAATTTTAGATGAAGATGAACTTGATAATCAAATAAAGCAACAAGATGAGAAGAATACTTTAGCAAAATATGTGGTAAAACTTGAATATTTATACGATTTAAAAGACAGATTCAAAAAAATCAACAATTGTAGACTGCAAAGTTCTAGTTTGAAGTCTTAACTAGTTAATTTAGGATCTGATAAAGAACATCAAGATATAAATGTAGGGCTTACCCTTTCATTTGATGAAAGAAATGCATTCATTTCCTTATTGAAAAAGTACAAAGATATTTTTGCATGGAATTATCAAGATCTTAAAACCTACAACACATCCATTAAAATATTATTGCTATGGTACTTGATGTTCAACCCATCCAACAAAATCTCACGAAAATACATCCAAATTTGGAAACTCAAATAAAAAATGAGTTAAACAAACTTTTGAAAGCCAAAATTATTTTTTTCTGTTATACATTTAAAATGGGTTTCTAATCTAGTGCCCATGAGAAAAAAGAATGGTGATATTCAAATTTGTATTCACTTTATAAATATGAACAAAGCATGTCAAAAGGATAATTTTCCTTTATCATTAATGGAACAAGTTTTACAGTCAGTAGCAGATTCAAGATTAATGACTTATTTAGATGGATTTTTCAGGATATATCCAAATTCTGGTTCATCGAGAGGATCGTTTGAAAAATACATTTAGAATGAAGTGGGGAACCTATGCATACCAAAAGATGCCATTCGGGTTAATGAATGCAGGAGAAACTTTTCAGAGGGCCATGGATATTTCCTTTAAATAATTGATAAATCAAATAGTGGTCATTTATCTTGATGATATAACCATATATTCAAAAAAGAGAAACAATCACTTGCATGACTTAAAGTAGATATTTGAAAGGTGCAGAAGATTTGGAATTTATCTTAATCCAAAGAATTCAATTTTTTATTTAAGTGAAGGTAAAATTCTTGGTTTTATCGTCTCAAAAAATGGAATTTGCATTGATCCTGACAGGATTAAAAAATCTCCCAAATTCGACAACCACATAACAAAAAAACAATGCAATCCCTTTTAGGACAGATAAACTTCGTAAAATGATTCATTCTAGATTTTTCGCATATAATTTTTCCTTCCATTGGAAAATATGATAAATAAAGATACATTTTTTAAATGGGGAGAGTAAGAAAAGGAAGCATTTCAAATTATTAAACAAGAAATTGCTGATGATGCTTCTCTTTCAACTCCAAATTTTACCAATGAATTCATTCTATATACTTTCACTTCTGATCTATCATATGCCGCGATATTAACTCAGCCAGATAATAACAAGTTTGGAACTCCAATTTCCTTTTTTAGTTCTAATTTTCAAGGAGCTGAATTGAACTATACTGGAGTCGAAAAACAAGCATTTGTAGTTTATAAAGTGATCAAATATTCTCACCCTTTTCTTCTGAAATCTCATGTCAAAGTAATCATTTCTTTTTCATCAGTCAGAAAACTACTTATAAAAAAGGAACTAGGAGAAAAGAGAGCCAATTAGGTAACTTCCATGCAATAATATGACTTAGAAATTAAACCTGCTAAATTTTTCAGAGGATAGGGATTTTTTAGATTGATTACAGGAATGAATGCCACATCACTTGATGAGGTAACTGCTACTATTGAACGATTCACTGAGGTACTCAATATTAACCCTCACTCTCAGTATGATGATTTAATATTTTATTTAAAGAATGGTTATGCTCCACTTAATTTTGATTCCAAAAGAAAATGAGCATTAACATTGAAGGTTAATCAATATCAATTAGTCAATGACGTGTTTTTCAGAAAAAATTATGATTATGTTTTACTCAGGTGTCTAGAAAAGAATGAAATACTTGATGTTCTTTAGGAACATCATGATGGACCAGCAGGTTGACAATTTGGTGGAGATACCACAATCCATAAAATTTTACATGCAGGTTATTATTGGCCAACATTATTCAAAGATGCACACAATTATGTCAAAAATTCTAAAGCTTGTTAAACTATGGCAGGAAGACAATGAAAAGCCTCAATACCACTTCAACCAATCAATATGGAACCACCTTTCAAACAATGGGGACTCGATATAAAGATGAGATTGTTCCTCATTCTTCTAAACATCATAAATATATTTTGACTATTGTAGATTATTTTACGAAGTGGGTAGAAGCAATACCTCTGAGGACAACCAACTCTAAAAATATTATTGAGTTCATTGATCAATTTATCATCACAAGGTTTGGTGCCCTTTATGCTTTAGTATTTGATGATGAGCTCCATCATTAGACATATTTGGAGGGGTTAATGGTCATATTGTTTCCTTCTTAAATCTATTTTTCTTGAATTTTTATTGTTATTTGGTTTTATGATGCTAGTATAGGTGGTGATTAAGGCTAACATACTCTGAGTGCCTAATATGAGGTTGAGTGAAGAAAATCATGAGTAATTGGAATTATTTTTGAATATTTCATCATAAATAATTGAAGAAGACAATAAAGAGAAATTATAGGAGGGTTTTCCATCCTCCTTAAATCTCGAAGGTAGCCAAAGGATCCCCAAGGATTCTCTCCAAAAATTCAAATTCTAGAGGCAACCAAGCAACTCAAAGGCCAAATTGCACTCAATCTATGTTTACTTGGAGTCAAGGGAACTCAATCACTATTTTCAAGGGAGCTGTTGGTAGCTATCTTGTAGAATAAATAGCGCAGAGCTAGATCTAGGAAATAAGGGGATTCTATTAGGAACTTTATTGCAAGATATTGAGCCTTTGATTATTGTACTTAGCAATTAAATTATGAGAATTGTAAAAGAATATTATTTCATGAAATGACCAGACTGATTTCATTTTACTAATTTAAGTTTTAGAGAGCTAGGCGTATGGGTTAGGGCCCAATTCATGTGCCTCAGCCTCTCTGTTGTACTTGTTCTTTGCTTGCTGTCAGTAGATATGCTTCTCACAGTTTCACTGTTGTTTATTTTTTCTTTCAGTGTGATGTTGTAGGTTTCATTTTCTTATGAGTAATAGAATAGAGGAGAAAACTCTAAAATTTGTGGATCAAGGCCTCTCTTATCATCTTTGTCAATAGATATTGCGGAGGGTAAACCTTCTCACAGACCCAAAAATTAATTTTTGTTAACTGTTTCTAAGAATAGGGAAAAGTTGCATTACCATGTTCAGCCTTCATTTCATGCTTTATTTTCATGCATATTTCTTTCTTCGTGCATGGATCAACAGAGTTTTTCGCAGGAATAAGAATCACAATACCAGGAAGCCCATTTTCACCTCCCCACTTCATTCTTCATCTCTATTTTTATGCCTCCATCATTGTTGTTGCGCCTCCATTTCCCTCCTATTTCTTTTATTGAATTTTCCACCCCTTTTATTCAAAAGATAGTTAAAAATGTTGATATTTTGACCTTCGCCATTTCCTCATCGAAATTCCTGCTACCATACTTCGCTCCATCTCAAATCGCAAACTGAATTTTTATTTTTTTCTCATTAACACTTACCACTCCAAACACCGATGCGATAATTCTCTATACTCTGCCTCATCGGAAATTGCAAATCACATTTTTTATTTTATTCTCGTTAACACTTTCTGCTCCCAATGCCGATGTGATAATTCTCTATAATTCACCACATCGCAAATCAAAAATCACATTTTTAATTTGGTTCTCGTAACACGTTCCACTCCCAACGCCGATTGCGATATCGTTGTCGTACTCTGCCATCGATCCGAATGCCATGTCATCTTGTTGCATTTCACATTTCGTAGTCTTTACCCCATTGCATTTCACATTTCATAGTATTTATCCCATCACATTTCACAATTCGTTCCCGCTCTTGAACAACACTTTGGCTACCCCTCTGTCTTTGCGATATTGCGATTGCGATATCACATATCGCAGATCGCACTTACGTCCTCGCATCACAAGTTTACCATCACACTTTTAAAATCCTCCCACTCAAAAGGATTTTTGAAATATTACAATTTTTAATAAAATCTAAACCCTCTTTCACACTTCTAAGCCTTGTTTCATGTGTTTAGCCTTCCCTTAGCACCCTTAATCCCCTTTTCTCCGAACTGCAAGAAACACTTGCTCAAGTTTAGTTAGATCATGGATAGAAGCATGGTAGATAGAGAATTAGATAAGTAGAGTTTTTTTAGCCGATTGGCCAAGTTAATTGTGGTTGAGAATTAGTTTCCTTCTTTCCATTCCTTTCTGCACATTAAATTAGTTTCATTTCTGTCATTTCCATTCTGTAAATTAAACTCACTTCATTTCTGTCATTTCCTCTCTGAAAATTAAATTAGTTTCATTTCCATAATTTCCTTTCTACAAATTAAATTAGTTTCATTTTCGTCATTTCCTTTCTGCAAATTAAGTTAGTTTCATTTCTTCCATTTCCTTCCAGCAATTTAATTTCCAGTTCTTACCATAGTTTAAGAAATAGCACCCTTTCGTAAAGTAGAAGAGGATGACATAAGAAAAATGCATCTGTTGTGTATATAGCACTGTCACCTCCAAGTTTGTACAAACCCCAGGTTGATAAAGTTAAGTAGGGTAGCCCCTGGGGAGTTGCATCACTCTTGGTGCAACACAAGGGCTCACCATTTGACAATGCCTCTTATTTTTCTGGAGATGCCATGACTAAATTTTCTTTGAAAATAGGGTTTAAATTGAAATATTTTTCAAATTATTATCCTCGGGGAAACGGTTTGGTAGAATCCACAAATAAAAACCTCAAAATAATAATTAAACACACCATTGATCAAAACCATAAGAATTGGCACAAATATTTTACTTTTGCATTATGGGTAGATAGGATAGCTAAAAAAGCGTCAATAGGAACTTCTCCTTTTTGATTGGTATATGGTAAGGAAGTAATTTTACCTTCAAACGTAGTTATCCCGTCAACTTCCCTAGTACAATTCATAAACGAACAACATTTCTCTTCATTACAATCAAGAATGTCCCAAACAAATAAAATGGAAGAAGAAAGAGAAAAGGCTAAAATGGTACATAATCATCATCAACAATTGATTAAAAGTTCTTTTGATTCAAATACAGTTAAAACAAAACAGTTTGAAATTGGAGATTTGGTTTTGAAATGGGAAAAAGAGCATGAAGACAAAGGAAAACATAGAAAATTTCAAAAAATATGGCTTGGTAATTTTAAAATAAGCGAAAAAATAGGTCCATCAACTTTTGTTTTGAAAAATTTGCGAGGGAAGAAGGAAAATCTTCCTCTTAATGGACTTATCCTCAAAAATTACTTTTCTTGAAAGAAAAAGAAGTTTTTTTTTGTATAAATATGTACATAGTTTAAATTATAATAAAACATAATTTTACACAAAATGTGAAGCACTTCATCATATTCTTGAACATCAAAGTGTTAATATTCAAAGATATAAAACTAGGAAATAACCCATTCAATTGAGATCTCTATTTCTTTGGAAAATTTTGATTCAAAATAGCCAAATTTGAAAAAAGAATTTTTCTAACCCATGTAAATTGAAAATATTATTTTGACATGAATCAAGTTGATAAATTTATTTTTACGAAGTATAGGATTTTGTTGAGGTATTAGCATCTTTTACTTAAATGGTCATCCAAAAGCTCAAAAGGAGAAAAATGATAACCTCCCCATTCATTCATATTAGATATTTTTTCAAATTTTAATTAAAAAATATATAAAAATTTAAACTTGAGAGATCTTATTGCGAGTCAACTCATCATGTTCATAGGAAACTAGTAAACTTGACATTATCAAGCTGGCTACCAAACCAAGATAATGGCTCTAGGCCTAAAAAACCTAAGACAGGGGATCTCATCAAAGTTAGCTTGTTCAAATTTACTAATAACCAGTGAATGAAATTATCACTTCTGGCTACCAAACTAGGATAATGATTTTAAAGTGATAAAAAAAAAAATGAAAAAAATAATTACATTACCTTTGGAAATATCTATTATGTTATGAATGGGATACTAGATCATTTTGGTTAAATAGTAACGGTATCGAGGCTATGAATGCCTACTGGAAGCAGTGGCTCTACTAGTGACTAATAAGTTCATCAAACAAGCTAAACTTTGAATGAATTCATACTTATCTTTTCAACTTGCTACAATTTGATTCATTTAGAAAGAAATTTCATTTGCAAAAGTAAGAAATTTTTTCAAGTAAAACTAAGCTATTTGGAATGAAATTTACCTATATAAAAGACATATTTCAATCACTTATAATTTCCTAAAATATTTTCTTTAAGTATTAATATTTATCATAGATTCTAGATTCATCCAGTGTATCGCCAATTGTTGTAGTATTACAACACCCACACCCCCCCCCCCCCATTTTTCTAGATAAATAGTATAGAAAGAAAAATGGGGACCCTTTTAAATAATTCTTAGGATTATTTTTATTTTAGAAATAAAACTTATAATTTGAGTCTATTAGATTAAATTTTTTTATTCTTAAAAAACCATAAGAAAATCACAAAAATTGCTCCAAGGAACCCATAAAGGACTAAAAGTACCAGAAGCGAAAACTAAATCACCGAAACAGAAAAGGACGATATGTGAAATTGAAAAACGCCGATATGTGAAGCTGTGAATCACCGATGTACAAAGTTGTGAAGTACATTATGTAACGGATACCGATATCTAAATCTTTCATCTGACATACGCTGATATCGCAGTCCATCATTCAACAGAAAAACCATCGCAATATCACATTGTCGCATGTCGCACATTGCTGCAAAATGTTGAAACTCGCTAAACGTGAAAAAAGATGATTTATGGATCTTGATAAGATAACAACTGTCAAACTCACACGAAGCCCTTCCTATCAATTTAATGTTAATTCAGGTGTTTTATGATCTCAATATTTGCAATCGATTATATAATTATTTCATATTTAATAAAAAGGATTCCCATTATGCATGAGTTAAGGTGATACGACAATTAATAGCATTTGACATGATCTCATCTTATGCTCTCTCATTTTGTTTCAACATGGTAATTCTGGAAAATTAGGCATAAACGGATGTCTAGGCTAATTAAAGCACGAAGGAATTTTTCCACGACACTTCAGTTAGTTATTCAGAAAGAGGAAGACCACGAGATGGCTCATTTAGTCTCAAACACAACATGCAACCTATAAATTGGTTCCTCAAGCTGGGAAGGGATTTATAAGTTGTTTGAGAATGAGAGTCCACAAGTAATTTTGAACAGAAATGCTGTAACTGATGATTCTTCATCCATGGATTCAGACTCATGATCCGACACAAATAACTCTTTTATGCACAGAATTGTTGCACGTCATAAATCCTACCATAAATTGAGTTAGTAAGATGGGTGTTAGATAAAGTGGACATTCAAGATAGACATTTTGTTACCAAAAAGCAGAACAGTCATTGGTTCTCTAATTCCTGCATATATGAAGGGAATGTATGAATTGTCTGAGCCCCAGAAAAGATACGACAACTATTGTTTCCAATAATTCATGCGAGAGAATGAGCACCATGCAAATGTGATTAAGGATTGGAAAAATGATCCTAATCACCATAAATGCGGCGATAAGGGTATGTACTTAGTAGTTTCCCTTAAAATCCCTTTCTCGTAAATTGCTGCTATGATGTGTCTTCTTTTTGGGTCTTCAAATACAACCAAGTTTAAGGAATATTGGACACCGTTGATAGAAGCAGCCTCTGACGGCTATATTCTTGAGTGGGATAATATTATGTCTGATAATTTGATTAGATGTATCACATTGTATAGAGAAAATCGTAATGTTCTATCCAATACAATTACTCATTTTTATATGAGTTTGTTTATCATAGATGTTGTTTTTTTTTCTAATGAACTTCCGTCATTAGGATGGAAATGGACCAGAGAAGTCAAAAACCCCATATTTTTACAGTTATAATTCCTGTGGGAATCAAAATACCACTCTCATATGTTTAAAATATGTAATGATATAATGCTCCCAGTTTTTCATGTCATTTTCAAAAGGAAAATCTCTAGAGTCACCCTTGAAGCCAATAGAAGTCTCAAGTCTATAGGAAGATGGTTTGGTGAAGAATGTTTCACATACATTTGAATTTTCAGAATTCATGCTTGCCATCAAATCCTACCCTTATATATACCAGATAAATTATTGGCCAAGGAGGTTGCTTATGAGACCATAGGTAATGGGTTGACTAAATTTTTAAAAGAGGCCAAAAAGACAATTTTGCCAAATATTCCTATTTCATGTGGGTCATATACTATTGAAAATTTCAAGCATGCCTATCTTGAAATTGATTTATTAAAACCCTTCAATTTCCAAATTCTACCCAAAAAACATTATGATTCATAGTGTTTCTAGAGAAATAATGGATCAAGTTAAGTTGCAGGAATTTGCATGCGAGCCCAATAAATTTGACGATGTTTTTGCGTCAATTCCATAATTCTCAAGTGTTATGCAAATAGGAACAGAAATTTTTAGTCTAGAATATTTAATACAATTAAAACAATATCGTGAACAAAGGAATTCTCATTTACTAGATTACATATTCCTCTAGTCCAGGTTCAAGTGCCAGAAGTAGAAAAAAATCAAATTATGATTCTTCCAGTTCATATTCAAGTGTGAGAAGAGGAAAAAATTTCAATTCTAATTCCTCCAGTTTAGGTACCAATACCAGTGGTAGAAATGAAAATCATGGATGTTCCCAAGAAGAGAGGTTTAATCAACACTGGGAAATTTTTGAAAAAGCATTATCTAGTACTACTACTCCTGATGATCATTAGGGGAATTTTGAGGTCTATAATAGGCCTCCTAAGAAAAATTTACAACCAACATAAACTTTATGAGAACCAAGAGGATTCAAGATGATGATGTCAACCATGGCAGATGATTCACCATTTTTGGAGTAAAAAATTAAAAAGATTAAAAAATAATAAAATAATAAAACTACTTTTTCAACTCGTATTTTTAAATTATCTCCCTAAAGGTTTACTATAATTTTGAGCGGGACTACTCTTTAGATGAAAAATTTAATTCCTCATCCAAGGTGTACCCATTTTGCATAATTTTTATGGAACCTGCAATACAGAAAATGAGAAACACATGAAAAAATGTGATTGCAATGACATTTTCATGTATTTCTGATTTTTCGTTTAGAAGAGTCCATGAAAAGTATGCAACATGAGTACTTCTTGGATGGGTAATTAAAAATTTCATCCAATGAGTATTCCTGCTCTAAATTTCAGTAAAACCTTAGGGAGATAAGTTCAAACTAAGAGTTGAAAAAAGTACTTTTTTCTACTTTCCCTCTAAAATTTGATGATGTAATAAAATATTATTTTATTATTTCCACTATTATTTTATAATTTCCTTATGAGGCCCATTTTAGACCTCAAAATTCCCCTAATGTCAGAATTCTATTTTGTTAGAAACTCTTCCTACTGAAGATTCTCTAAAAATGGAAATTCATGTAGGTGAATCAAGCATTCAACAAGTTTCCTCTAATCTAAACGATTCTAAAGATCAAAGAGAAATTCAAGAAATATCATTCACTATAGAGGTTTTCGAAATTAATCCTAAATGAAATCAGACACTAAATATCAATGATACAGAGGAGGAACAAGAAGAAACAACGGTCCAGGACATGGAGATTTTCCTCATTTTTCCAACAAAAAAAATAATTTTGAAGATTGAGGAAATACCTCCATTGGATGTATTTTATAGTCCAAAGGATAAATATGTTGTATCCAGGGCAAGGAAGAAATGGAAGATTGAATATTCTGCAAAAATGCCTATGGACACAACATCAATGCATGTTCTATGGAAAGGAAATCATTTCACTCTAGGAAAAGAAGTTATCTGATTATATCAGTTTGTAGGTGATTATGCAAACACAACTATCATAAGGAAGAAGATATTGAGTCATTAATCATGGAGAAATTTCAGAAAATGGCTCAAATGGAGAAACTTTTCTTTAATAAAAAACAGAGGATAGAGCAGGAGTTGCAATCAAGTATTAATAGATTGCAACTAGAGTTTAAAGGTCTCAAACTCAAACTTGAAAATGAATTTAAAGAAAATGATTTAATATTCCATCAATTATAGCAGAACATTCAAAGGCTCCAGGAGAATCCATAACTTAATGAGGTAAATAAAGAAGAAACAAAACCGGAAACATTGTTGGTAAACCAACAGACAGTTTCTATTCGAAGTACAAACATATTCAAGAGAATATTAAAATGAGTGATCCGTTAGTGACTCAAATTCATGATTTGAGGATTTATTATGAAGAAACTGATGATAAAGTGTCAAAGTATATATATTGGCAAGACATTATGAAAGGGAGAGCAACCAATATTCCTCGTCTTGAATAATAAATAAAGGATATAATATTTGGAGACCGGGACATGAAAATGAAAAGTGAAGAATTATCTATCATTAAAGCTAGAAATGTGTCATTCAACATCTCCGAGTATATAAAATATTCTCTTATACAAGCCAATCTTATCGAGGAAATACCAAAAGACACTATGCCAAAAGTCGGCCTTTTGAAACAATATTGGCAAGAAACATCAAGCAGGAAATCTCTTGACATAGAAAAATTGACAAAGGTAAATATGGAACTTTACTTGTGTTTGTTGATCAAGCCTCATCATCAATTGGGAGTGCTGAGGTGTCTTTCCGACACAATAATTCAACTTCTTCCAACGCTCAATCATGCAATATTCACGTCCCAGACAAGAATACAACCAATGCATCCCCCCAAGCTCAAATATATGATCAGAGCCTGCCAGCTCAAGGAACAGCTAGAGAGTGGATTCGAGAAATAGTATTGAGACTGTTATAACTTATGAATTTTAATTTCCTAGTTTTTGGTTTATATTTTAGATTAGACTAAGAAGAATTCTTTCACAAGTATTCTATTTTTGTAATAGTAATTAGTATTTAAACCCATTTCATGCATTTAGAAAGGGGTCCAGATTTCTGAGAAGGAGGATTTTGGAACCTACACTATTGTTTGAACATAAGTATCTAATTGAAATTCTAACCCCAGAGGCTATCTTTTCAGAACTAAGCTATGATGCAACAGGCACTATTATCTATGTATTAATCATTTTATGCTTTCTGAGATTTTAGCATACTTGTTTCTATTTATTTGTCTTTTTCTGATAAGCATTGAAATGATATATATTCTTATTACTATTCATAAACTGTATTGAATGATATGTTGTTAGATAAGTGACTTTGAAAGTTGTTATATGATTAATGTTCTTCATCCACTAAATTAGTTATGTCGATTTAGTTTCTTTAAGGTGCTTATATTAATTTTGAATGAAAATGATCTATATTGTTTCATGATTCTAAAATCCTAATTTGTAATCATATAAATAAGTCCATCCTGGGAAATAGTTAGCATTAGTTTTCTATAAATTATCATTATAATAGATCACCCCATTTGTGTTGATTTTATTCCATTATTTTATAAAATATTTTCTTATACGGGAAACTAGTCCCTATATCCCTAGTCGGACCCACCATTTCAATAGAAAAGGAGTTGCAAGGAGTTGATTTTACCTCCCAAAGGGGTGGAATCCCTAATGTTGAAGAAGTCACTCTCCAACCTTCAACATTTTTGGCGCTAGAAGGAGGGAATCCGACTATGTATGGCATATAAAGCTGAATCTGAATTGAAAAGCCAACATAAGAGTCAAACTCCCTCCAAAGTTTCTACAGCTTCTAGATCTCGTTCACTATCTCCTAGTCATAAGCCCAAATTTGTATAACATTTCTTACATCTCCTAAAAAATTACCTCATATAATTTCTTCATAACACATTGTTGAATCTCCTGAAGTTCAGTCTTTGGTTGAAAGATTAGAAAAAATATCTATATCTCCAGATAAGACAACCAATCAAGAAGTTTGTGAAGAAATTATTACATCTAAGTTTCAAAGTACTAGTGTGTTAACCCGATCACAAAGTGAAAAACTTGGGATAACTCCTTTCAAGTTTCCTATTTTATCTCATCATAAGAAAGTAACCACATAAGCATCTCAATCGGGTATCAGTGAGATCACATCATCTTCATTCTCATTTACTCCCACCATCTCATCTATAAACCCATTTCTATTCATCAACCCACTTCTACTCAAACAGCCAGTGTTACTGTAAGTAGTACTAGTCCTGTAGTAAGTTCTTCTCCATCCATATCTGCTTCTAGACCCACTAGCTCATCTTCACAAGTAGCAACTCAAACAATGTCCAACCTACCATGGGTTAATCTAGGAGCTGTTCAAATGAAAAATTTACATCCTCTCCCGGATCTTCCAGAAAAATTGTTACCAAAATATAATCCTGACGATGGCCTTCCTGTTGAAGAACATCTCAATAATTTTATGTTGGCTATGATTCAACCACGTTATGCAACATGAAGATGTTGTAGTAATATTGTTTCCATATAATTTTCAAGGATTTGTAGTATCCTAGTATTTTTCCCTCCTTTCCAGTTCAATAGGAGATTGGAATACTTTTGAAGACCCATTTCTTGCTAAATAAGGTGATGATAGTACAATTGCATCATTAATAAATGATATTTCTAATCTAAAATCTAATTCAAATGAAAAGATCAAGGACTTGAACTCTATATTTAACAATTTATTGAATAAAATTCCAGCTACCTCTCGACTAGGATTGGATGTACAAATAGAGTGGCACATATCTTCTCTTCCTTCTAATATAGCAATTTTTGTAGATAGAGCCAATAAGCCTACCCTTGTAGAAAATATGAATGAATCCTTATGTGTTGAGACAAGGATTGTACCTTTAGAAAAGAAGACTGAGTTAGAAGATACAAAATATGAAAAATTAACATTTAAATATGAGAAAAAGAATAAAACTCCCAAAGATCATTTTGATCTTGAAGGATTTATAAAACGTCTTGAAGACCACGTCCAATGAAATGGTTGAAATAAAAAAATAAGTTGTTGAGACTTCTAGTAAAAAACCCTTTATATAATTTAGAAAAAATAAGTCGCATGTATCACAGCCCCCCAATATCACTTCTAATGTTGAATCTGAAGAAGAAGAAGAAACTACACCTTCTGCTGACGAATCTCAAGATGAAAAATTTTCTAAATTACATGGATTATGCTTCTTTGTCTTATATTTCTCTAATGAAGAGATATAATCTGAAGCAATGCATGTTATCACTAGAAGTAAGGCTTCTGCAGAACCAAATCAATCAATACAGAAATAAAAGGTCCCAACTTCTATTTCTAAAGACAACCATGTCAATAAAAAACCACCAGTCAAACCATCTCAGCAAGTTATTACTAAATCTTGGCCGATTAAATCTGCACCCAATCCTCAATCTAAAACTTTGGTAGTATCTAACACTATTGAATACAACATTGTCGAGGATATGAAGAATATTAAGGCTACTATTTCTCTTCCCAAAGTTAGCAAATTAAAGAAAAAAAATAATATATTATTGAAAGATTTGAATGCAGTTACTTTATCTCCTCTTCCTTCAACTATTATTGCTAAAGTTGCGAACGGGATAGGGAAACCTCCAATTGATAGTTCAAACAAAGTAAATGCTTCAGATGCTATTTTGGTTGGTGACGGATGCAATTCTCTCACCCCTCATTTCCTCAAATTATGAAAAATACAATAGATACATTCATAACTTTTTATTGATTCTGGAGCATCATCCAATATAATGCCATATTAAATTTGCAAGAATTTAAATATTACACCTCAGAAATCATCAGTTAGCATAGTTCAATTGGATAGAACAAAGGTTAAGGTCTTAGGAGAAATCAATTCGGTAAGTATTCAATTGTCATCAAATTCAAAATTCGCTCAGATTATCGATATATTGATTGTTGACATCACTAAATTCTACAGTTTAGTTCTTAGCAGAGATTGGTCAGTGAAATTATATGGATATTTTGCAACGGACTGGTATCACATGTGGCTTCCATGCAATGGAAAACCCAACCAAATCAGATTTGATCATGAAAAGAATATGAAATACTCAGTTATAGATCTTGGATAAGAAAATGAACCCATAGAATTCAACAATAATATTTTGGGTAATTATTCTAAAGATTCAATCTTGGGAAATTTTAGTGCTAAAATTTCACCTTTCTTGATCAATTTTGTTAATTCACAAATAGAAAATTTTTCCCAAAATGATTTGACCAAATGCTTAAATTTTTAATAATAAACAATAATCCATTCTCGGTTTTGGAAAATTTTCTTTGATGGATCAAGATCCAATGATGGTGCAAGAGAAAGATGCATGCTTATTAGTCCTAAAGGTGAAAAAAATATTCTAGCTTGTAGACTTAAGTTTGAATGCACTAACTATATTGCTGAATATGAAGCTTTAGTTAAAGGTATTTGTAAAGTAATAAGTCTTGATATACAGTATATTCAGGTATTTGGAGATTCAGAAATTGTCATAAGATAAGTACGAAACACTATTCACTGTCTCTCAATTCACTTGAAGCATTATCAATCTATGGTTCAAGACATAACATCTCATTTTTTAGCATTCAATATCTCTCCTATTCCTAGATTACAAAATGCTAATGCTAATATTGTGGCTAATGTTGCATCCAAGCTAATACCACCAGAAGATTTTAGTCCTGACAGATTCTCTATCTAATTGATTTTTCGTCCATCTATGCCATATAATGTTACTAGTTGGCAAGTTTTCAATGAAGATAGTGAAATTCTAAGTTTTCTTACTTCTAAAAAATAATATGATGACCAAATTATATATGAAGATGAACATGATAATCAAATCAAACAACAAGATGATAAGAATCTTTTACCAAAATCTGTGGTAAAACTTGAAGATTTATATGATTTAAAAGACATATTCAAAAAATTCAACAATTGCAAAATGAAAAGTTCTACTTTGAAGTCTGAACTAGTTAATTTAGGATTTGATTAAGAAAATCAAGATATAAATCTAGAGCTTACCCTTTCATCTAAAGAAAGAAATGCATTCATTTCCTTATTGAAAAAATACAAAGATATTTTTGCATGTAATTATCAAGATCTTAAAACCTACAACCCATCCATTATTCAACATATTATTCTTGTGGTATCTGATGTTCAACGCACCCAGTAAAAGCTTAGGAAAATACATCCAAATTTGGAAACTCAAATAGAAAATGAGTTAAAAAAAACTTTTGAAAGCCAAAATTATTTTTCCTACTAGACATTCAAAATGAATTTCTAATCTAGTGCCTCTGAGAAAAATAAATGGTGATAATTGAAATTGTATTGTCTTTAGAAATTTGAACAAAGCATGTCAAAAGGATAATTTTCCTTTACCATCAATGCAATGAGTTTTACAGTCAATAGTAGGTTCAAAATTAACGTCTTTTTTAGATGGATTTTTAGGATATAACCAAATTCTTGTTCATCCAGAGGATCGTTTGAAAACTACACTTAGAACGAAGTGGGGAACCTATGCATACCAAAATATGCCATTCGAGTTAATGAATGCAAGAGCAAATTTTCAAAGGGCCATGCATATTTCCTTTAAAGAATTGATAAATCAAACAGTGGTAATTTATCTTGATTATATAACCATATATCCAAAAAAGAGAAACAATTGTTTGCATGAATTAAAGAAGATATTTGAAAGATGCAGAAGATCTGGGATTTCTTTTCATCCAAAGAAGTCAGTATTTTCTTTAAGTGAAGGTAAAATTCTTGGTTGTATCATCTCAAAAAATGGAATTTGTATTGATCCTGATAGGATTAAAACAATTTTAGAACTTCCACTACCACATAACAAAAAATCAATGCAATACTTTTTAGGACAGATAAACTTCGTAAAATTATTCACTCACTATTTTGTCGCATATTTTCCTTCCATTGAAAAAAATGATAAATAAATGTACATTATTTTAATGGGGATAGCAATAAAAGGAAGCATGTCAAATTATTAAACAAGAAATTGTCAATGTTCCTTCTCTCTCAACTCCAAATTTTACCAATGAATTCATTCTATATACTTTCTCTTCTAATCTATCGTATGTCGTGGTATTAACTCAGTTAGATGATAACAAGTTTGAAACTCCAATTTCATTTTTAAGTTCTAATTTTCAAGGAGCTGAATTAAACTATACAAGAGTCGAAAAACAAGCGTTTGTAGTTTATAAAGCGGTCAAATATTTTCGCCCTTTTCTTCTGAAAGCTCATGTCAAAGTAATTGTTCCTTTCTCATAAGTTAGACAAATACTTATATAGAAGGAAATAGGAGAAAAGAGAGCCTATTAGATAATTCCCACGCAGGAGTATGAATTAGAAATTAAACCTATTAAAATTGTGAGGGGATAGGGATTTTGAAGATTGATTGCAAGAATGAATGCTACAACACTCGATGAGGTAAATTATACTGTTGAACGGTTCACCGAGGTACTCAATATTAACCCTCAATCTCGGTATGTTGATTTAATATTTTATCTAAAGAATGGTTATGCTCCAGTTAATTTGGATTCCGAAAGAAAACAAGCATTAAAATTTCATGCTAATCAGTATCAATTAGTTGATGATGTGTTATTCAGAAAAAATTACTATTGTGTTTTACTTAGGTGTCTAGAAAAAAATGAACTACTTAATATGCTTCAGGAACTTCATGATGGAATAGAAATTGGACACTTTGGTGGAGATACCATAGCCCATAAAATTTTACGTGCAGGTTATTATTGGCCAAATTTATTCAAAGATGCACACAACTTGTCAGAAATTGTAAAAATTGTCAAACTATGCCAGGAAGACAAAGAAAAGCCTCAATGCCACTTCAACTAATCAATATGGAACAACCTTTAGAATAATGGGGACTTGATATAATAGGTGATATCATTCCTCATTTTTCTAAATAGCATAAATATATATTAACTACTATATATTATTTTACGAAGTGGGTAGAAGAAAACCTATGAGGACAACCAACTCTGAAAATATTACTGAGTTCATTGATCAATTTATCATCACAAGGTTTGGTGTCCCTTATGTTTTAGTATTTGACAATGCCTATTATTTTTCTAGAAATTCCATTACTAGATTTTCTTTGAAAATATGGTTTGAATTGAGATGTTCTGCAAATTATTATCCTGAAGGAAACAGTTTGGAAGAATCCACAAATAAAAACCTCATAAGAATAATTAAACACACCATTGATCAAAACCATAAGAATTGTCATAAAGCTTTGAATTTTTCATTATGGGAAGATAGGATAACTAAAAAATATTCAATAGGAGCTTATCATTTTCGATTGGTATATGGGAAGGAATTATTTTTACCTTTAAGCGTAGTTATCCCGTCAACTGCCCTAGTACAATTCATTAATGAACAACCTTTCTCTTCATTACAATCAAGAATTTCTCAAACAATTAAAATGGAAGAAGAAAGAGAAAATGTAAAATGGTACATAATCATCATCGTCAAATTGATGAAAAGTTCATTTGGTCCAAATAAAGTTAAAAAGAAATAGATTGAAATTGGAGATTTGGTTTTGAAATGGGATAAAGCGCATGAGGACAAAGGAAAACATACAAAATTTCAAAAACTCTAGCTTGTTCCTTTTCAAATAAGTGAAAAAATAGGTCCATCAACTTTTGTTTTGCAAAATTTACAAGGGAAGAAGGAAACACTTCCTTTTAATGGAATTATCCTCAAAAAATACATTTCTTGAAAGAACAAGAAGTTCTTTTTATATAAATATGTACATATTTTAATTTATAATAAAACAAGTTTTTGTAATTTTACACAAAATGTGAAGTACTTCATCATGTTCTTGAACATGAAAGTGTTAATCTTCAAAGATATAAAGCTAGGAAATAATTCATTCAATTGAAATATCTATTTCTTTGGAAAATTTTGATTCAAAATAGCCAAATTAGAAAGAATAATTTTTCTAACCAATTTAAATTGAAAATATTATTTTGACATGAATCAAGTTCGAAAAGTTATTTTTACAGACTATAGGATTTTATTGAGATATTAGCATCTTTTACTTAAATGGTCATCCAAAATGTCATAAGGAGAAAAATGATAACCTCCCAATTCATTCATATTAGATATTTTTTCAAAGTGTAATTCAAAAATATAAAAAAAATTAAACTTGCGAGATCTCATTGCGAGTCTACTCATCATGTTCATAGGAA
Source organism: Pinus albicaulis (assembly GCA_034641835.2). NCBI lineage: Eukaryota > Viridiplantae > Streptophyta > Pinopsida > Pinales > Pinaceae > Pinus > Pinus albicaulis. Next base: position 1,444,578,349 of record CM076584.1, on the reverse strand, counting down.
ACTAGTAAACTTGACATTAACAAACTTGCTACCAAACCAGGATATTGGCTCTAGGCCTAAAAAACTTGAGACAAGGAATCTCATCACAACAAATGACATTATCACTTCTGACTACCAAACCAGGATAATGATTTTAAAGTGACAAAACTAAAAATGAAAAAAATTAATTACATTACAATTGGAAATATATATTATGTTATGAATGGGATATTGGATCATTTTGGTTAAATAGTAACCTTATCGAGGCTATGAATGCCTACTGGCAATAGTGGCTCTACTAGTGACTAATAAGTTCATCAAACAAGATAAACTTTGACTGAATTCATACTTATCTTTTCAACTTGCTACAATTTGATTCATTTAGAAAGAAATTTCATTTGCAAAAGTAAGAATTTTTTGTAAGTAAAACCAAGCTATTTGGATTGAAATTTACCTATATTAAATATATATTTCAATCACTTATAATTTCCTAAAATATTGTCTTCTAAGTATTAATATTTATCAGAGATTCTAGATTCATCTAGTGTATCGCCAATTATTTTAGTATTAAAACAACCGCCCTATTTTTCTAGATAAATAGTATAGAAAGAACAATGGGGACCCTTTATAATAATTTTTAGGATTATTTTTATTTTAGAAATAAAACTTAGAATTTGAGTCTATTAGATTAATTTTTTTTATTCTTAAAAAACACATAAGAAAATAAAAAAAATCGCTCCAAGGAACCCATAAAGGACTAAAAGTACAAGAAGCGGGAACGAAATCACCAAAGTGTAAATCACCAAAACAGAAAATGACGATATGCGAAATTGCAAAATGTCGATATGAGAAACTGCGAATCGCCGATGTACAAAGTTGTGAAGTAATTTATGTAATGGATACCGATATCACAATCTGCCATCTGACATATGCCGATACCACATTCTTTCATTCAACAGAAAAGCCATCGCAATATTGCATTGTCGCATGTCGCACATTTTTGCAAAATGTCTAAAATTGATAATCATGAACAAGACGATCTACGTATCTCAATAAGATAACAACTGTCAGAATCACTTGAATCCCATGCTATCAATTTAATGATATTTTAGTTGTTTTATGATCTCGAGATTTTCAATCGATTTTATAATTATTTCAGATTTAGTAGAAAGGATTCCCATTATTCATGATTTAAGGTGATACGACAGTTAATATAATTTGATGTGATCTCAGGTTATGCTCTCTGGTTTTCTTTCAACGGGGTAATTTTGGAAACTTAGGCATAAAATGATGTTGAGGTTGATTAAAGCACGAAGGAAGACTGCCACCCCACCTTAGTTGGTTTTTCAACAAGAGGAAGATCACGAGATGGCTCCTTTAGTCTCAAACACAACATGCAAACCAAAAATTGGTTCCTAAAGCCAGGAAGGGGTTTATAATTTTTTTGAGAATGCGAGTCCACAAGTAATTTTGAATAGAAAAGCTGTAGATGATGATTCAACATCCACAAATTCAGACTCATGGTCTGACACAACTAACTCTTTTATACACAGAATTGTTGCACATCCTAAAATATTGCCATACACTGACTTATTAATATGGGTGTTAGATCATATGGACATTCCAGATAGACAGTTTGTTACCAAAAACAGAACAGTCATTGGTTCTCTCAGGCCCGCAGATTTGAATGAAATGTATAAATTGCCTAGCCCCAAAAAATATATGACAACTATTTTGTCCAAGAATTCATGCGAGAGAATGATCACCCTAAAAATGTGATTAAGGATTGGAGAAATGATCATAATTTCCATAAAAGCAACGATAATGGTATGTACTCAATAGTTTCTCTTAAAATCCCTTTCTCACAAATTGCTGCAATGATGTGTCATCTTTTTGGGTCTTCAAATACAATCAAGTTAAGGAATATTGGACACCCCTGATAGAAGCAACCTCTGACAACTATATTCTTTATTGGGTTAATATTCTGTATGATAATTTGATTATATGTATCAATGTCTATCGAGAAAATCGTAATCTTTTGTCCAATACAATTACTCTATTTTATATGAGTTCGTTTATCCTAGACGTTGCTTGTTTTTCTACTGAATTTCCGTCATTAGGATGGAAATGGACCAGAGAAGTCAAAACCCCCATATTTTTACAGTTATAATTCTCGTGGGAATCAAAATACCACTCTCATATGTTTAAAATATGTAATGATATAATGCTCCCAATTTTTCAAGTCATTTTCGAAAGAAAAATATCTAGAGTCACCCATGAAGCCAATAGAAGTCTCAGGTCTATAGGAAGATGATTTGGTGAATAATTTTTCACATACATTAGAGTTTTCAGAAGTCATTATTTCCCTCATATCCTACCCTTATATACTAGATAAATTATTTTCCAAGGAGATTTCTTATCATACCGTAGGTAATGGTTGACTAAATTTTTGAAATAGGCCAAAAAGACAATTTGGCCAACTTTTCCTATTTCATGTGGGTCATATACTGTCCACAATTTCAAGCATGCATATCTTAAAATTGATTGTTTAAAAACCTTCAATTTCCCAATTCTACCAAACATAATTTATGATTCCTATGGTGTTGCCAGAGAAATAACGAATCAAGTTAAGCTATGGGAATTTTCAAGCGAGCCCAATAAATTTAACGATGTTTTTGACTCAATTCCAAAATTATCAAGGGTTTTTAAAATCGCAACCATGATGTTCAGTCCAGAAGATTTGATAAAATTCAAACGATATAGCGAATAGAGTAATTCTCATTTGCTAGACTACGTATTCCTCTAGTCCAGGTTGAAGTGCCAGAAGAAAAACAAATTCAAATTTTGATTCTTCTAGTTTAGATTCAAGTGCCATAAGTAGAACAAATTTTGATTATGATTCCTCTAGTTCAGGTACTAGTACCAGTGGAAGAACAAGAAATTGTGGATGTTCTGCAAGAAGAGAGGTTTGATCAAGATTGGGAAATTTTTGAAAAAAAATTATTTGATACTAATACTCCTACTGATTAGAATGCTATTTTGATAGAAAATCTTCCTGATGGAAATGTTGGCATTGATGGCAAAGGTAAAGATAGGAGCAGTACCTAAACTATCCATAAGGCAAAAGAGACATAGAGGTAGCAGAGGTAGCAGATGAAACAGAGGAATTGAAGCAGAAGAAACAAAGGAATTAGAGACAGAGCAGTGGAGTTGAAAGGGCCTGAAGGAGTGTAATACAAAGGTTTATTTATGAATTATGGGTTTAATACAGCTTGCAGATGAATTACTGAGCAATTATTCATTAATTGAGTTTGTATGGCATAGACTTTGATTGAAGACTAAAACCCTGTGGTAAAGACTTAATATGCTTGGGGATGAGTTGGAGAATTTCTTAAATGGAAAAGGAGATGGCAAAGGAGGAGCACTTGGAACAGAAACAAGGCAAAGAGAGCATGAGACATGAAGCAGAGGCAGTTTTATAAGGGTCAGTTGATTGGAGATTTGGAGAGGCAGCAGAGGAACTTTAGGAGCAAGAAGCATCATTATTCAAGGAGCAGAGGTATTCGTTTTGAGAAACTGGTTCTGAGTATGGGAACATATTATAGAAGGAACATTTGTTATTATGGCAAAATTGAATATGGGTTTCAAGAGTCTGAAGGTTCGAAGGAAGAACGAATTTAAGGGCGCAAAGGGAATCTGGTGTGAATTCCTTGTGTTATATATTATGGAGGAATTAGATTAATTCTTTCTGCATTCCCATTATGAAGATTGATTTAGTATGTGATCCCTGTTACGGATACTGCACATGGAAAAGTAATAATTCGACCCGCTTGAATCGACATCGAACTGGTGTCAAGCCTCAATAAATAAATTGCTGGGTTAATCTGTTAATGAAGAGCGCAAGCAATGTCACAGTAAATGAGGAATTAGGTATATTTAATTATGCATTGGATATACTATCTAAATGAAGCCCCTGCAGTGTTGAATTGATACCAAGAGATTGGTTCACCGCACTAACTTATGGAAGTCGTCATGAAGAATTGTGATACAAATAAGTCGATTTACAATGATCGAGCAGGGGGAGTGGAACCTTGAGCGAAGGAGAGGAACCACGAGTGGAGTGAACAGTAAAGGTGGTTTTCTGGTTTTCATCACACCACTTTCGTCGAGCAAGCGGTATTCAAGAAATCAGAGCGATTCCATAGAGCGGCTGACACGTGGCATAAGGCGGGACCCCAAAACAGCTTTCATTGCGTACCATCCCACATTATCGTTCGTGCATCTATGCCAAGCGATATCCATCGGATCGTGTGGAGCAAAGTGACGTGTTCTCTGCCGTCAGATGAGAAGGGAAGTTAAGCATTGGGACCCACTCCATCACGTGAACTCGGAGAATTAACTTTCGTGTTGTTTGGTTGCGCGATAATTCGTTATGCTGATTGGATCACCGAAAACGAAGCGAAATCATCACAGCCGTTGGATGGATGTGATGGTTTACGAGGTATGTATTAAGGGTGTGGGACCCGATTTCCCTTTGCATTATTGGTTCAATATACGTTGTTGTGTTATGCCAAGATCTTAACCCCCAAGTCGAAGATTAAATATTACTGCTAGGTTTTAATATAAGTCAGCCGCACGTTAATGTTTGTAACAATTGAAGTGGGGAATATATTTTAGGAGGAGATCATGAGCATGTAAGAGTATATCTATGTTCATATATATATAATGTTGATGCATCGGGGTTTAAGCCAATGTCAAGGATACTATGCAGCATTTCGAAACACTGGTAGAAAAATGTGTAATATATTGGTATATTACGTTTATAGAAATTACGTGAGCCAATATTACATCTGTTCTAAACCAAGCATATAAGTGCAAAGGTCGAGGGTTGGATATTCATGTGAAATGGGTAATAACACATATGATAACCATAAGGAGTTCTAATGGAAATTTGGTTTATAACCTCTTAAAAGGAAGCTTGTGCATTATTGAATGAAATATTAAGGAGGGAGGTTTATAATATGGTTTCATAACCATAGATGAATGAGAAACTATCAAAGCTTCCACATAGTTCTAGAGTATCCAGATATGTTTATTGAAATTTCCAGTTCAGCAGTAGAATGATAAATTGCACAACAGTTATATTAAAAGACAATTATATGTACAAAAGTTATACAATTGCAATGAAGAAGAAAGCCTGCAAGAATGAAAGAGAGAGACAGCGGTAGAAAAATGGTACAAGGAAAAAGATGAATAGACACAGAGGTGAACCAAAGTATACAGAACAGCCACTCAACAACAGTAGAAAAGAAAAATCCAGTAAAGCCAAAATCCAGAAAAGGAGCTGAGTGAAATTGAAGTGTGTAACTGAAAATGTGAATGTAAATGTTGTAATTAATTTTTTATTGTTTGTGATGCATTGGAAAGTCTCCAGTAGGAAAACAAAACTCCCACTGTAATATTGAAATTAATGCATATTGTTATATTTTTCTGAATGAGAGGGTAAAAGAAATGAGAAGGCAGAAGGAAAAAAGTCATGACTATTCACTTCAAATTCCCTGAGGAATGTAAAGAGTCATGTGATGAACTATATATATAATATCACATTGATATGCACAAGATGGTTAGAGAGTGAGTGAAGAGAATGTAGAAATGAAGCAGTGAGGCAGAGAAGAAAGAGGAGCTGAGCAAAGAAGAAGGAGGAGCTGAGCAGAGAAGAAGGAGAAGCTAATAGAGAATCTGAGAAGATGCAGAGATGATACAGGGCAGATATGAGAATAGATGAATAGCAGAGCAGATGGAACAAAACAGAGCTGATATCGAAGGTAAATCAGCAAGTGTTTCTCTTTTGAAAGAGTAAGGAAGTTGGAGCTTCCCTATCAAGTTGTAGCTTGATAGATGTCAGTTGTAGCTGACTGAGGTAGGAGCCTCTTGTAGGTTGGTGCCTGCAGAAAATAGATGGGAGTTGGTGCTTCCACATCAAGTTTTAGCTTGATAAAATGTCAGTTGTAGCTGACTGAGGTTGGAGCCTCCTGTAGGTTGTTGCCTGCAGAAAATAGATGGGATTTGGTGCTTCCACATCAAGTTGTAGCTTGATAAAATGTCAGTTGTAGCTGAATGAGGTTGGAGCCTCCTGTAGGTTGGTGCCTGCAGGAAATTGATGGGAGTTGGAGCTTCCTTGCAAGTTGTAGCTTGCAGAATTGAGGTTGGAGCCTCCTATAGGTTGGTGCCTACAAAAAATCAGTGGTGAGAGGGAGTTGGAGCTTGCCTTTGCATCACAACAATAATAAGATGTGGTTTTCTCCCTTTATGGGTTTCCACTTATATCTGGTGTCTATGTGCATGATGTGTATGTGTTGATCTGGTTTATATCATTTGCTTAATACTTGCTTCTCTGATATTAAGTCTACTGTTACATTATATTAATGCTTGCTGCTCACATTCTAAGATTACTCACATGTTAAGTTGAACATGAAATTAAGGTGTAAACAAGTGCTAATGAAAAAGTTTTAAAAGTCCATGAATGTGTTAAACTGATTCACCCCCCCCACCCCCCCCTCTCAGTTTAAGGGTTCAACACTTCCTACTGAAGATTCTCTAAAAATGGAAATTCATGTAGGTGAATCAAGCATTCAATAAGTTTCCTCTAATCTAAATGATTCTAAAGATCAAAGAGAAATTTGAGAAATCTGATTCACTGCAGAGGTTTTCAAACTTACTCCTCTGCAAAATCAGACACTAAAGATCAATGATACATAGGATAAACAAGAAGAAACATTGGTCCAAGACATGGAGATTATCCATACTTTTCCAACAGCAGAAATAATTCTGAAGATTCAGGAAATACCTCCATTGGATTGATTTTACAGTCCAAAGCATAAAGATGTTGTATCCAGGTCAAATAAGAAACGGAAGATTGAATATTCTCCACAAATGCCTATGGGCACAACATCAATGCAAGTTCTCTAGAAAGGAACTCAGTCCACTCCAAGAAAATAAATTATCCAATTATCTCAATTTTCAGGTGATTATGCAGACACAAATATTCATAAGGAAGCAGATATTGAGTCATTAATAATGGAGAAAGATCAGAAAATGGCTCAAATGGAGCAAAATTTATTTAATGAAAAACAAAGGATAGAGCAGGAGTTGCAATCAAGTATTAATAGTTTGCAACTAGAGTTTGAAGGTCTCAAACTCAAACTCAAAAATGAAATTAAAGAAAAGTATTTAATAGTCCATCAATTACAGTATAACATTCAAAAGCTCCAAGAGAATCCAGTGCTTAATGAGGTAAATAAAGAAGCAACAAAACTAGAAACATTGTTGGTAAACCAAAAAACAGTTTCCTATCTGAAGTACAAATAGATTCAAGAGAAGATTAAAATAAGTGATCTGTTAGTCACTCAAATTTCTTATTTGAGGATTTATTATGAAGAAACTGATGATAAAGTGTAAAATTATATAGCTTGGCAAGACATTGTGCAAGGGAGAGCGACCAATCTTCCTTGTCATGAAGAATCAATAAAGGATATAATATCTGGAGACTTGGACATGAAAATGAAAAGTGCAGAATTAGCTGTCATCAGAACTAAAAATATGTCATTCAACATCTCCGAGTATATAAAATATTTTGTTCTACAAGAAACTCTTATCCAGGAAATTCCAAAAGACACTATGCCGGAAGTCAAACTTTTGAAACAATATTGGCAAGAAACATCAAGCAGGAAATATCTTGACCTAGGAAACTTGACAAAGGTAAATATGGAAGTTTACTGGTATTTGTTGGTCAAGCCTCAGTGTCAATTGGGAGTGTTGAGATGTGTTTCCAATGCAAGAATTCAACTACTTCCAGCACTCAATTATGCAATATTCACGGGCCAGATGAGAATGCAACCAATGCATCCCCCCCATCTCAAATATATTATCAAAACCTGCCATCTCAAGGAACAGCTAGAGAGTGGATTCGAGAAACGGTCTTGAGACTGTTATAACTTCTACATTTTAATTTCCTAGTTTTTGATTTATAGTTTAGATTAGACTAAGAAGACTTATTTCACAAGTCTTCTATTTTTGTAATATTAATTAGTATTTAAACCCCTTTCATGAATTTAGAAAGGGGTCTAGATTTTTGAGGAGGCTTTTGGAACTTACACTATTGTTTGAACAGAAGTATCTAATTGAAAGTCTAAGCCAAGAGGCTATCTTTTTAGAACAATGCTATGATGCAATGGGTACTATTATCTGTGTATTAATCGTTTTATGTTTTCTGAGATTCTATCATACTTGTTTCTATTTATTTGTCTTTTTCTAATAAGCATTGAAATAATATATATTATTATTACTATTGATAAAATGTATTGAATGATATTTTGTTAGATAAGTGACTTTGAAAGTTGTTATATCATTAATGTTCTTCATTAACTAAATCAATTACATTGACTTAGTTTCTTTAATGTGTTTATATTCATTAAGTATGAAAATGGTCTATATTGTTTCATGCTTATGAAATCTTACTTTGTAAGCATATAAATTAGTCCATCCCAGGAAGTAGTTAGAATTAGTTTTAATATGTTATGATTAGAATATATCACCCCATCTGTGTTGATTTTATTCCATTGTTTTATAAAATCTTTTATTATATGGGAAATTGGTCCCTATATCCCCATTTGGACCCACCATTTCAATGGAAAAGGAGTTGCAAGGAGTTGCTTTAACTTCCCAACCAGGTGGAATCCCTAATATTGAGGATGTCACTCTCCAGCCTTCAACACTTTGTTTGTTAAGAAAGTTGGAAAAACAATTGTATATCTTGTGGTGTATGTATATGATCTTTTGATGACAGGGAACAATGAGAGTTATAGTGCATGCATAAATAAGGAATTGAAGAAATGTTTTGAAATGAATTAGTTGGGCTATGTTCATTACTATCTTGGTATTGAAGTAACTGAATGTCCTAAATTTATATTCCTTTCTCAAAAGAAGTACATTGAATATCTATTGGACAAGTTTTGCATGGTTGAATGCAATCCTTTGACCACTCCAATGGAAAAAAACTTGAAGATCACATACATTTAAGGGAAGGAATATGCAGATGAAATAAAGTATAGACAACTTGTAGGAATTCTCATCTACCTAACTACTACCAGACAAGACATCTCAGATTATGTTGGAATCCTATCTAGGTTTATGAAAAAACCTTGTGAAGGACATTGGTATGTTTCAAAAATAATTCTAAAGTACTTGAAAGGGACTCAAGACTTTGGACTCAAATATACACAGGTGGGAGACTTCAGCTTGATTGGATACTCTAATTCAGAATTTGATGGAGACAAATAAACTAGGTTATCTAATTCAGGTTATACTATGAGTTTTGGATCAGGAGTTGTCTCCCAGAGATGACGCAAATAGTCAGTTCCAACAGATTCCACAGCTGAGGAAAAATATGTGGCAACATCTGAAGCGACAAAGGAAATTGTGTGGCTCAAGAAAATCCTATGACATTTGCAAATGAAACAAATGCATTCAACTCCACTCATGATCGACAACACTTATTCAATAACGTTGGCCAAGAACCCAAATTTCCATGATCGAATGAAGCAAATCAATACAAAATTCCATCTAATTCGACATCTTGTTTACGCTTGAACTATCCATCTACGTAATTTTTCCAGAAATGAGAAGACTGCAAACATCTTCACCAAAGCGCTTGAAAGAGAAAATTTTGAAAAATTCAGAACGATGCTTGGACTCACCAACGTCCCTTCAAATTAAGGGGGGGAATGTTGACACCTAATCCTAAGGGATTGGGTGAAATTGTATATTAGTGTAAAATAGGAAATAAGGAAGTCTTAGAGACATTGGGAAATGAATCCCAACAGTCTCACCTCCATGTATATATTCATGAGAACCCTCAATCAAATTCACTGTTCATTGTGTGGAATTACCTCCTGGCCTAACAATACTCCATGCGAAAATTATGTCAATATGCCCACATATATGGTAACAAATTCACCTATAAAAAAGTGATAAAATCACAGTTTAATGTGTCTAATAACGAACATAATTAATATAGAAAATATATATGTTACAATTCAAAGGAGCATTATGAAGTTAAAAATTTATAAAAAGAGATTATTACCGAGTTTTTGTGCCCAATCACTATGTTTAGCGTATCCTCTCCAGCATGCAAGTAACAACCAGATGCACCATATTTCTCTATGACTTGGTCAACAACCCAACTATTGGGGCATGTCATTGGCATATTTTCTTGTAAATGATCGAGATAAGGCACACTTCTAGGATTCAACAATGTGATATCTTTCTCATCACTGTCCCATTTCCTCCTATTATGTTCGTACAATGCAACCCACAATTATTTCATTTTCGAATTGTAAATAATGAATTTGTTGATGGCTTCAATTTATGAAGTTGAGTGTGAATATTTAATGTGTAGGATTTGACAAATGATAGGTCACTTTCTCTTTATCATGTGCCTTTTTCCATTCATTTCGAGAAGATACCCTTCTCTTTTCTCTTCATCCAAAATCACTTCACTTCATGTGTTGTCGATTTTATTGATGTATTCATTGGCATAATAGAAAGAGTCATACAATATGTACCCCTCAAGTTTTTCCCTTTGTTGAACAAATCCTTTTAATTTCTTCATGTACCTCTCTAAGAAGAACATCGAATGACAAGAAACCACCCCAACTAATTCAACCTCATATACTAAGTGAATTAGAAGATGACCTACAAGTCCATGAAACTCATAAACAATTCCTTCTCAAAGATACATACAATATCAGTAATCCCTTGACACCATCATTAAATTCTAGTTATATGAATCTCCTTTTATGTGATCCAATGTAAAAATTCAGATAATTTAGATATGGAATGTCATAGCTATTTACGGAGGTCATGGTTTAGACACTCACACACGAGTAGAGGATAATGAAACTGAAAATTAAACACACACAAAAATTAATTATATTTAATCCCATGGAATAAAAATAATAACAAATAATAAAATCGTGTTTTTGACATATGCACTCTTAGAAGGTTCAAATGGTCATGTGATTTCAACCCTGATAAATGGTCTTCCATATTGAAGAAACACAATAATGAATATCCATATAAATAAGGAACCCTCACACCCATTATAACTTCATTTTTCAAAGAAATATCATCTTTATTTAAAATCCATGGGACATCACCTTCTTTGAAAGCTGAAGAGGGACCAATGTCTCCTCTACTTTCTCATCTTGGATAATGTTTCTTTTTATTTTTTGAAGAAATAAGATCGAGTCTCCTAAAAACCAATGTGTCATTTTCTTTCAATCATATGTGTCTCCATAAAGAATATTAAACAATTTTAAATATATGCATGGGCTTTAGTATGTGGTAAATCTTAAGATAATTCCAATATGGAAGCTCATAAAAGACAAATTCCTTTTCATCCCAATCAACAATTTCTCAACATAGGTGTCAAATATTTTTTAATAATTGAACATAGGTTCCATATTTGAATCGAAAATTTATGTAAATTCCTTCTCCTTCTATCTCTCATATTATATAAACCATTCAATTAGCGTCATTATTACATACCTTTAAGTTATATCTCATTTACCATTGAAAGAAGATGTTGCTTTTCTGTAAGCGTGTTCTTCTGGGAGGAATACCCTGGAGTAGCCATACACTGGATTTTATAGGTGGTTGGACCATCTATGATTTAGATAATGTCCACGGCATTTACATCCATGATGCCATTTTGTTGCAATATGTGTGAAATTATTGTGTACAAGGGATATTAGAAATCATTAAGATTAGAACAATTACAGTGAATTAAATTAATACATGAAACAATATTGTTACATATATAAACAAATCAATAAGCACTTAATTTACTAAGGAAAACCCTTAAGCTTGAATAATCATGTGTGGTGTAAGAATATATGCCATAGAATATAAAAATCCTCTCTGTTGTGATTGGTCTTGATACATTGTATACATGTATCCCTTCCCATAATTCCTTCAATTCATCTACCAATGGTTGTAGGTTGACAGCCATTTTCTTCACTTGTCTTCTACTATGGAAAATGAGAGCTAACATAAGATGTCCATTCTTCATTGACAACCATGGGGGGATATTGTTATTGATCACTACTACAAGCCAAACATAATATTTGTTGTTTTGGAAGGCATATGGGTTGACGCCACCCATGGCTATGATGAGTCGTAGACTTCATACTTCACCCTTGATTTTTTCAGGCCATGTATCCTCTATATGCTTCATGGCTATTGGATTTTTTGGGATTCAAATAAATCTTGGTTCACTTTTGTGTGAGGCATCCCATCCTTGCAACATATCTAATTCTTTGCAATGAAAGAGCCTTTGAATCCTTGGGATTATAGGAATGTGCCTTAATATCTTATGAGAACCATCTAATTTACCCTTTTGTTTTTTAGTTTATGGTACTTTTCATGCCCACATTTCAGACATATCTCTTTGTCTCCATATTATCCTCTATATAGAATATAATCATTCAGACATGCATGATATGATACATACTCAACACCCAACATTTTCAACAACTTCTTTGCCTCTTCACAACTACTAGGAAAGAAATTATCACTCAGAAGAACCTCCTCTTTGAATAACCTACAGTTGGTGGACAATATAAATGTACAATGTCAATATTTAACGTTCAATATAAAAATTAAAATTTTGATGTTGACTGTGACAAGATTTATCAACAAAATATACTATGACTTGATCATGGTTAATTACCTCAATATTGTCGAAACATGCATTCTAAATGCAAAAATTTCTTTCAATTTGTACAATAATATCATTTTCCCCAGCTAGGTATACTTTTACTGACCGTTATGTCCAAAGAGAGGGGTGGTGGAAGAATATTTTAGGCTTTCAAATAAGGTATTAGTGATATGAGCATCATACCCTAGCTCATCGTTCTAAAATTCATCTAACAAAATTCTCTCCATGATATTCATATCCCATAAGTAATCATCCATACCAACATCTATTTAATTGCCTCCATTTCCAACTTGTGATAAATAACTACTATCGATGTAGTCATTCCTAATTGGTGAATTTGGACGTAGTGGGAATTGAATAGGTGGTTGATTCAATAATTAATGGTATGATTCTTTTCCTAGTTTTCTCTTACTGCAAAATTCTGTCAATATGACATTGTAGTGGGGTGAACCATAAGATGGTAGGTGGGTCGCTCATCATCAATATAATCCTAATTTCAAAAAATATTGAACATTATTACATCAATGATACTAGTAATCACAATACAATTGTTTGTTGAAATTACATTATACAAAATAATTATTATAATCACTAACCTAGGATTGTGACTAGAATATGGCATGTTACAATTGGTAGGGTAAAGTGGCTATCCATTTTCATCTACTAACTGCTTGTGTTATGTTGCTCCTGATAAGATCTTCTTGTGTTTTTGAACTGGTGGAATATTTTCTATGTCTAGACTTGATTCTGAATCAGGATCCTACAAATTTGGATACATTTTTATTCAAATTGACACAGATAAAGAAAATAAATTCAAATAGATAATCAAAATATAAATAAAATATGAACTTAATAGAGATGGAAAGGGAGAACTCTACGAAGGACTTTGAACAATATTAAAGGAGTTGGAATTTGAAGAATCAACCATTTCATATTATGAGATTTTCTCCATTTGTGCAAAATCAACAATAATTTTTTTTGTGCATAACTAAAATTAATTTCAAGAAATATATAACCACAATTTTAATTTCAATATAGTTTTCAAACAATTTTCAAGAATAAGATGACTTTACGTAGAAAATGTATACTACGAACCACTGTAACTTGTGGATGCATCTTAAAGGATAATTTGAGATGAATATGTCATTTGATGTGAAAATAAATATTCAGAAAATTTTTTAAGCATATTGGTGCTCTTATAATACTAAATGCACCGAAGAATTTAAATAATAATAACACATATTAATTTAAATAATAACTACATTGATTTTCAAGATTTTGAAAATAGAAAAGGAATTCTATCATATGAATGCGTTTATTTTTTTCATCTCATTGATAAGTTTTCTTAATCAGCGCGTGTTACTATAAAACAGATTGGTCCTTTATATTATGAACACATTGATGTTCTAAAAATCTGAAAAACAAAAAGGTTCAATTTTATTTTTTTCAAATTGAAAAATGAGCAGTAATTTATTTTTTGAAATCTAATTTCATAAATTCTTACAAATAGTAAGAATCTATTCATTATTTCATTAATTTTCCCAAAATTTCAAGGGAGATATTTGTAAGAGAGACATATTGGGAGCAATGTGGAGAAAAAAATACTTTGGAACAACAAAACTATTCAGAAGATTAGAATTTGAAAGGTATGGTGATTCACTAAAAACCCAACATAGTAAAAATTTTAAATTTTATTGTTGGTTTTATTAATATAAATTTGTACAATTTATGTTAGATTTAATCAAAATTCAGAAAAAAATAGAAACCCCGCATAGTAAAAGTTTTACTATTGATTTTACCTATAAAAATTTTTTCAATCTTTGTTCTTATTTAGATTTAACTAAAATTTAGAAAAAATAATACTTTCCTTAAACCCTTTCTTCTTCTTACTTATGTGACTGCAAAATTTCACCTTATGGTTTAACTCCCTCTACCACTTCAAATTAAGGTTTTTCATTTTATGAATTTTAGATTTAATGGGTTTGTGTTACAATATATAAGGAATTTGACATGTAAAGTAGGGAGACCACTTATTGAATCAGATCAAAACCCCATCAAAGTTGTCCATTTTTTTAGAAAAAAAAATTTGGTTTATCAATGTTCCCTTTGTAATATAATGCACCAAGTGCACCAGTACCAAATATAGCCATTAAGTCCAAAAATCTCATGTTTAGTTTTTCATGTTTTCATTTTCTACTGTGATGACGATGGTTTTTTCATTACATATCATGTCATCATAATTGAAAGTTACTTAAAAAATAATAATTTTCATGGTCGGTGCTAAACAATTAAATGACTCGCTGCATTTACTAAATTAAATGTAATAGTGCATTATTCAATAACCACACTGATTACAAGACCTCTTTTTGGCTGCAAATTATGTGATTTATCTATAAAATATATTTAATTCCTTTAATATTGAACCATATAGGTTGTATATTGATAAAACAATGTCTCATAAGTTAAATAATAAAAACAATGATCGACGCAATGATAACACGTCTAAAAAAGTAGAAAAGGAAAGTTCTTTGTAATTCTTTTACAAAATTAATATGTTTGAACTATATGTAAGCTTAACTAATATGTATTGGTTAGTGTGTGCCATGTCGAGCCAAAAAATGAGGAAGATCGATATGATTCTTTCTAATCTAAGTGCTAAAGAACATAAAATCTTGATAGAAATATTGTAGAAGGATGAATCGGGTGAATGGAAAAATACTATTCAATATGAGTTTTTTTTTAAATTTTCATTAATAATATACTTAAAAATATTAGATAACATGTTTTGAACAATCTGTTAATTCACATATGTTTAATGTTCTATAGGGACCAACAAAAAAAAGAAAAAGAATGTCGTTCTAAGAAAAACAAATCATAGAACATGTAAATGATGATGAATTGGTCCTTAGGTCATTTGGAGTGGTCCTGGAGGTTAATGAAAGTGGGAATTGTTTTTACAAATCTATGAGGGATATAGTGGAACGAATTTATAGACGTATTTTCCACTTACAATACAAAAATAAATCCGATGATTCCAAGAGCCAAGTTATATTTAAACTATAGGAAGCGTTTCTAGAGAAATGGTCAATGAGACCTACAAGACTTAAAATTGCAAAAATATACAACAACACAAAATAATTATTCAAAAAGTAATATTCCTAATTAAAATGCTATTCTAGTATTATATGTATATATTACTATAAACCATTCATTTATTAGTATAAATTTTGTTACATTTAGTTTTCATATATCAATATAAAAATAGTTTATTATTTTTTTAGGAAGATCATGAAAATCTCAAAATATCAATGAGCTGATATCCGAAACATATCGAATGTCCAAAAATGTGTACAAGGAAATAGTCAAAGAAATGGACATAATTGCATTACAGGAGGAGCCATATAAGCAACACAATGTTTTAAATGTATGCACTTATTGATTTTTTCTATTAGGTACATGTAAGAAAATAATTTAGCATAAAATATTAACCTTCGAGTATTTTCTTATGGAAAAGAAAACAAAATGGAGCTCATTCAACACATAAAACATCATGATAAGGAAGAAAATGGTTGATATCAAATTTTTTGAGTAATTTTAATGTTTATTTATAACAACTTAAGGTTTCAATTTTGTATATTTTAAGTTGTTTTATAACAATAATCCTTGAATATCTTCAAATAGGTGCTAACATACAAGCAAGAGCCATCAAAATAATTGATTGACATTGGGTTAAATATGGGTTATGAGAATATGTTGGCATATAAAAAATTAATTGTGGAATTTGTAAGTATCTATGTTGTTTTACTTCTATGAGTTTATAATTAATAGAACAAAAAAATCATTTCTATTAAATATATTGTTTATTATGAGGTATAAAACATGCACTAAACAAAGTACAGAACTACGCCAATATAAGAGTTATTGAAACAAGGTATGATATTTTCTTTTGAAATAATGTGTATAATGCAAGACTCACTTATTTCTATGGTACATTTCTTTCGATTTAATTTGATGTATATTATTTATTTCAATTTTTTTTTCTCACCAATGAAAATACACTCATTACACTTTATTTTTCTTGTTTGTAGATGGAACTTGAAGAAGACGAAAACAATCAATGCAATGAAAAAAAAATCCATCCAAATAACCCAAGTCATGGAAGTAGCTCAGGCACTGAAGGCAGTTTTGGTGAAGAATGATGATCTATTTGGATATGAATGCAAGTCGTTTTATTTTTTGAAATAGTTATGTGTGAAAATTAGATATTTTGTTTAATGTAATGGACATAGTGTCCTAATTGAAAGACAAGGGGTTACCAATAAATATCCCATTTGTATGGCTAAGAGCCTCTTATTCATATATAATAAAAATCATTTTAATTTATTCTATTGTGTTGTTTAATATCATCCTGAAATGTTACACCACCAATTAAATATATGGATGGTTAAATAGTATAATGAAGAGATGTGAAATTTGATGATTTAAAAAATTAATCCAAACGTCATATACAAATATACTAATCAAAATTTTATTTATAAAAATATTGTTATAAGGTATATATCAATTTTTCGATGAATAATAGGTTTAAAAAATCACAATAATTGCACTATCATAGGGCGATGTTTCTGAAAAAGAGAAAACAGATACTGAGACATTCTATATTAATGTGCACCATTCTGAATACAATTTTTTCAACAACGATATTTACAATAATAAAATATGGTATACTGATGCATTTGTAAAATAAAGACGCACCGGGAAGATATGCATTTCATGCACTTGTGTTATTTTCCTTTAACGCCCCGGTGCATCGTTACGCTAAATGACCCGGTGCATTATATAACATAAAAGAACCAGTACTGCAAGATTTTCTTCCTGTCCCAATTCCTTTTGTGAAAATTATTACACCAAGATTTTCTAAAACAAATAAGCATAGGGTGTTATACTTTTTAAGCATCAGTGTTGTTTATACAACTCATCAACATCAGTGCATTGTTACGCATAACTAGCTGGTGCGTTGGAGAAGATAAAAGGACCATGGCTGCAAAAAAAAAATTCCTTCGTCACTGCCCTTCCTGAAGAGTAGCATCGTGGGAATTTTTTGAATACTAAGCACTAGGGAGGTATACTTTTCAAGCACTGATGTTGTTTTAATTCAACACCCTAGTGCATGGTATCATAGGATGTATGATCTGAAGAATTTTTTTAATTAAAGCATGGATACTTTCATAAATTTTATGCACTAGTTCTCCAAACATATGTTTCCAGTCCCGTTTTTTTTCTCTAAATTTACAACATCAGTGCTTTTATATTAATAGGGCACAGGCGCGACTTTTTTGTCAAGCTCGTTGCTAAGAAAACATATGCTAAAATCTCTCACCAACCAATTTATTTTAGTTGTGATGAAGTTTCGTTATCATATATGCTATAACATCTGCTCCCACAAACAAATGATGTAGCAGATGCTTTTTTGACAAAAATTTCCAATTTTATAACACTAAAAACCTTTGTTATAACCCCTTCTATAAGATATTTCCCTTGTAGTGTACTTTAAAAATTTTAATATTATCACAACAGATTCATATATAAAATTAGTCAAAGGGGTAATTAATGGGTAAAAAGATGATGTAAAATGAAGAAAAATGTGTGTTTTGAATGATTGAAAAGATGAAAAAATGGATACTAAAAAAAAACATCCCAGAAGAGAAATTATAGTGAAATTCCCACAATGAGTCATTGACTCCAAGAATTAAAAAAAAATTGTCCCACCTTTAAAACCCTAAGAGTATTCCACAATCTTTTTTCCACACCTTAGATCTCTTATTTCTCGGATGAAATCAAAACCCACTCATATATCCTTTATTTAAGTGTTTATATGTTCACTTATGGGGCCAAATTGTAAAACTGGTAAGGTCAACCTATATGTATGACTAGGTTGACTCGACCGAATCCTTCATAAATCCTCATTCCAATAGAGTTATAGGGAGTGTTATAAGTCATTTGAAAGGTATCAAAACAATATTTTCAACCATATATCCTATACTCTCATTTGAGATAGATATTTAGAGTAAAAATTCCTTCATAGATGGGGTATCCCAATTAGGCATCAAGAAAATAACTCAGTATCCTAACAATATTTCAAACAATATTCATCTTGTAGTATTTACCTTGGACATTTGTAGTTCCCTCATATATTTAACATTATTGGCAAGAATATTTTCAACAATCTCCCCATTTGACATTAATGGAAATCCTTAGTCAATTTTGCAAAAATTCTATAATACTCTCTAGCTTTTAGCTAGAAATCCATTTTCTTCCCCCCTCATATTTTACATTCTTGGTTTTCCCCTATCTTTTATATCAATGAAAGTAAAATATTCAACGATCCCCCCATTTATCATTGATGGAAAACCCAACTATTTCAGCATTGTTTTTGAACTCCCCTTGTTTGTAATTCTCCCCCTTGGACATCAATGACAAAGTGATACTCTCCTTACGGTTATATTTTTGTTTACTAATGATTTGAGAGGGATATCACAAGAATTTTCTTCTTTATCTGATCGATGACATGCACATTACTTGAGGTCCTAGTTACTTTTTCCACCAATCTTCTTAAACTTTCTTTCCTTACTTTAGATTTTTTAGAAGCAAATGTGAGATAATACACTACAAGAAAAAAGCACATTGGTGAGGGTCATGCTTGTAACAGACCTTTAAGGTCCGTCACCAATGTCACATATGGTGACGGTCCTTAAAAAACCGTCACTGTAAGTGTATATATTGATGGTCCTTTATGGTCTGTCACCAAAGACATTTTCAATGACACTTTTGGTGAGGGTCGTTAAAAGCCCATCACTAATTCTCTCTTTGGTGACACTTCTAGTGACGAAATTTTAATGACCCTCACCAATTCTCGTTTTGTTACTTTTGGTGATGGTCAAAAAATGTCTGTCATCATTGATCATAAAAATACCGTCACTGTAAGTGTATATAGTAATGGTCCTTTATGGTCCGTCACCAAATACATTTTCAATGACACTTTTGGTGATGGTCGTTAAAGGCCCATCACTAATTCTCTCTTTGGTGACACTTTTAGTGATGAACTTTTAATGACCCTCACCAATGCTCTTTTTGTTACTTTTGGTGACGGTCAAAAAATGTCCATCATCATTGATCATTCCAATGAGTTTTTGATGACACTATGTTCCTGTTATTATTTTTTTTTTCAAAAGATAACGATTTAATACCATTATTTTGGAGTATTTTTTATAATATGTCCAAGGCCATAGTGGTTAGGGTCAATCAAATTTTTTAGAAGTAATTAGTGTGTATCATTTCCCTCAAGTAATGACTAGTCCAATAGAGATTTTCTATGAGTCAACACATGATTCATATTAAGTTTATTATCTAGCAAATTTCCTTTAGATAAAGTTCCACTATTGTGTGTAGGAAATATATTATTTAATACATAATCAAGCTTTGAAAATTCTATTAATGAGAAAGACTTAACAATCCTCAACAATCTGGGCACACCTTAAATTAATGCTTTGGCACACACTAACATTTCTTAGCACCCCACATGTCTTGGAACATCATTGTACCTAGAACATCTTGTGATGACACCGACACCCAAGAACATGGTGGCATGCGCTAGCACAACATGGAACTCTCCTAGCATGTGTTGGCATGCTGCATATAGTCCCTAGCATGCCCTGGAACAACTTGGTTGAATGCATTAACATACATTAGCACTTGGTACACAATGCCACTTGGCATGTATTGGGACCTATTATTAGTGTGCCTAGCATGCCCCTTTTCAAAAAGATAAAGTCTTGACTTATTAATTATAATACATGCCTTTGTTTCACTGAGCACATATTGACACACCTTGGCACCCCAATGCCACATCCTTAGAGCCTAGCCATTTTATCTTGGCATATTAATTTCATGATATCTGATGCTTTTACAGAACTCCAACCACACGCAGAATTCTTGGCAGCCACTTATTATTCTACAGCATGTCTTGACAATGGCATCTGGCACCTGTCACTCCCTCTTAGCATGACAATAACCTCCAATACTTACTAGTCCTCTGGCACACGTTCCTCATATTCATTAACTTCCATGAATTTTAACCTAGTGCTCCCTTAATGTTTTGTACTAGTACTCCTTAACACTCCTCAACATGCATTAGCACTCTCTAGCACACCTTAGCACTCTTCAACATGCCATTCCACTTCATAGCATGCATAACACTCCCTGACACATATTGGCGCTTGGCACATGTTGGCGCTTGGAAAGTTTTAGCATGTATGGAACACGTTGAGATGCCTTATTATGATTTGGCATAGTTTAATATTAAATTTATCTGAGATGATCATTGTTAGACTAAGACTTTGCACTTGAACCTATTTCCCCAGTGACAGTGACTGCCTAGCATTTCTTGGAAAAGGTAAATTGATGAATTATTAACCCTCTTATGTGTTCATTTCCTTGTAGTTTAAATTTTTTCTCCCTTTCGTTGTCTTGAAATTCCCTGACATGCATTGACACACCTTTACACATCTTGGCATGCCTTATCACTTGGCACACCTTAGCATGTTTGACATGTATTCCCACTATCTGGCACATCAAGGGGGTGAAGAGAGATGTAGTCCTAAAGTAGGTCGAGTACAAGGGCCAAGTAAGGGTTGCTAAAGGGAGGTCATGATCATCCTCCAAGAGCAAGATCAGGTTCAAAAGAATGTTGCATACCTTAATGATCGGTTTGTGCTAGGAAGTAGGATGGCATATTGTTGGTTATCTTCTGGCAAATTGAGCTCAAGAGAGGTTTCTCATGAGAATATGGGCATGTGATTTCAATGGTGTCTTTGTGTGAAGGCCACATCAAATTCTGAAATGTTGAAATTTGCAACAAGAAACAATGAGATTTGAAACTAGAAAGGACAAAAAAAAAATGCACCCATACTGGTGAGGAATTTTGACGCACCAGGAGTGAGGAATGTGGGGCATCTAATTTATTTTTCCCTTAAATAAATTGGACAATAAATTTTAGTTTCATCTTATAACAACTTGTGTCAATTAATTAAGTCATGATGACCAAGTTAGCTCAAGAAATTTAAGTACTTGAGGGTCTAAGATGAGGCATCTAGAGGGATTCTAACATTTTCAGGGTTCAGTTGAAGTTGATGCATTAGTGGGGTGCAAGTGTAATTAACTCAATTAAATGAGTGAAATTAGTTTAACTAGTTCTAACTGAGTGATGAGCTAGTGAGAGGTCTAGTGAATTAAATTAGATTTAATTCACAATGAGTGATCAATCATATAACTAAAAATTCGCTATTAATAGTTGCATGCATGTCAGTTTCGAGGAATACCCAGCTGAGACAGAGGTTAAAGGGAACATAACTATCAGTTGCATTCAGAGAAAATTTCCCATGTGCAATTATAAAGTCATTGGGATGCCATGATGGATTGCGCAATCAAGGAAGACTAATTTTCCTAATTAATAAGGAGTTAATTCCCTAGGAATTGCATGAGCAAGGTAGGCTGAAGTAAGGATGAGAATTGGCTAAGTACTAGACTTAGTTTGCCTAGATCAATGGGATACAATTGACATAGTGTTGGAGAATCTCATGAGAGATTAAGAATTAATGTATTGTTTCATGATTCCTTGACTTAATGCACAATAGAGATAGAGGGGTTTTGAGCAGTTTTGAGCAGTTTTTGAGCAGAAACAAAACACGATCGCACAATCACTAGAGAAGTGTAGCATGCAGAACATTCCAAAGGTACTAGGTGGGGATAGATTGAATTCCTTTATTTTTGAGAGGGAGTGTTGAAATTTACAACAAGAAATAGGGAAATTGGCAACTAGAAAGGACAAAAAAAATGCACCCACACTGGTGAGGAATTTTGATGTACCAAGAGTGAAGAATGTGAGGCATCTAATTTATTTTCCCCTTAAATAAATTGGACAATAAATTGTAATTTCGTCTCATAACAGCTTGTGTTAGTTAACTAAGTCATGATGATTGAGATAGCTCAAGAAATTTGATTTAAGGTGTTTGAGGTGGATATTGGTGGCCACCCGCCTATTCCACTTGGGCCCTCTCCATTGTCTCTTTTAGTTTTTCAGTTTCCTTAATTATAGCACAATTTACTATTTTTGTCAGTTTTTTGGGTCCTGAAATTTTGGAGCTGTTTTAAGGCCCCAAACGACGTTTTTTGGGCATGAAAGGTTTCATGATTTCATATAAATCGAATTAGTAGTTGTAGTCCTCAGAGAGATCTTTCTAACGAGGTATCATGTGCATCAAACAAAGATAATATGACCAAGTTACGACCTTGGGAAGTTGGCTGCCCAACTAACCCCAACGGGGCCCATAAAATCTTGGTGTTACATCTCATCGGGTTAGGGTTTTGGTTGTTTATGGTTTTATCTTATTTTTAAATAATAAAAAGACCCTTCATCCTTATTGTAACACAGTTCAAAGGAACATAACTATCAATTGTATTTATAGAAAATTTCCCATGTGAAATTATAAAGTCATTGGGATGCCATGATGGATTTTGCAATCAAGGAAGGTTGATTTTCCTAATTAATATGGAGATAATTCCATAGGAATTGTGTGGTCAAGTCAGGTTGAAGGAAGGCTGATAATTGGCTAAATATTAGACCGATTTTGCCTATATCAGTAGGAGACAATTGGCAGAGTGCTAGAGAATCTCAAGAGAGATTAAGCATTTTATTGTTTCATGATTCCTTGACTTAATACAAAATAGAGATATATGGTTTTGAGCAGTTGCTTCCCCAGATAAATCTTGTGTTGTGCGATTGATAACTTGTTTCTCTTACTTATATGTGATTGTGCGATCGTGTTTTGTTTCCACAAATTGTAGGAAGGATTTAGTATCTTGTTCTAGTACATTACAAGATCATATTGAATTCTTTTGGTTATATTTTCTACATGAAATAGAAGAGAGGGTTGATACCATCTTGCTTTGTGGTGGTTAGTAGGCCGCAAGGTCTATGATAAAGACCAACATAAATGGAGGAGGGCTTGCACTGTAATTTAGAGCCATAACAGAAGTCGACGTAGGAGTAATATTGATTGAGTTAACCCTAATTTGAGGGTCGACATTGAGATCTGAAGTTCATGTCAAGATTCAATCAAAGATATTCCCAGAATATATGGATCCATATGAGCTAGGTCGAGTCTCTTATGGAGGAAAAAGTCGTGTTTTTTCTATGTGTGAATAGGGTTTGTTATACAACAATTAGAAGTACATAAGTATAATGCCCTAGTTAGGATAGTTTCCTAGCATGTTTAGTTCATAAGGTATGCCCTTAAGACTATGACAAATTTGCGTAGAAGAAGACGCGTTGTGACCCTTAGAGTGAAGTTTATTCATAATGCAATAAAAACCGTAGATCTAGAAGATGGTTTGTAGATTCAGTATGTGTGGAGACAACAGATCCAAAGGAGGGTGGAACCTGAGCAGAAGATTGAGTGTGCAGAAGAAATGTGCCATATGAAGAATGGACTGACATGCAGAGGAGTTGATTTTGGTGGACTTTCCATAGAGTTTTAGACAAAGAACTGAAGAAACCTATGAAAAATTAGTAAATGGACTATTAGTGGCTGATTTGTGACCCTAGTTCAATCATCTATAGATTGTTAGAAGTATGATAAGAGGAGTATTTCAGATTTGTTCATAGATTGGACAAAAAATTAGATCAAATTGTTGATACACAAGACCAGTGATCTTGAGAGGAATCAAACCATTTTTAGGTGGCAGATTTGAAGAGCCCTAGATGAAGACAATATTGTGGGCCCTAGATCAGTAAAAAAAATTTACTGTGGTTGGGTAGATTGATGGTAGTCCAAGTACAGTTGGAGGGTTGTTAGGTTATTGTCAAAGAAGATCCCTGACTCTTGTTCTGGTGAAGGAAAACAAAATTGGTAGAAGGATAGGTGTATAGGGCCTAAGGATGTGCAAAATTTGAAGGACTAAAGTAACAATCAAGTGGGCCAACCAACTAGCCCTAGTTCACTATATTGTAGAGGATTGATTCGGAGAGAAGAAGGGAAGCCTCCATAGCCCTGGACTTCTCATCTTGGAGCTGTAGTATGGAAAAAGTGGGCATACCAAAGAGTTGTTCATAAATGGAATTGTGAACAACTTGCTACCACTCAAACTAGTAGTGGACCTAAAAGGGGTTCCTAAGAGGGCAATTGCTAGGACAAGGGAAATGATGGAGGCTTAGCCCATTGTCACCACAACTAAGGCTCCTTGCTCTTTGTGGACTTTCATCAACGGGTGGAATCCCGGTATTTTAGGAAGTCACTTGTAGAGTATAGGTCAATGAATAGGTGGGAAGTGACCCTCGAAACCATTTCCCTAAGATAAAATAAAGAGTGGGACTTGCTTTCCTTTTAAGCAAGGGAATTTATCTTCTAGGGAGAGAGGAGGGGAATTCAAGGGTTTAGGGAGAAGAAAAATACTTATGAAGGAAGTTCTCAATCCCTAAAATCCTTTGGGAACTTGGATTTCCAAATGGTCCTTGATGAAAGGCCTTTGACACCAAATGGGACCACACGGGGCCAAGTGGACCCAGCCTAGGTTCAGGGATGGAATTTAGCAACCAATGATGTTCCTATCCTGGAAAAGGTGAGGGAAAGGATGAGACAATATTTTTTACTTCGATAGGGCAAATTGATCCTACTAGGTTCCATCCTTGGGAACACCTAGGCAAAACTTGATCCTAGAGCTAGGGCTTGAGGTATCTAGAGATTCCACAATTAGAATTGGCCCAAGTTCTGAGGAGAGTGAGGGAACCCAACAACGCAGCTGCCTCTAGGGTATAGAATTTTTCCTCTAGCTAGATTCTTGGGAAATTTTTGCCAAGGTGACCTAATGGGGCTAGACCTAGGGAATGTGAAAATCTCTTAATCTAAGAAACCCTACTGCAGTATCTTGATTTACTTCTCCTACTTGAATTAAGTTACAAGTTAATTTCTGAAATATGAACAATAAATTAGTGAAGTAAATAGTAAATAAAACTAGCAACCTACACATACAGATCAAATATTGAATAACATACTCATAGACAAAGTGACACACGAATTTTCTGGACAACTGTCCCTCGAAAAAACCCAATGCGGGAAAACCAGTGCAACTAAATCTGGAGGGTTTTCATTATTATGCATAATCTAAGTACAACAATCTTGGGCACCAAAACTAGTTCACCCAACAGAGAAATACAAATGGCAGTAATACGCTGCTCTGAATCCCTTTTTGTCAGCCTGACTCGCATGTTTTGGCCTCTGAGCTACTCATTAAGGGCCTACGTCACACCTGAAGGGCTTACACTTCCCATGTGCTGCCCTGACTGGGCCTGTGTTAGCCCTGCGTGGCTCCTGCTGCCTCGACGCTACCCCTGGTGGGCTTTGGCTAGACTGAGTGGCTCCTGCTACCCTTGTTGCTCTGGCTGGCTGGAATGCTTATGCAGAAAAATCATAGGCAAGAAATAAGGCACTAGCCAAAGGTAATGCATAACACTCAGAAAATTTGAAGAAATGAAATGAAAATAGATCAATGTCCACAAATAACTGAAATAGCTCAATGGGACTAGAGAGTAAAAGCTTTGAAAACAACAATAAGTGCTTATATAATTAGCTAAGAGAACAGAGGAGACTAGTTCATAAGGTTAAAATGTTGTATAATTTTTGGCATAGGAAAACTGTAGAATTGTTAGAGTAAATCTTTGCAGGTACCATTAGTTGGTGATCATCGATTATCATTTTATTTCATCAAATACCTTGATGAATGGGCCTTACAAGCTATTTGCGTAGACAAACGCCACAGAAGCTGTGTGATGGAAAAATATTCACACTATATTGAAGAAAACACCTACCAAATAAGGATGACATTTCAAATGCGGCAAGAAACAATAGAGAGATAAACATCAAAAAAGTTAAAATGCTAGGGCGACAGGAAATAAACTAGGTAGCATGGTAGAAAGCACAACAAAGAAAATTATAAAAATGGAAAACCCTACAAATTAGCACCCATCCAAACATCACCACAATTTTTTCTTTAACTCTAAATCTCCAAATTCATCAAATTATATCCTATATTCAAACTTGATCCTCTCTATTAGCCATTCTGAAGATAAGGCTGAGAACTTACTACACAACCATCACCTACATGTAGTGATCTTATTCTGTGACCAGGAAACCTACTTTCGTGAAGACACAGAAAGGTAAACAATCTCTGCCAAGATTTTCCATACAACCCAGGTTGACCAACCACATATATATCACCAGTTTTTTCTCTTCAGATTTGTAACTTAGAAGAGCTTTGTCTGACCACCTTCGGGTTGCTCCCAGAGTCACCCAGGCATGCCCTCTCAGCATCATCCTCTTTCTGTAGTACCTAATTAGTAATTCAATTAACCATAACAGTTTCTTGATCATGCAGGTATTTCAAATATATTGCAAATAAGCATAAGTCTTTCATGTTAAACAATCAGGTCAAAATACTTTAGACTATGATGCAAAAAATACAAAGAAACCTCACCAACACTCAAAGGACAAACAAAGTCAAACCTCTACAAAGTATAAATAGATATCTGATAAACTTCATTCCACCACAAAAATGTGCTTAGCTAAAAAAAATTCTAATTGTTGTGTTTTCAAGACAAAGCTTTCGAGGGCAATGATGTTATAAACATACCCCTACACCTCGTGAACAATAAATGTGTATAATTAGACCATCATAAGGCTCATTTTAAACATCATTGTTATCATTTTATAAATCATTTTCATCAAATCAACAAGAAGCAAGCAATAGTTGCACTCAGTTCCACTGAAGCAAAGTATATGAAAGTTTCATATACTTATTACGAAGCTATCTAGATTTGCAACTTGATTATAGAGTCAACCAATCAGTTGTTGAAGCCCAATATTGTCTCTTGTGAGAACCAAAGTTACAGCAAGCTCTATGAAAATCCAATGTGTCATGACCATTTCCAACTCATTGATATTCAATACAATTTCCTAAGATTCCAAGTCAATTAGGGAGTTGGTAGTGTTGGACCACATTCTGACAAAGTTGCATATGGTTAATAGTTTGACAAAGCTCCTAAAAAAGGGGAAGTTTGACAAGTTTGGGGAGAATCTTGGGTTATTGGTCACTCCCTCCTTAGCACATCTGAAACTCATTGAAACTTCCTGTCACAAACTCTTATTCATTCATTTTTAAATATAGTTTTATTTGGTCTGTTATGATGAACTGTCTAGTGGAATATCCATGATAGTTTATGAATCACCCCAACATCTATCCTTTATGAAAGTCATATGATTATATTTCTTCACACTTATTTATCTCTAGTTGTCCAAACACAGTGTAGGTCATCAACACCACCCTTGAAAAATTGAACATGATAGGCTCGTGGTCCTATCTAAGCTTGGAAGAAAATTTCAAAACTTAGTTACACAACATGATGGAATATTATTATAAAGGTTTCCCATGCATTCTAATCAACAATATATAGTGGGATTGGAACAACAACACATTTTCTTCACGATAAATATCCATGATATTTTACGAATCGCCCCTTATTTATCTCTTGTCCCAACACGGTGCAGGTCATCACCACCACCCTTGAAAATTTGAACATGATAGGCTCATGGTCCTACCTAAGCTTGGAAGAAAATTTCAAAACTTAGTTACACAACATCATGGAAGATTTATTAAAAAAGTTTCCCATGCATTCTAATCAGCAATATTTGGTGGGATTGGAACAACAACACATTTTTTTTTTCGAAAAATATCCATGATAGTTTATGAATCACCCCAACATCTATCCTTTATGTAAGTCATATGATGATATTTCTTCACACTTATTTATCTCTTGTCCCAACACAGTGCAGGTCATCACCAGTACCACCCTTGCAAAATTGAACATGATAGGCTCATGATCCTATCTAAGCTTGCTTGAAAATTTCAAAACTTAGTTACACAAAATCATGGAATATTTATTAAAAAGGTTTCCCGTGCATTCTAATCAACAATATCTAGTGGGATTGGAACAACAACACATTTTTTTCACGAGAAATATCGATGATAGTTTACGAATCACCCCAACATCTATCCTTTATGTAAGTCATATGATGATATTTCTTCACACTCGTTTATCTCTTGTCCCAACATAGTGTAGGTCATCACCACCACCCTCGCAAAATTGAACATGACAGGCTCATTGCCCTATCTAAGCTTGGAATAAAATTTCAAAACTTAGCTACTCAACATCATGGAAGATTATTCTAAAGGTGTCCCATGCATTCTAATCAGAAATATCTTGTGGGATTGGAACAAAAACACATTTTGTTCACGAGAAATTCTAACAAAGATCACAATTAAATTGATAAAAAATAGTGTTTGGAAGACAAGATTCATCCTAAACCACAAAATAATGGATTTTGGTAATTCCTCCACTCCCTCTTGGATGCCCTTGTGACTTATTTTATGGTGTTGCACAAGTTATCCCACCTAGCTGCAAAGTGGGTGTCGTACTCTTTTTCTCCCAGTCTTATAGCGAGAAAGTAAGACATGCCCAAAGTTAAGGCTCCAACAACTGAGTTGATTCCACTGCTATTTGCACCCTTCTGGAAATTGCATCCATCAAAAGAGTCAAATCCCTATAGATCATGGGGGATTCAAAAATCATGATCAATTGGGTCAATAATTCATGATAGAAAACATCTACCTACACCCCATCCTACAAGATATCATAAATTCCCCCAACTCTTTGGACTAGCTATCTTTTAGACACATTCTGAAGGAGATAAATACCACAACATACAAGATTTCAAAAGAATCTCTCAAATTTCCCATTGGTACCTTTGTGGTATCAGACTCCATCGATAGGATGGAGTATGACCAAATGATTATTCATGTCTAAGCTCGAAAGACAAGCCAATCTAGATTGATGCATGCACATTCCAATCATGACAATTAATTTCTACATCTTCTCAATAGAAAAAACAAGTAATATTTTTTATCTGCTCACTTTACAACATAAACACCAATCACCCATAATGTTAGGATAAGTTGAATGATATGACCGAAAAGGTGGGAGGAGTATTTTGTAGTGTATTGAAGAGGACTGGGGGACACACATGTAGCATGGATGGGTAGAAGTGGGATGTCCAAGCATGGTTTACTAAGATCTATAAACCAGGCATTAGAGAATGAGAAGGGGGATTAAGACCTAATGTCATAGGGGCTAGGGGGCCTAGAGGGAAGGTAACAAGATAAATTGAAAGGGGAACCCCTCATAGTGGTGATAAGGGCATTAGGGGCCCCATTATCACAACCAATAAGTCATTAACCCATAACCATTAAATTCCCTATCCCTTAACCTTGAAGCCATACTCCCTTAACCCCTACACTCATACCTCATAAGACACTGAACCCTTGACGCATTAAACCTTAAGCTATTAACTCATAACCTAGAATCCATGAACCCCCTAAGCACTAATCCCTTGTTCTCTTAACCCGTGACCCTTAAATCCTAATAAATAACCCCCAAACACCTTAAAACCTAACCCGTTAGCCCCTAACACCCAAATCCATTAATTATTAAGCCCTTAACCCCTAAATACCTTCCCCCCCAAGCCCTTGGCCCTTAAATCTTAACTCTTGAAGCCCTTAACCACTTAGTATCTAAGGCAAAACACAACACGTCAAACCAACAAAATAACCTCTTAAGAGCAACCTTCACCTCTAACTAAGAATATTGGTACCATTTGATTTTTAGAGAACCGGGTATTGGTCTCGAGGGTGTGCATTTGTGGGTAATGCGCTTATAAGATGTATACCAAATGTAGAACAACTGGATAATTTGAAAAACCTCGATAAGAATTGCTCACAATATCTACTGTTCATGTTGGCATGGAGCTTGTAGTGTTATCCCACATAAGGAGTTGATAATGAATAAATCACTCATAATGACACAACCTATTTAACCCTAATAAACAAGGAGCTAACCCTTGATAGAAATATTTTATTTGCTAAAAAACCACGATTGTGTCAATGTATAATACTATACATAAGAGAAAATAAAATGATATTATCCACATCAATTCTTGAAATAGCCTCACATTTTCCATGAGTGGTGAGCCAAGGGGTGAATGTAGTACACTATTAAAGTTACATCATGTTTAAATTCCTTTTACATCACGAGATTGTTCTCCATTAGGATTGATGCACCATCACAAGGGAGCATGATACCTTTTGTGGGGGAGCGATTAAAGTCGTAACACAATTAAGGTGACATACACCTCCAATCTAAATGACATCATTATACGTTTGTGTCAATTTGTTAAAGAGGTTATTTCTAAACAATAAAGTTAGTACTTGGACTTCATATTTTCATGTCCTTGACTCTAAGATGGATTTTTACTAGGAACACTTCATGCAAATAAGAGGGGGCCTTAATTTTGAACCCTCATACACACAAGAGCACTAGATGTTGCCCTTCAGATCCCCCTTGGTGGTTTCAAATTGGGTTTACATTAGTGTCTAGTTGAAACCAATGACATCATGATATTCCTCTTCTCAATAACATCTTCTAGCTTTGCCATATACACAACATTGAGTTAGAGGATCACCTCATCTAATGATCTTACAATTACAAGTTGTAAAAGTTCACCTGCTAAATTAATACTAAATTTGAGAAATTTTAAGTGAGCGAACTAAAAATGGCTAACTTAAACGGCTAAGAAAGTCATAATACATTGCATGTATTTCCTTGATCTCTAGGATGAAAGGGAAACCAAACTCAAAGCTAGAAAACATACATACATTGAAGATGGATTCAATTTTGGAAACTATCATTTAAAAAGAGGCTAGCTCTACCCCAAAATGATAGTCCGTCTTCCAATACCTTGCCACAACTTCCATAGTTGTCAATTTTTACAATAATAGAACCTCTAAGTACAAGCTTACCATATACTTATAACTTAGGTTGGAATTTATTTGATTCTTGAACTCTTTAGATGATGACTAAAGATCATTAAATATATAGATTGAAGCATTTGCTTGTAGTTATTGATGAACTTGTTAACCATCCATAGAGGAATACTTCCCTCAGACATGTACTTGATTTTGTCCACAATGAAAGAATCCTACTATGTTTTTGGTATATTCAACAAGACTACATCTTTAAAGTAATGGAGATTTAATTATTAATGTTTGAAAATCCTTTAAGAGGTGGAGACAATCAAATTCACATAAGAGGAGGTATTCCCTTTGTTTAGAAAACCTCCATGGAGAGAAAGCAATAAATGGAAGATTAACCTACTGTTTATGAGATAATTAGGGAATGTATATCCATTCTCTCAAAGATTAGTCTTAGATAATGAGAAATAATATCCTATTTATTCTAAATAATCCTTAACGCTATTTATAGAATACCTTCTCACCATCACAATCACAATAGTCATTTTTTAAGAAAAGAACTACAAAAAAAATTTAAATATGCAAATAAATAACCTCCATACATAAAGGTGAAAACATATTTAAAACAATTTTAAAGTAAATTAGAATATAATATAGAAAAATTAACAAAAATCTTGATACAACATTAATTAAAATAATTTTCTTTAACACAAATATATTATTAAAAACTACAAATTAACATTAATAAAAAAATAATTTATATAAAATCCCACTTTAGTAATGAACAATTACTTAATTTATAATTGATTTATATATTGATTCAATGTGACTCAAAGAAATGACACAAGCCATTATAATTATCCCACCCAATCACTTAGTTTCATTCATTTTCCCTCTTGTTCCATTTATTTTTCCAAATTAAAAAAATATTAAACTATTCCAAATTCTTTGAAATCATTTGACTTAAATTCAAATATATGGCACCTTTACATTTAATGCCTCTTTGTATTTTTCCACTATTGCATTATCCCTCTCCCTGCCCTGAAACGTGCTCACACATTGTCTTTGTATTTTGCCACTATTGCATTATCCCTCTCCCTGCCCTAAAACGAGCTCACGCACTGAAACGAGCTCAAGAGCTCACTTTTGTACAATCCTGGTTTGCAAACACTCTGGAATAAATCCCCGAGCCCCCAAATCCCTTCATGCACGACTTCCAACATATAATTTGTGTTTCTTCACCGTCAAAACGAGTTCAAAAAAGGTATTTTTCTGCAAGAGAATGCTTAAATTGAAAAATCCCATAATTTTTCTTGTGGCTATCATGAATCCTATATGGTCTGTCTTGGAGAAAATTCATTAAATAAGCCACTGTATTCTTTGAACTAAATTTGTCAAAATAGGTCTTGCTCAAAACACTTTTTTAAGCAGCAGAATTAGAGAAAAAAAGGTTGATTAAAGTATCTACAATGGTTCTTTGGTTCTTTCAGTTCAATTATTCTAAGCTTTCAATGGAAAATTTTAACCCTATTTTGGCTTATAGACAATATTTCATAAGCTAAGGCTCTCTATAAATGGACTTTAATTTAGAGTTGCTGATACATAAAACTATTCATGGGAAATTCATTACAATGTTATAAACTCTGCTAAGATGAAAAGGGGCTTTCCAAGTAAAACTCTTTCTAGTCCCCTTGGTCTGCAACTACACTGGATTCATCTTCTCAAAAAGAACAAACTCCCATGCTCAAGACTGCCAAAATTATCGTACCTAATATTGATTGGCCTTTGGCACAAACTAAATTAATTCCATCTACTGGATCACATATATAACGGTGTGTGTTGCCACATGCTTGCTTTATCCAATGTTGGATAGGACTGATATAGTCATCATCTTGGGCATATGAATAGTGTAGTCCATCATCTAGCCACGAGCCGCCTCCTTGCACTAAAAATGCCTTTACAAAGGTTTTTGTACATGCTCCAACAATTTCCTCCCTTCTCCTCCATGCAAGTCTCCTGTAATAGCTTCAAACAACAAGGTTTTAAAAGGTGGCTCTAAGATAAGCCTGCAAAACGTTGTTGCCCTCTAAGAATATCCACATGAAGTATGCTGCAAAATTTTAGATTTGGAAAACCAAACCAGCTGGGGCTTGATGGCCTCTTTTGAAAACTTGAAAATTGGCACAATACATCGATGTTTGAACATATTGCTGTCCGAAACATTTTGTAGTGCTGGGATTGCAATGCTTGCTAATTTTTTTCCCCATTGATAAGGACACATGGATGTTGTTTAAAATGGAATATGCATCATGTACCTCAACATCTTTTGGCTGTCCAAGATCACATGAAATAGGATCTGGAATGTCCTTTTCATGCTCCATATATGATGTGCGATGTCCTTCTCATGATCCATGAGGTGGCTCCCAAGGTCGATGAGAAAAAGAAGGCACAAATTCATGGCTTTATCTGTCAAGCTCTCACCATCCATGTCATAGATGTGATCTCCAAAGAAAAATCACTATCAACAATCCATGTTTCATATACAGACCAACACCTAATGTTCCATTTATGTCTCTCAATCACAAAGAGAGTACTCATATCATTATCCTTGATGTTGAAATTTCGCATTATGATGGGACTATGGAAGCAGAAGCATAAGTGAGATGGAAAGGAACTTTGAGTACAAGAAGATAGAGGACTTAAACAAGGTGAAGTTCACCATTACCATGTTGGAAAGGCATGCTTCTATATGGTGGGATTTTTGTACCACATGAGTTAATCTGTCTGAACAAAGAGAAGATAAGGACTCGGAACAAGATGGTGTCCAAGTTGAGAGAGAAATATGCAACATAGAGATATCATGTGCGAGGATATATCAAATTTCTACCTACATAGGTCATCACAAGGATGAGAACTAGAAATTCTTGGGGTATGTGAATGGGATGATGTTTGTAGTGTAAGATGAGATGAGCCTCCACAATATAGTATAGTTGAGGAAGCTTACTAATTAACATCAACGACAAAATATAATTTAGTGTGCAAAAACAGGAGGAGGAATGCTGGTAGAGGAAGAGGTGCCTGACGTAGCAGAATAAATTTAGTGCTCTACATGGAGAATTTGTGTGAAGAGACGGCTGATAAGTAAGGGGAAGGTCGTTGTAAAAGGCCTTTGGCAACTTGACAACTTTCAATGCTAGTTATAAAAGGAAATTGCTCTTTATGACTTCAGTTAATCTTGAGAATATCCTTAACATCCACATTTCTTATATCACCAGTATCGTAGGAGCTAGGACATATGAAAATTTGGCACAGTGGTTATGTTGGGGTTTGTAGAGTAACTTTTCTACTCTATGTTTCCTTGTGGATATGCTATCTACCTTATTACTTGAGTTTCCATGAGTAAACTAAAAATAGTGTTCCATGCTTAGTTAGCAGTTGGACTGCCATTGACAAATTGATTTGAGTAGTTGGTTTTCTTTTTTGATCTTTTCTGATTAATTAGTAAAATCCATATAGTTCATTTTTCTTTTTAATTACTGTGGCTGTTATAGATATTCAGACTTATTAGTCATCCTCAGATTTTTAACTTGGAATTCTATGCTCCATGATATTTATTATTCATCTAGTGAGCATTCACATTGAATTGGGAACTTAATTGCAGAGTCTGTTCAGAAGGAAAAGACAAAGGATGTTCAGAAGGAAAAGACAAAGGATGTAGTCAGTACCAGCTATGGGTAGTCTTCAGGGAATATTTAGTATACCTCCTCCAGTTCCTTGAAACAAGTGCAATACGATAGAGTGAAAATAAAACAACAAGTTGCAAGTGTCTACATTCTTCAGAAATTAGAATATATAATTAAATGTTTTTCAACCTGTGTTGAAAGTTGAAACATTGTTTCTGAATACATTAAGGATTGACATGTCTGATCTACATATGTAAGCATTATATTTTCATATCAACGAGTGTCAAAACAAATACATTCTTAACAAAATTCCGTATCAATACGGATGCAGGATAGTCTGATTATCACACACTTGTTGGTTACAACTAGTCTGTTTCGTTTAAATTAGGAACACACCGACGACATTGAAGAAAAACTATATGACTGATGGCTTGCTCTCAAGAATCTACTATCTTTCCTACATAGCCATTCTTCAATATATATTACAATAAATGCTGACCTCAGAATTGTATCCTTCCGTTTTTACTGAACAACAGAGATTCCATACATAGCAAAGGTCATGAGGCTGCTATCCATGGAAATTTTCCATGCATCCTCAAGAATGTTGAGCATTGGGATGCCAAATGGTTCCACCAAACCAGACTTTCAATGACCCCTGAAGAATGCTAAATGCTGGGATCAAAATTGGCAGAGAAAGTGAAGTCTCCTGTTCATAACCAAACAGAGGATATTAGATTGCACCACCAGAGAACTCGCATCAGTTACCCCAGCAATTCCAGTAAGATAGAGGATTTGTTGCAAAAAGAAAGAATTACAATTCATAAAAAAATAGAGGATATTAGATTGCACCACCAGAGAACTCGCATCAGTTACCCCAACAATTCCAATAAGATAAAGGATTTGTTGCAAAAATAAAGAATTACAATCCTTGAGATGCTAAGTTGTTGCATCCCAATAAAGAACAAAGAGATTCAAAGCCCCTGCCGAGATACAACTCAATGAATTAATGCATCATCAATTATATTACCTATGCCGACTCTTCCTATTCATCTTTTTCACTGTTTGAAAAATGGTGCAACTTCACTCCCTATAGTATAAACACAAGTAAACATATAACATCAACGACATATTCAACACCCCTATTACTACAGCAACAACAAATCTAGCAACAACAATAATAGAAGTAGCAACAAGTTGTTCAATTACAGGTATAGTTTCACGAACAAAAAATGCCACAACTTCAACAAATTAATGAGTTGAATAATGACTCGATGAAAAATTAGTCTTCTATTAAACATGAATTTATGCCGCAACACCATAAGTTAAGTCAACATTCAGTTTATGAACAACAATAGCAGCTGCTTAAGACAAGATATGCAGAGACTAGGTTTAAGAGCTTTGGGCCATGGCTATTGAGATGATGTGTTATACCTTTCTATATGTTCAGGGATTGGGTTTAAGAGTGTTTTATTTTCTTACATATGCAGCAATATATATAAGATAAGGTTTAATGAGATACCTCCACGTGGAACCAAAATTGGATATATCGTTCCAGAGTGGATAGATGAAAAGCAGAGCATTAAAGACCTCCAATAAGGGTATGGTTGTGAGCTTCCAAACACAATAATAATACTTCCTTTGTGGCCTAAGAAGGTTGATTATGTGAAAAAGCAGGTAGCTAATATTCCTCCTGAAGTAATTATGTTTATGTCTAAAATCAGAAAGTTGTCTCTTCGTGATAATAATGAAGACTCTGCACTGAGCAGGGTTAATGCAATCTATGTTTCACGAGAAAAAACATTTAGAACTACCAAGAATGAACACAGTCAATCATTTAATCATCATAATTAAAAACAATAAAATAGAAATCACTTATGGAGATATTCACTTCAACTTTTCATGGAATTGAAACTCTAAAAATGAGTTCTTGGGATGGAGAAAATTTCATAAGGAGCATGTACATATTTCTTCCTCCCCATCGCATATTAGAGTGAAAAGCCTTGACCAGAAATAAGCTTGAATAAAATTGATTGCTAAACCACTTTCACTGGAAAGATTTACTATTTGCCCACATTTGCAAGGCCTGATATATCATATGAGGTACCCCATTATGTTGGCATGGGATTGAGAGGGCCATGATGAATGAAGAAACTGATTAAATAATCAATTAAATATTTATGATAGCATGGTAAAAAAATTTAATACAAGTTCTAATCCCTTTTATATTATTCCAGACAGTTGAATTGTCATTTTTGATGGATTGAAATATTTTCATGGAGATAGGCACATAAATAAATTTGTAGTAGACAAATTACTAGATGGTTAGTGAAGAAAATACATTGCACTGCTAGCATCAAAAATTCCCTTGAGGATCTTTAAGAATGTTAGGTTGATAGACTTCATTGCTAGGCCTACATTCAAATATGGATTTATTCAAGTACTTGGCTATTATCTTTGCCAGGAGTTCCATTTTAGCAAATAAACAAAATTTAATTCCATGAATACTATTCACAGGTCAATCTCAAAATCAATACCCCAAGTGAACACATCACAACACGGGCCCAACAAACAATCCTAGGCAATAGCTTATAGCTCGCTCCAGCCAGTGGCTTCTGCTCTAATGCTTTTCTACTATCAATTGCCAGCCTGTCTAGCTTACTTCAATCCCAAGAAGTTAATCTATACCAAAAATGGGTTGAAATCTCCCTTGAAGATTATATAGTTAGGTCTAACATTAAGCTATAGTCGTTTCTATAAAGACAGGCCTAAAATTCAACTATTTGTGTTGTAAGGAGTTTGCAAACAACAAAGAATATTTCCATGCCCATGTTTTTTATACATTTAGCAGGAAAAGCTAAGGGATAAAATGTAAATCCATGTTGCTTAGCTATGTATGTTTAGCTATGTGTGGTCTCACTATGGCCTGGTTAGTCCAAGCCAATTTCACCCTGATTCAGAATCCTTGGTGGTAATGTTGAGTACACAAACAATACAGCCTCAACAACAAATCAGGCAGTAACTTAAAAGGGAGTAATAATTTATCCATCATATTTATATACAAAGTTCAAGCCTTTGAACCTCAATTAGTTTCATGCCACACTGACTTATAAAAAATGAAATAGTATCTCTACACCAAATCTGTCTATATTAGGAGAATTTTCCAAGACAATATAGCTATTTACAAGAAATGTAGGATAACAATCATTGACCAATGAATTGATTCAGAGTAGAAATAACTGATGCACATTTTAAATCCTAGTGCCATTCTGAGACACATTCCTTTCTTGATAAACTACTTTTTTTGACAAATTGAATATTATGATTTATAATCTTGAAACTTCCTTTGTACTAGTTGGCTGGGTTGTATTATTCCATTATTAGTCCCTGGAACTTTTTCCTATTCCATTACCTCTTAGCATATAAGAATGACTTGAATAAGATTACTGTAGATGACATTTATAGATAGAGAACATTACTTCTCCTCCAGTGGGCCTTAGAACGATGATGGATTTGTACAAGGAGCACTTCATCCATACATAGTGTTTGGATGCATGCTCTTAGGTTTTTCTTGGCCATTTTAAGATATTCCATGAGAGAAAAAATAACATAATCAGCTCTAGCCTTGCTAGTATGATATGTTCACCTTATCTGAAGTTTTGGTTATCTCAAAGTGCGGTTATAATGAAATTGCGGTTATAAGGAAAGACATACTAGAATTGTGAGCTTTGGGAATTCTTCAAATCTGTTAAATTTGCCTATGATATTTAGCAGAGGAGAATCCCACAAGGCGGAATTTGTATCTCCATCCGTGATAGTGTTTGCTAGTTTGGATAAATTGGGTATATCTTCTCATATAAGCAGAATACCCATTTTTTGTATCTATTGGAAGAGGTAACTACAATATTGCATTTGTTTTTTATGCTTCTTTCTTTATTCTTGTTTGGGTTTTCTTGATTTTGTGAGTTTCTGTTTCCATTTTGTTACTTTATGAGGTCATCAAAATATGATTTATTTTGTCTTTGAATCTTCCCTTTGTAAGCTATGCTTTACATCTTATTTGGAAGTTTTTTTGAATTCATTCTGGTGGAATCTAATGTATCTTCAAAACTAAGTTGATTATGGTTGTAGGCAAAATTCAATGTTGAGAGCAGCCATTATTTCTGCATATGGATGGCACTACCATTGAATCAAGTCATTGTTAGCGCATATGGATATGGTTCCTCAGCCTATGCATAAGTATCTTATTTTGAATCGAATTTGAACCCACTAGATACTGATCATTCCTCCCTTCCATGAGAATGGTGGTTTCCTAATAATCATATTGCATTGGGTGTTTTATTTGATTGTCATGTTTCAAATTGTAAGATCGAGGGTTTAGTTTCATTGGCATGTTTCGAATATACCACTGGTTGTGAATTTGCAATTGGATCTGCATTGTTATGTAGGGTGGTCATCTGAGTATGTTTTTGTTTTCATAAGGGAAAAAGAATTTATTGGGCTCTAACAGAATGAGTTTTGCAATATGCTACATTTCAGGAATGATATTGTTGTTGGTATCTTTGTTCTTCTAGGCTTCTCTCAAATTGTTCCAGAAAAATATCGTTTGCAGCAACTGGACATTGTACAACAGGCATCTGAATAAGTTTTGTTCTCTTAAAAGAAAAATAATTTATTGGGAGCTAGCATATTGAGTTCTGCAATATGCTCCATATAGCTTTCAGTGATATCATTGTTGGTGCTATTTCTATTCTAGGCTCCTATCACATCATTCCAGAAAATATATGTTTTCATCTACTAGACAAAATTGTAAATGCATTTTTTCCATGTATTGATGAATTAGCCTAAATGATTATTTGTCGCTTGATTGCTATGATATTGTTCAAAACCATAATCATGTACATCACAGTATTGTAGAATTATCATTGTTTATTTGCCCAGCTATGAGATTTCTCTACTAGCATTGATGTCTATCATCATCATGTGCTATTGTTAAAGGTTTTCATGGGTTGATTTGTGCAGGTGGAGTTTAGTAATTTGGCATTAAATTTGAAAGAAATTTTGTCTTTGGGACTTTTACCCTTGAGAACCAGATGGCATACAAAAATTATTTGGAGACAGGAAACTGGGCTGACAGTAGAGATGTGGAGAAGCATCTTTCATAAAAAAGTAGTCGGCGTAGCAGATCAAAATCTAGTCGCCCTAGTGGTAAAGGGGCAAAAAGTGCAGATGTTCACTCCTTCCAAGGGAGTTCTCTTGTTGCAATACTTTGCACATATATTGTTGCCTTGGGGCCTATGGAGTTTGGATTCTATGTAAGTTATTTTTCTTATTTCTTAGTTTGCTTCTCAACCTTTGTCTTGAATACCTTTCAGTCTTCAAAACAGGGAAGAGTTGATTAAATTTCTCATGATTCTGGCAAAGTAATTTTGTAATAGGTTGAATATTCATCGCCTACTCAAAATGGGATCATTGATGATCTTGATTTAACCTTGTCTCAAGTATGTTTTCAATGTTAGATGATTTTTAAAGGCATGTCTTTTAGTCAGACTTTTAGGATAAATACACAGATGATCATACATCTCTTAAGAAATTCATGGACCTATTTAATATCTATTTTGGTTCATTTACTATTTTCCAATGCAATCAAGTCCATAAGTTCTGAATGCTACCACAAAAAATTTCAATTGTTTCCTACTGGGTTAAAGTGATTAATACTTCCCAACGAGACTAAAGAAAGGCCCATTGTGACCTAAAACATGTTGAATTATGTGTCAGTTCTCTTTATTTGAATCCTTATCAAACGTGGGAGCCAATGTGGGTGCAATAGTCAGTGGATAGGCTGCTGATTATATTGGACGGAAAGGCGTAAGTGCCCTTAATACTACGTATATCAAGTTCCAACCCTATCATTGCTCAAGAAGACTTGGATTTAGCTTAATTACTATTTTTTGTTTTTGATATTATAAAGATTTATTTCAAATAGATATCAGTTTGTTATGTGGACAATCCATGTAGTCCCCTCATTTATGTGGTCTTAATAAGATTTATTTTTTTTTCCTACAGATTTCATCCTTTTGATTCAGTTTTGTAGGATTAATCTCTTCTATGTTTGTATGCAGGCATTATTAGTGGCTACCATTCCAAATATTATTGGGTGGCTGGTCATTTTTTTTGCAAAGGCAAGTTAAAATACCTTAGAGAAGGGTCTTGTCTAGAAATTAAATAGTTTCTGGTTCATTTGGATTCTAAATTGGAAGCCATTTTTTTATTTGATCTTACTATTGTTGCAGGATTCTTTATTTTTATACTAGGGAAGATTGTTCACAGGGTTTGGAGTTGGGGTCATCTCATTTGCTGTAAGTAAGACCTTTCTCACAAGGTTGGGAAAGGGCTATTTCTCTTTGTTTTCAAACTAAGGAAAGTGAAGTGAGTCATTGGGTTCATTGGAGAAAAATATAAAAAAACTGTGAGAAAATATTTTGGGTTTCTTGTACCTGAGGAAAGGACGGATAAAGGGCCTTTTTTTCATGTGCCTTCCACTTTGCAAAAACAATATTGTGTCTTGCAACTACAAAAACCCCTCTTTCATTGCTGTCATGTGCCTTTAAGTTAATAGTGAGAAAGAAAAATATTTCTTATATAGGTTACAATAAAGTTGAGTCAATGCACTTTATGAATGTTAGATAGACCGAAATACACACTAAAGTGAAATAAGACATCAAACACATAAAATAAACTAAAGTCCATCTGACTTTATTAGTGCCTAAATCTAGTACCTAATTGACCATTATTGAATAGTGAACTAATATTTACTTTAATACCCTCCCTTAATGGTCAATCTACTGACTGCACCAAGCTTATATCAGAATTTTACATATTTTTCAGGACCCAAACCCTTGGTGAGGATGTCTGCAGTTTGATTCTTTATAGGACAATACTACAATTTGATAGAACCATCTTCTGCAAGCTATGTGATGAAGTGGTAATATACCTCAACATGTTTGGTATGCTCGTGAAAGACCAGATGCTTGGCAAGTTTCATCAAGCCTTGGTTCTCACATCACAGGGGTCTTGGCTATGTTTGTTGCATTTCAATGCATCCGCTTGAGCCAAACTGCCTAGCATGCTTCTTTCTCTACTCGATATTTTTCTTTTGTTGACAAAAGGGCTCCTGGCTTGTGTATGCTACTTCTTGCTGGTCCATGTGACTGCACCTATGCCAAGGCTAACAACATATCCAAAAGTTAATTTTCTATTATGAAGAGAACCTTCCCAATATGAATCTGTATACCCACACAAGCTAGGGTATTTTCTTTTGTTGTAGAAAATGCCAAAGGCAAGTGTCCCTTTCACATATCTACGCAATCACCTTGTTGTTGTCTAGTGCTCTATCTTTGGCATTATCATGAATCTGGAAATGAAGTTCACAGCGAAGCTCAAATCAGGTCTAGGGACTCTAAGATATATCAAGTTACCAACTAGTTGCCTATACATTGACTCATTGACTGCCTTAGAGTCAGTTTTGGTTGAAAGTTTCAAACCCTTTATCCATAGGTGTAAACGAGACTTTGCAATCTATCATTCTAAACTTGTCTAGCATACTCCCTGGCATATTTTTTTTGTGAGACAAAAATGTTGTTACCTATTTTCTAAACTTCTACAACCAAACAGCAGTGTGGGAGGCCTAGATATATCAAGTCAAAAAAATTATCATATTGGATTTGATGTGTTATTGAACTTACCTCACTACGTATGATAATGATATCATCTACATGTATGAACAGAAATATGATAACATTACCAACTCTTTTCACATACATGTTGGAATCTGAAGCACTTCACTAGAACCCATGTTCATCCAAATACCTATCAATATTGATATACCATGCCCTAGGTGCGTATTTCAGACCATACAGAGCCTTCTTCAGTCTGCAGACTAGATGCTCCTTTCCCGAAACCTGAAAACAATATGGTTGATACATGTAGACTTCTTCCCGCAAATCTCAATTAAGAAAGGTACTTTTCACATCCATACAATGGGCCTTCCAGCCAAATTGTGCTAACGTGGCTAGAACAAGTTGGATGGTGCTCATATTTGTTGTAGGAGAAAAGGTATCCTCATATTCAATGCCCTATTGCTAAGAACACCCTTATGCAACCAACCATACTTTGTACTTGTCAAATGTACCATTTTCCTTGTACTTGATATTGTACATCCCTTTGCAGCCAATAGGTTTCTTCCCTAAAGTAAGTGATGTGAGACCACAAGTTTGCTTTTTCATCAAACTCTCATATTTGAATACCATGGCTCTTTCCCAATTTCGTCTCCCTTGTGCTTCCTCAAACATCTTGACTCATAGATTTCCTTAATATTGACCATGAGAGCAAAGTTGACTATGTTCTCTAATTTCTCTTTCCACTAAATAATCATCCCCTGATCATTTTGCTTACTCAAACATATCTAATGGTGTTGTGCCATTACTTAGGTCTCTTCTTGTGATCTTCCTCATCCAAGTCAGTATTTTCACCATGACCTGGACCACCTATATCTCGATCATAAATTACTAGTATAGGAGATTCATCATGCTCAAAATTTTCCACCCCCCTTAAAGTGCAGGTACCTGAAGCTTGACACTTGAATCATCAACCCCTTCCAACTTCTAAGTAATTCAAAACTTAGGAAAATTTTGGAAAGGTCCAACCTCCTCATCAACAACAACTTCACTATTGAAGCTTACCCTATCAATTTCAATATCAATAAAACTATAAACCTTATACTTTTGTTGTACCCTATAATCATTAGCTTTGCTCTTTGGATCTAATTTGGTTATCTTCTTAGCTAGAATCCAAGTGTAGGAAATAGAACAAAAAACTTTAAGATGACTTACCTGGACTTTCTTCCAAACCATGGTTCTTTGTGACCT
Organism: Pinus albicaulis; assembly: GCA_034641835.2. NCBI lineage: Eukaryota > Viridiplantae > Streptophyta > Pinopsida > Pinales > Pinaceae > Pinus > Pinus albicaulis. The sequence goes on along the minus strand of CM076584.1, from coordinate 1,444,534,013 downwards.
TCTACTTCATCACCATCATGGGAGATCTATTCAATAGGTATACTATTGTGAACATTGCCTCAACTCAAAACCTATTTGGAATAGACTTCCTCTGCAACTTAAACCTAGCCATCTTTGTGATAGTACAGTTTTGGCTCTCAACCAATACATTTTGTTGTGGAGTGTAAGGTGTAGTATATTGTCTTTGGATCCCATGTTTAGCACAAAATTTATTGAAATTTTTTAAGTAGAATTCCCCACCAGTATCATATCTAAGAGAGGCAATATGAAAACCTAACTATTTCTCTATTAATTATTTGAACTTTTGAAATTCATTAAACACATCATATTTTAATTATAGAAAATATATCCACATTTTTCTACTGAAATAATAAACAAACGGAAGGAAGTGCCTAGCACCAGTGGTTGATGTCATGTTCATTGGTCCACATATGTCTAAAAGTACCAACTAAAGGACCCTCTATGCTCTACAAGCTTGTCCTTCATAAAATGGTATTCAATGTAGCTTCCCTGCTTGACAATCTCTGCAAACTCTATGGATCTTCTACAGAATGTTCGAAAGTCCATCTACTAGTTTCTCTCATGCCAACTGAGAGAGATAGGTCAAGTTGAGGTGCCCATACCTATGATACCATAGGGGTGCTAGATTTTGCAATAACAATTACCTTTAACTTACAATTTCTAATAAGATCAATATTCAAAAATCTTAAGATAGTGAAAGCTAAGAGATTCATCTAAAATGGATCATTATAATATTGGACATAGAAACCACTCATCATTGCATAGTTTCCCAAAAGGTCAAAGTACCACAACTATATGTTGAATCTACCACTTAATTTGAGGTTCAAATCCTAAGCCATCAAATCCTCAAGTGCAAAGGTGAAATAAGAAAGGTACGAGTCACTATAGGAGATCAATGTTTCTTTTCAAATTTCTTCTTCCTTCAACTAGAGGGAATGATGAGATCCTAGGAGTTTAAACTTTAGTGTTTTCAAACCTTGGGAACATATGACATGAATCATATGAAATTTTGATTTCCATTAAGAATGAGGGTAGAATGATTAACTTAAATGGTATTTAACACAATACCTCTAGATTTGTCTCTTCAAATGTGAGGGCACCCACTCTCATAAAGGACATGTTGGGAGTTTAAAATTTAGTGTTTTCAAACCTTGGGCACATATGACATGAATTATATGAAATGTTTATTTCCATTAACAATGAGGGTATAATGATGAACTTAAATTGTCTTTAACACAATCCCTCTAGATTTGTCTCTTCAAATGTGAGGGCACCCACTCTCATGTTCGCATTTACTGATATTAGCCTTTAGGAAAAGATAAGAAAATATAAATTGCACTAATGTATCAATCAATGTGAACATGATACCCATTCGCTCTCTGACACAATCAATGTGCAAAGTTTGTCTCCTGAAGGACATGATTTGGGAAGTGTATTAGTTGCCTCAAATACTTAGGTTCGAGTCAATTCTTCATGCAACATGATACTAAGATGTTGCTAAGTTGTCTCCTACTAATATGCTAAACTAGTTAGCATCAGTTCAACAATTCTAGATAACTCTCATGGTGTTGCAAATTTGGCATACTTTCTTAGTCCCACAGTGCTGAAAAACTTTCCTCAACTATTAATCCTAAAGAAGCCAAATAATGGGTGAACATGGATAGGCCAGCTTGAATTTTCTCACATGCCTTCCATCTCACTTAGACACTTATTTGGGGAACTCTTATACATTTACTATGTCAGTTTTTTAAGGCCTAAGATGGGCAAAATAAATAACAAGTGTGTGCAAGTAGCAACACACTTGACTAGATTGAACTCGGCCTAGTCTTATGGTGGATGTAAATTTTAAGGGCTTCTTTCCTAATTAAAAATCGCTAAAGATATATAAACTAACTATTTCATTTGTCCTACAATTCCAATAGTGCACATGGCAAGATTCTATGTAAATCTCTTTTGTTGCATATGGTAGGCCTCTGAATAGACTAAGCTCGTACTAGCATAATGCAAACATGACCTGCAAGTCACCATTGTGTTTTGGTTTCTGAAGGCTGCTTCATTATTGACTGATTAGTGAAGTATTAACCAGTGAATAAGTTTCAAGATTTGGAGAAGTCACAATATATATTATAATTTTGTCTTGTAGATTTGCCTCTTGACCAATTTTTTCTAGGAATGCCTCTTATGAAAATATAATTTCTTTCCTAATAGGTTATGACCCTCTTGAAAATACCAAGTTCACTAGAAAATTTGAAGCAAATATATAATGCACGCATCATGCTACCACTACAAGCCATTGCAGAAAATAGAAACCCAGGTGAAAAAGCATCTACAACTACATTGTAGACATGTTACAATGACAATACTTTCTTGAATGTCTATTCTCCAACATCCATAGCATTACCACAAATAATCATAGTTTGTATTTAACTCCAAATAATATACATTCCAGTAAGACACTGTCAATCACAGTTTTACCTTGTGGCAATGATTTTCCTTATGCCCTGCTCTCATTTTCAGTCAAAAACTAGATTTCCTATTCCTATTGTAATATGACCAACTATCAGACAACTATCTCACTGTAATTCTAGATAAAATGAGCATTGTACCCAAATATTAAAGAAATTGAAAATAATATTACAAGGTAAGCAACTAAATAGGTAGTACGCATGATATGCTATTCCATAATTCACTACTTTTCCCATTTATAAAATAGTTTCTACAACAGTTCTTTATTTTTCTATGTATTGAGATTTTGGCTCACATGGGGATTACAATCAACCTTTCCACAAGAGATAAATATGGCTTATGCAATTGGCATACCATTTTTTTCACTGTAACTAACATTTCCTGATAAGAAGTTATAGTTGAAACATTGCATTTACTTGTTTTGGCTTCCTAATTGTTATGTATGGCATATATAACACCAGTTTTCCATTGGGATTCATATGTGACCAAATGAAAAAGGCTTTAACTATTGCTAAATGAAAAAATGTGACAGGCTAGGATTGGAGGGATTTTGTGCAAATTATAATGAAAAATAAAAAAGTGAAGGCATGCACCTCCAGTGCAGTGATAGCAGGGTTTCCTATTTATAATCTTCTAGAGTTATTATTATTTTATTTGTTTCTTTCTTTCTAACTGTTTCTCCCTGGTCAAGGTGTTTCTAAAGTTTTCTAGCTCTGAATGCTAACGATGCTGCTTGATTTCTTGCAGTGGAAACACCTCAAATCTTAGCATAGGTCCAAGATCTAGTTCTGGTACAATAACACAGATCGTGGAAGATTTGGTAAGTGCCTGCTACTGAAAGCCTTCCACTGTGACCCAAGTGATATTTGGCTACAACTAGAAGGTTAGCACATTGGGCAAAAGAGAATGTTGTGTGCGTTGATGCTGCACACAGGGCATCTTTTTGCAAGCTCTTTTTCCCATCATGTGCAAGAGCAGTTTGCATCTGCAAGATGCACATAGCATTCTCTTTGCCCAATAAAATAACCTTCTAGTGTTGCATGAGCTTCTAGCCTCTTTAGACTAAGGAACTGTCCAAAACTTTGTCACTCTTGGTTTGTAGTTATCCTGTGAGTTTAGTCTGATTGCAAGACTTTTTCCTTCACATTCCTTCTCAATGTTTCTACCATAACCTCAGAGCTACTCGGGTTTGGGGTTGTTCCCTAGATATCTCTTGGGGTCTGGACGAACCTCTTGATCTGCTGGAAGCATTTCTATACCTCCAGCAAGTATATCGCTTATCACAGGCATTTTTGTTTCTCTAAAATGTCGTTACTCTCGCAAAAGGGTGCATTCTAATTTAGATTCTTTCTCCCACAACTCAACATGCTGTGTGCAATGTGGTGCCGGTTGGGTGATTTTGATGTCTTCTACAAACTAGTTATTAGACAATGTTTCTAACCTCTTATGAAGGAGCTACTTAGTAGTTGTTGCCTCTCTGATAATTGTTTGTATTGATTGTTCATTAGTATATTGAAAAATTCATCGTCGGGGATTAATTTTTCAATTTTATCAAGTGTCTCTTTTATCATATTCAACACAAGATGGACTTTGCATGCACTGAGTTAATTGGAGCAAGGCTTTCTGGCTTGCCATGAATATTGAAATCAAGTTATAGAAGTGATCCCTAAATATGGAGCATCATTGACAACGATTGAAGCTCCACTCAGTGGATGTTTTCTAATCCCTCTTCTTATGCTCCTTCCCCTTGTCATCTTCATTTTTTTACAAGGCATGACAAAGATAACCATAAGTCTAAGTTTTAGCCCAAAAGAAATTGTAATGATAGTGGAAATCTTACGAGAATATTTTTATTATCACTAATGGTATGCCCATTCTAATGAAGGATGTCATAAGTAAAGAGTTCTCAACACATATTTCAGTGGCTGAGAAAAAGGAAGGAGAAGGTTAAAATTATTATAGTCAACAATCCTAGTTACATAAGTGGTTGTTGTGGACTTCCCAATCCATGGTGGGAATGCCTCTGCTACTAAGTACGGTAATTCTAACAATTCAAAAAAAAATGGAAAAACAATTCTAAGCCCACAATTAATCTTAATCATCACTTACTACTTCACTTTAGACAATGATGCTTTGTTTGTGCAAAATTGTTGCATTATAGTTAATGCTAGTGATAAAAAACTTATTTCACAAGATCATGTGACTTTTCTTAACTTTCCTTCAAAATCTTAACTGTGGTCTAAAATTTTAGGGTTGGATGAAGGATAAGGAACCAATGCAAGTTATGAAGGTCTGTCAATTCACTTTTGCTATTGACCACTCTTTGATAGTATTAAGTATGATGGCACTCTTGTTAACTGTTGTGGTCTTATTCCTTGGAAGGTTTTATCAACGTGATTGCCATGCAAGCTATTATAAATTGTCTTGAAGCTTCCCTATTTTTGCAGAGAAGTTAGCGTCATGCTAGTGATTAATTTGAAACTGTATTTTAGTGGAAAAATTCATTGTTTTTTGGTGGAATAATTCATAATCTATTTTGATATTTTTTGCAAGTGTACTAGTCACGATGATAAATGTGTGTGGTTTACTTCAAAGGGTTCTCAGTTCTTTCTAGATATGCTTTTCATCATTTTCTTTGAATACTTCTCTAGTGCTTTACCTTCATATTTTATCCCCTGCACAATTGCTCCTGAGGTCCATGTTGTTATGTTTATTGGCTGTTTCTGTAAAAACTTTTTCACAAGGTTCTGCAAGGTAAATCCAAATGCAAAAAATACTATTTTACATATTGATATTTGTTCAAGGCATTCTTATGTGATACTTGAATTTCATAAATCTATATTTCTATTTTGTTATCTATATCAATATATAAGAACATGACCATGGATTGTTCTTATTTCTCAAACTGCGGAGTTGTTCCTTTCCCGTTGCATGTTATTTTATATTGTTATGTTGTGATTCAAATTTCTAGTTGTGCTTTCTAGTTATTCTCCTACGTAGTACATGCTTTTTTAGATTATATAAAAAGTTATTCTTATTGTCTTTTTATTATGTATATTGAACATATTATTTCTAGAAACTTTTGATCTTCCTATATTTTCTATTCCTTTGGTGTATCTTTGCACCTTTAGGGGAAATTGCTAGTTTAAAGTCTAATTCTTTAAAGGGTGCTAGCTCAATAGAAGAGCACATGCTTTACAAGCAGGAGTTTGGTGGTTCGATTCCATCGTACCCTGATATTCATAGGGAATGACGGCGACCAGTTTTTGGTGACGGATGCTCTTTTGACCATCATGAATAAGCTTATGGTGACATTTTTCGACTCTCACCAAAATATGAAATGGTGACGGTCAACGAATTCCACCATATATACACATCAATAGTGACGACCATTAAAGGTCCATCACCATAAATCTTTTTTGTTGATATGAAATGGTGAGGGTCACTATTTGTCATTATAGTCATTATTTGTGATGGACCTTGATGTCACCAATGAGTTTATGGCGACGGTCAATGAATGTCGCCATATATATGCACCAATAGTGACAGCCATGAAAGGTCCATCACAAAAAATTGTCGTTGTTAATATGAAATGGTGACAGTCACTATCCATCATTATAATCAATATTCATGATGGACCTTGAATGTCACCACAACACATACTTTCGGTGACGCCACCTTTGGTGACGTTCAGTTTTTTGGTGATGGAGGTTATTGTCCATCACCATTGCTCATATGAAATGGTGACGGTCACTATCCGTCGCTATAAATCATTATTGGTGACGGACCTTGAATGTCACCACAACATCTATACTTTCGACGACGCCACCTTTGGTGACGTTCATTTTTTTGTGACGAAGGCTCTTTTGACCCTCACCAATGAGCTTATGGTGACCATTTTCGCCCTTCACCAATGTCCTTTTTTCTTGTAGTGATATCCTTGATCATATATTTCATTTAAACTTATAACATTGTGTTGTATACCTTCAACATACATGAATTTATGATTTTTAGTCTTTCCATGATCAATACTAACAATTCCCTTTCCAGTATCATTGTTGATGCATTATCTCCAATTTTTACACTTCCTCCTTTTCATTTTTTAGAGTAAGAAATCTACTATGATCTCCTTTCATGCGTGTTTGAACATAATCTATCAATAAACCATTCACTTGCTTTTCTTTGAACATATAAAGAAAGTTTGCATTCCTCTTACATATATTTCTTTCTTTTCCATACCTTTGTGCATTGTTCTCTATGTCTAGTAATATCTTATTCCTTGCTTTACTTAAGAAACATTGGTGTGCCTCTTGCAAAATGGAATTATTTGTTCCCATGGTTATTACATTTATAACATTAATATGATCCAATATGGGAGAAAACAAGTTGTATATTCTAAGACCAGACTTATATTTTTATTGTTCACAAAACCATTTTTTGAGATCTTATAAGATCCTTTGTTTCCATTTCTCACATATTAATTTCTTACATAAGCTCTACAAATTATTAATTTGTGACCAAAATTTCTATAAGAAAAGAATTATCCAAATAATGGATTTTGATACTGAGATGTGAAATACATTGTTAGGAGAGCGATTCTTTTGAATTCATTCTTTTTAATCATGTGAGAAAAAACAGGTCTATCTTGGGTTTCATCTCCTTTTCTGGTACTACTTTTATCATTAAAGGAGATATTGAGAACATTAACATAGAATTTGGGCATTTGGGATATTCTTCATTTTCCATTTCTGATGGTTTTGTGCTTAATTCTCAGTTGGAGATCTTATGATTTTCCTTGTATCCAAGACTTATTTTCATAGAAGGTGGAATCTAACATCTGGGAATATCAACTAATGCTTGGTACTCTTTCCAAAATTTAAGCTTTTATTCTATTGAGCATTTTATTTCTCTATTTCCTCTCTTAAGGAAATAATTTTTTCTTCTATCTTTTCATCATTTTCTTCCTTTTATTTTAGATAACATCTCACCACCTCTTCTATCCTATATACCTCTTTTAGTTTTTTCTTAAGGAAGGAGAATTTTGTTTCATCAAGATCATGATCTTTTTTCTTCTCATGTTTTTGTAATATCTCCTTTTTCTTTTTGATATTTTCTCTAAATCTATCCATTTCTTCTAGATAACTAACAAGTTCTACTTCAAGGTTTACTACCCCATCAATATCATCATCTTATGAATATATTTTTATTATAGATTAATTTCATCTATTTTATCAATGATATCTGCATCAATGGATATGAAAAACAATTTTTTTTTCAATATTAGATGCATATTCATCTCCCTTTTTTGAGTAGCTACCATCTTCCCTAAAATAAGAAAAACTTTCTTCTTAGAATGCTTTCCTATTTTGTTTCTATAAGACTTGATTCCATTTTCATGTTCTTCTTCATCATCACCATCATCAAAATTTTCATATATACATTCAACAACAAATTGCCTATTCTACCAGAATCAAAATATTTGAATGATAACTTTTATTTGTATTTTCGAGATCCTCTTTCTAGCTTTCTCATAAACAATGCTTCTTCTGCATCTAATTTTTGTTGGAATAATCATGGGCTTTAAGCTCTCCTTCTTTGTTTGAAACTTTGAAAACTACTTGCTTTGAAGTTTAGTTTCCTTTTCTATTCTAATTTCATATGTACTAAGAATATCATGTAGCTTATCCATATTCATATTTTCTAGATCCTTCATTTTTTCAATAGATGAGACCTTTACATATAATCTTGAGGGGATACATCTTAGAGCCTTTTGTAAAATCATTGGTTCCTTAACTTATCTAACAAACCCTTTGATATTATTGGCAAAATCATCCACATCGGGGAAGTAGGTTGGAATATCTTGTTCATAACTCTTCTTCAAGCTCTCAAATTGTCTTTAGTGGGGTTAAAGATTTTCCCTCTTCACCTTGTCATCTCGTTCATAATTTTTTTGATCTTTGTCCCAAACATCCGTCGAATATCCACAAAACATTACTTTGACAAAATCTAGTTCTCTTAGGCCACACAAGATGGAGTTCATGACCATTTCACTATTTATAAAATCCTTCTTATCATCTTGATCATATGAAGGATTTGTTGGATCTTTATAACCATGATCCAGGTGGATATTGGTGGCCACCCGCCTATTCCACTTGGGCCCCCACCATTGTCTCTTTCATTTTTTCAGTTTTGGCATAACTTACTATTTTTAGCAGTTTTTCGGGTCCTGAACTTCTGGAGCCGTTTTGAGGCCCTAAACGACGTTTTTTTGGGTATGAAATTTGTTGCAATTTGATCATCAAATCGTCACAAAAGTTGTAGTCCTCGGATAGAGCTTTCTAATGATGTATCATGTGCGTCAAACGGAGATAGTATGCCAAAGTTACGTCCCTGGGAAGTTGAAACACCAATTTACCCAAACGGGGCCCATAGTTTTGGCGCTTCATCTCCTAGGGTTAGTTTTTTGGGATGTTGAGGGTTCTCCATTGTTTCTCAATAATAAATAGGCCCTCGAGCCTCATTGTAACTCAGTTCAGAGGCCTGTAGCCGCCACATCTCTTCTCAGAGATAGCTACCAGTGCCCTAGCTAGTTTTATTCCCATTCTGTCTGTAAGCAAATTTCAGTTTTTTGATATTAATGAAATCAAGTGTTATTTCCGCTGCATCTCCGGATTTATGCAGGAACGCAAGTGGATATGGCCACCAAGAACACACGCTTTCAGCTTTTTCGCTTATGCTAAAATCAAAACCGAAAGAGACAATGGTGGGGGGCCAAGTGGAATAGGTGGGTGGCCACCAATATCCACCTGGATCATTCCTCCCCCCTTAGGAAGCAATGGTCCCCATTGCGTTAAGTTCCTCCATGAGATGAGGAAATTTCCGCTGAACTTGGTCCCGGGTGAACCACTTTCCTTGGTGCGTTTGGCCCGCCTTGACAACCCGATACAAACTTGGATCATAGGGTCCGTTTTCTCGATCCTTTACATGTCCCCAACGGGCCTGGGGTATAAGGAGCTAGGGCTTGATCTCGGGGAACCCCTTTGCAAGCGCGCATCGCAAACTCAACGGACCCCGATGCTTTGGGAAAAGAAAGATGAGGGAGCAGAGATCCTATCAAAATATTGCTTGAGGAGGCCCTCGAAAAACAAAGGAACGCGATGATGGATAACTTTGCCCAGATCCTTCGATGGTTGCCCACCGAGCGGCACATCTGCATCCAGTAGCCACTCTGGAGTTGCGACTCCCTTTAAGGTACAAGTAAATTTTGACATTCCCATATTTGAGGGTCAAATAGACGCAGATGCCGTAGATAGATGGTTGAATCTATTAGAAGGATATTTCTCTGCTCATGACTTTTCAGACCGGGAGAAGATTATTTTTGCACTCCTCAAAGCTACCCCCCATGTTAAGGACTGGTGGGAAACCTACTGTGAGAACAAGGACCAGACAGAACCCTCTCTGTTCTCGGCCGTACCAACTTGGAATTCTTTCCGAGACGCCGTCAAGGAACAGTACTATCCCGTGGGGAGCTGTGAGGACAAGTACATACAATGGACCACACTGCGACATCAAAGGGATCAAGATGTGCATGAGCTGACGAATCTGTTCCATACCCTGTGCACAAAGTAGGGTATCAAAGATTCAGAGAAACATTTGGTGCTAAAGTATCGCAGCTGTCTGCACAAATACATTCAGGAGGAAATGGAGTTCCTTGACATCTCCTCGCTTGGTACGGCATACCGGTATGCTGCCAAGATTGAGCAGAAATTCAAGCAGAAGAAGCGAGACTTTGGATTTGCGAATCAAAAGCAAGGGAAAGGTGCTTCCAAACCGCAGAACAAAGGACCGAGCCAAGGCATGGCGGCTAAAGACAACTCATCGAAGCCACAAGAAAAGAACAGCACCGCAAAGCCAAAGAAGGACACGGAAAGTGGTGTGAGTTCCATAAGAGCTCCACTCACAACACAAGTGAGTGTCGGGCCAAGCAGTCGCTAGTGGCCGAGATGAGGGCTTCTGAGTCAGATGCATGCTCTGACTCCGAATCAGAACCTGAAAAGGGGAATGAAAAAGGGAAACAGATTATTGATGCAGAGCCCAACGCCACCGTTGCCACTACAAAGGTCCAGAAGGAGGAACCGGAAGATCCAGAGGAGGAGGAACGTCTCTTCCACTCCCAGATGTGGGTAAAGGGCTCCCCTGTACAGTTCATTGTCGACAATGGGAGCCAAAAGAACCTCATTTCAGCAGACGCCGTGAAGCGGTTGGGCTTGCCGACCACAGCTCACCCACATCCATACACCATCGTGTGGCTTCACCAAGGACGAGATCTCCGCGTCAGCCAGCAGTGCCGCCTTCCCTATAGCATCAAGCCCTTCACGGATGAGGTATTATGTGACGTTGCTCCTATTGATGTTTCGGATGTATTATTAGGACAACCATACTTGTGGAAGCGTCATGCTGTGTATGAGTCTCGACCTCGTGCTGTTATTATTACTTTGGGAAGTAAGTTGTACAGGATACCAGAGGTACCACCTCCTACGACTATCTCTTTGGTTACTGCAAAACAATGTAGTAAGCTCATTTCCCAAACCAGGAAATTCGTTTTTCTGATGATCCGCCCCCAGGGCAAGAAGAAGACTGTGGCCACGACCTCCAGACAGGGCCCCTCCGCACGACAACAACAAATGGATAAGGTCGTGGAGGAGTACGGGGACATCTTCACCTCACCCACAGGGGTTCCTCTGCACTGCCAGGTCAAGCACCCGATTGATCTGACCCCAGGTGCGCCGCTACCCAATGGACCGATCTATCGACACTCTGTTCTCGAAAATGATGAAATCAAGAGGCAGATTCAGGAGCTGTTGCAGAAAGGTCACATCAGACCAAGTTCATCGCCCTGTGGGAGCCCGATCGTGTTGGTACAGAAGAAGGATGGGACGTGGAGACTCTGTATTGACTATCGGGCGCTGAACAAGATCACTGTCCGGAATAGGTACTCAATCCCACGGATTGATGACCTTCTGGACCAACTCCAAGGTGCAAAATATTTCAGTAAGATCGACCTGAAGTCTGGGTATCACCAGGTACCAATTGAACCCTCTGATGTGTGGAAGACTGCCTTCAAAGCTAAGGAAGGCCTTTTTGAATGGCTGGTCATGCCTTTCGGGTTGACGAATGCTCCCGCAACTTTCATGAGGATGATGGATGACATCTTGCGGCCATTCACCAACTCATTCGTAGTGGTGTACTTGGATGACATTCTGATCTTCAGCAAGACTTGGGAAGAGCACCTTCATCACATCCGACAAGTCCTCCAAACACTGCGGAAACACAAGTTGTGTGCAAATTTGGAGAAGTGCACGTTTGGCATGACCCAGGTTCAATATCTGGGATACATTATTGATGAAAAGGGGGTGCATGTGGATCCAGCCAAGATCCAAGTCATTCGGGATTGGCCAGCCCCGACTACTATAACAGAGCTTCGCAGCTTTCTCGGTCTTGCTAATTTCTACCGTAGATTCGTGTTGGGATTCTCTCATATCACTTGGCCCTTGAGTCAAGTCACCAAAGGAGGAGCGAGAGCAAAATTCTTTTGGTCGGAACCTCAACAGAAGGCGTTCAAAGAATTGAAAAATCGACTCTGTTCTGCCCCAGTGCTCACCTTACCAGACTTGCAGCAGCCATTTGAGATCGAGACAGATGCCTCCGACTATGCTATTGGGGCAGTTCTTACTCAACAGGGACATCCAGTGGCATATCACAGTGAGACATTGTCTGAGACAGTTCGCAAGTATCCCACCTATGACAAAGAAATGTATTCCATTGTGCAAGCCTGTCGACAATGGAAGCATTCCATTTTGGGGAAGGAAACAATCATCCACACAGACCACCGGCCCCTGCAGTTCATACAGACACAAGGGAAGTTGCAGAATGATCGCCATCAGAAGTGGTCCACATATCTGCAACAGTTTCATTTGAACATCAAGTACAAGAAGGGTAGCACTAATAATGTTGCAGACTGCCTCAGCCGACCACCGATCGTGGCGCTCACCACCGTGCTCAACTCTTGTGGGCACGAGACTTCTGATTGGCCGCTTCTCTATGAGAGTGACCCAGAATTCGGCCACACTTACAAGGCACTCTTGGGGGGCACGCAAGTTCCAAATTTTCACCTCCAAGATGCACTCTTATGTCACCTGGGACACCTTTGTGTTCCTTCAAGCGAGCGTGCCAAGATGATATGGGAAGCACACTACAGTCGAGTCGCTGGGCATTTCGGGGTCGAGAAAACAGTAGCAATACTACAGAACTATTTCTATTGGCCGAACCTTCGAAAGGATGTCGAGAAGCACATCAGATCCTGCACTGCTTGTGCCATTGCCAAACCGACCATCAAGAAGCAAGGCCCATATACTCCACTACCTACCCCTAGTCGACCGTGGGAATCCATCTCCATGGATTACATGTCGGGCCTGCCCTCTACTAAGAATGGCAATGAATGTGTTTTCGTGGTCGTTGACAGATTCTCGAAGATGGCCATTATGGCGGCCTGTAAGAAGAATATCACAGCAGAAGCCACTGCTAAACTCTTCTTTGAACGAGTATGGGTGCACTTTTGGATCCCACAGTCTATCATATCAGATCGAGATAGCAGGTTCCTCAGCACATTTTGGTCCAGCCTCTGGTCAATGATGGACACAAAGCTCACAAAGTCCACAGCTTTCCATCCCCAAACAGATGGCCAGACAGAGGTCGTCAACAGAATGATTGTACACATTCTGCGCATGTACAATTCAAAGCATCCACGCACATGGGACGAGAGCCTCTCTTATGTACAACATAGTTATAACCGGGCTCTCCACAGTTCAATTGGCCATAGCCCCTTTCAGGTGGGCTTGGGATTCCAGCCACTATGTCCCATTGACGTAGCCATGCCATTTGCAGCTGCTCAGGCCGATTCAGCGCACGTCCAGTCTGAAGTCGACAAAGCAAGTAGCTTCATCGAGCGCATTCAACACATCCGCCAACAGGTTCATGATATATTGGACAGAGCCAATGCGAAGTACAAGCAGCGCCATGATCAACACCGGGTGCCACACCACTTCCAGGTGGGCGACAAAGTATGGCTACATTTGCAGAAGGAGCGCCTCACCGGACCTCACCGCAAGCTTCGCCCGCTCCGATACGGGCCGTACACCATCACCAAGGCTGTAGGTAACAATGCCGTCGAGCTTAGTATTCCACCATTCCTTGGTCTGCACCCAGTCTTCAATGTGGATCGCCTTCGTCCTTACTTTCCACCTCTACTGGACACCTCGGACATTGCAGAACAACTCACACCAACAGAGTTAAACCCAGACTGCATGGAACCGGCCACCACAGATTGTATCATGGACATGCAAATCAAGAACACTCGTCAACAACAGATCCAACTGTATCGGGTTGTCAAAGCTGGCCAACTCCTGCACCAAGGAAAGTGGTTCACCAGGGACCAAGTTCAGCAGAAATTTCCTCATCTCATGGAGGAACTTAACGCAATGGGGACCATTGCTTCCTAAGGGGGGAGGAATGATCCAGGTGGATATTGGTGGCCACCCGCCTATTCCACTTGGGCCCCACCATTGTCTCTTTCAGTTTTTCAGTTTCGGCATAACTTACTATTTTTAGCAGTTTTTCGGGTCCTGAACTTCCGGAGCCGTTTTGAGGCCCTAAACGACGTTTTTTGGGTGTGAAAGCGCCAGCGAATCGTCACAAAAGAATCGTCACAAAATTTGTAGTCCTCGGATAGAGCTTTCTAATGATGTATCATGTGCGTCAAACGGAGATAGTATGCCAAAGTTACGTCCCTGGGAAGTTGAAACACCAATTTACCCAAACGGGGCCCATAGTTTTGGCGCTTCATCTCCTAGGGTTAGGCTTTTGGGATGTTGAGGGCTCTCCATTGTTTTTCAATAATAAATAGGCCCTCGAGCCTCATTGTAACTCAGTTCAGAGGTCTGTAGCCACCACATCTCTTCTCAGAGATTCGCTACCAGCACCCTAGCTATTTTATTTCCATTATGTCTGTAAGCAAATTTCGCCTCTGAGGCTAATGTTTCATTTGCATTTCCGCGCATTCCCGTTGTATTTCGTTTGTGTTTATTCCCGTTGTGTTCCTACATATACTTCCGCCGCATTCCTAGATTTATAGAATGCAAATGTATCAAACACATAACCATAAATACAGTAGATGCATTTAAATAACACTTCATTTCATTAATATCAAAGAATCAAATTTGCTTACATACGTAATGGGAATAAAATCAGCTAGGCACTGGTAGCTATCTCTGAGAAGAGATGTGGCGGCTATAGGCCTCTGAACTGTGTTACAATGAGGCTCGAGGGCCCATTTATTATTGAGAAACAATGGAGAACCCTAAACATCCAAAAACCTAACCCTAGGAGATGAAGCGCCAAAACTATGGGCCCCGTTTGGGTAAATTGGTGTTTCAACTTCCCAGGGACGTAACTTTGGCATACTATCTCCGTTTGACGCACATGATACATCATTAGAAAGCTCTATCCGAGGACTACAACTTTTGTGACAATTTTATGATCAAATCGCAACAAATTTCATACCCAAAAAACGTCGTTTAGGGCCTCAAAACGGCTCTGGAAGTTCAGGACCCGAAAAACTGCTAAAAATAGTAAGTTATGCCAAAACTGAAAAACTGAAAGAGACAATGGTGGGGGCCCAAGTGGAATAGGCGGGTGGCCACCAATATCCACCTGGATCAAACCATCCACTATAAATCACCAAATGTCAAAATGAAAAAACATAAGATGAGTCTTCATCCTTATCCTCCATAACACACAATTTTTTGTACTGAATAATAGAGATTTTCTTGTCAAATAATATTCATGATTGGCCATGTTCCCACTGAGATATTCCTTCCAGTGTTTCGCCTACTTTTGAAGGAACCTATGTATTGTGATACCAATTGTTGGATTCACACTTATATTGAGAGGAGGGAGATGGGGGCGGGGGGTGTAGGGTAGGGAAGGCTAAACCAATATAAGAAAATTTCTTATTCATTTAAACATTGGAATGAATCATAACAAAAAAATATCACATATGGAGTATAATATATTAATAAAAAAAAAAAAATTGTAACACATATTTGTAGGTGCCAACCTATAGGAGACACTAGTTCCCTCTATTGCAATAATTGTAGACACTAACCTACATGGGAAACTAAAACCTCTATTGAAATATTTATAGGCACCAACCCAAAGGAAGCACCAATTCCATATATTCTAATATTTATAGGCACCAACCTATTAGATATACCAATCTCCACCACTACAAATATTTGTATGAACCAACATAATGGAGATAGTAATCCCCATTGATGTAAATATTTGTAGGCACCAACCTACTAGAGACAGCAATCCTAATTACTATAAATATTCATAGGCATGAACCTACTTCACTAAGTCTGCTTGCTACTTTTTCATTCATTATGTATGTTAGTTGCTTCTGCCTTCACCAGGTTTGGTTTTATATTCTACCTTCACCAAGTTTTCTTTCTACTTCTTCCTTCACCAATTTTATCAATATATTTCTCCTTCGTTATATCTATTTGTTTCTTTTTTCATAAGTAGGCCCTCTTCTCCCAAAGCTTGTTATTTTTGGACTCTTCCCAAGGATGAACTCATACAGCATGCCATGTATCCATTTTTGCAAATTTTATTATAAATTGTTTCCTGAGGCACCTCTCTCTATCTCCTTGGATCTCTGAAATTTTTGCATTCTAAAAAAGTACCAAAAAGTAAGTTATACCAAACATGACAATTTGACCTATTTGAAGCTAATCTGAAGCATCTCAAAAGAAAAGTTATAGTGAAAATGCCAAAATGATCTATTTGAAGTCAATTTTTGGAGCATTCAAGAACCCTAACTTCCTTAGAACATATCTCTAAAAGTATAACAAATCATTGACTAAAATTTATATCACATGTACGTGATAACCTCGCTTCCATGTCGACCAAGTTTCAAAGTATGAAACTTCCCAAAAGAAAAATTATAGCAAAACTACCAACATGGCTCTTTACTCCACAAATCACATATATGCTCCACCTTTAAAATTGGCGCAAGAGTATTTCTTAATTTCTACTGGGCACCTTACTTCTCTTCTTGTTTGGATGATCTTAAAATGAACTCATATATCCTTTATTTATAGTGTTTCTATGTTTAGTTGTTGGGCCATCTTGTAAAACTAGCTAGGCCAACCTGTACTTATCGCTTGCTTGACCTAACATAATTATTCATATCTTCTTATTCCTATGTAGTTAGAGGAAGTGGCATATGCTATTGGTAAGATCTCAGAATAATATTTTCAATAATGTATCCTATTCTCCAAATTGAACTAGGTATTTAGAGTAAAAATCTCTTTAAATATAGCGTATCCATATTGGGCATCAAGAAAAAACTGGGAATTCAAACAATATTCCAACAATCTTCATCTTGCAATCTTTACCTTAGACATCTGTAGTATCCCCATATCTTTTAGATCAATGACAACAATATTTCCAACAACTTTGTTACCTTCCACTACCACAATAATAATTTCCCTAAGTAAAGACAAGATACTTAAAAATCCATTACCATTCTCTCTCCATCTTCCTCCATAAAGGCCTCGAATGCTTCCAATAAAACCTTTGAATCATAGTTGTCCCCTACATGTTTTTCAAGTATACTTGGTGAGCAATTCTTGTTAAGTGTTATTATTGCCTACTTAAATGTTATGTGAGATCTTATCATTCATGGGGCTATGCATATGCCATCATATTAAGTGGGCATGTTATCTATCATGTTAGTCATGAATAAACTTAGTGCTTTTATATTTTTTACATCAACATCTTTCTTGAATGTAAAGGATTTCACATTCATTGAACTATAAATATGCTATCATCTTAAGGGACCACCTATGCACCATGATAACCATGAAGAAACTTAATGTTCTTACACTTTTTACATCAACATCTTTCTTCAATGCAAACACACTTTCAACCTAGCCCTGCTTGAGCTCCACATACCTTCCTTCTAACTCATCCCATCCATTACATGCCTCAAAATTCTACACGTTATCCTTGGCCAAGTTCGCAATTCGTTTCTCACCATAACGTATGGAGTAAACATAGAACATCTCATAAAATGATAAGACATATGCTCGAACTCTACTAATCCATTATCATTGTTTATTAACTTGCAAAATCTCTTATGCACATAGATTTGAACCTGAAATATTTGCAAGTGCAATTTGTAAGAAGCTACATAGTAAAACCTATGCATTTAATCACTAAAGGCTAAGGAATCAGTACAATTTGAAAGAAAAGGCCCCAATAGAAGATGCCAATAAATAATGAAGAATAACACTTTCAAATGGGATCTACACCTGTAATAAATAATGAAGAATAACACTTTCAAATGGGATCTACACCTGTAAAGAATTGTACGAGACTCTTAATTTCCCACAAAATCATGTACAGCCAGAATGAAATCCTGGAGATTGATTAAAGCTAAGAATAAGAATCTTGGTTCCATGCCAAAACTTTTCCATATAATGGCAACTTTGCCCTTTGTTCACCCACAAGCTACAACGATCTCTGAGATTTCTGTAGCCTTCCAAATTTTCAGACCGTTTTCTGTAACTAGGAGCGTTAGTTTCGTTAGTCATGGAGGCTGAGAGTCAGTGCAGTAGAGGTAATTGTTCTGAGAAAAGAATAATGAGGCATGGCTGTGATTCAAATCATGAGTTTATGGATATTGCAATATTCGATGTCATTGAAAAGCTGAAGAATTCTCGCTTAGGTAACGGGGGATACTGCGGCCAAGGACATGGCAGTAATTCGTATAACGAGAGTGTGGAGATTTATGTTAAGAGAAGTTCACAAATTGCTGGTCAAGATAACCGTGAGGACGAAATGTTTGTGAGCAGAATGATGTCCCACGAGAAGCTCAGGTACGAGAAATGGATAAATGAGCTTCCAAATAAAAAGGAATTCATGCTGAAAGTCTTGCAGGAGATGAAGAGGCAGGGGGTTCAGAATATTTATGATGAAGAATCCTTCCTTAGGGTAGTTTTGGAATTGAAGTCCAAAATGGCAGGGAAAAGTAATGGTGGAGGGTTTGATAAGGGTCCCCGCATCACTGAATATGTCTCAACTGACTTTGAACTGAGCGAGAGCGAGCAGGGTTTTGTGCAGGAAATGATGTCCTGTGATGAGATTATGTCTGAGGATTGGATGGAAGAGCTTGCTATAGATAAAGGAGCTTTCATGGCCGAAATCATCCGGGACATGAAAATGCAGGGTATCAAGAAAATCTGTGACAAAGAATTCTTTCTTCGGAAATATTGGGAAAAAAAGTCCAAGATGCTGGAGAGCCATCAGATTTCAGTGATAAAAAATGAGCAATTCAGCAGTATCGAGGTGTGCTTCGTGAAGAGAATGATGTCCTCTGAGAAGATAAATTGGATAAGGGAGCTCAGTTCCCACAAGGATAGAGAAGCCTTCATGTTCAGTCTCATCCGCCAAATGAAAAAAGAGGGAATCAAGAACATCTGCGATGAAGAATATTTTGTCAAGAGAATTCATCATGAGATGAAAAGGATTCATAAGCAGGAGAAACACAAACAGTTGCAGAGAAATAATGGTGGTGGGTACCAAGTCATCCGT
This sequence comes from Pinus albicaulis, assembly GCA_034641835.2. Lineage (NCBI taxonomy): Eukaryota > Viridiplantae > Streptophyta > Pinopsida > Pinales > Pinaceae > Pinus > Pinus albicaulis. Next base: position 1,444,514,807 of record CM076584.1, on the reverse strand, counting down.
GAGGAAATCATTACCAAATATGACAACAATGGTAATTACCAAAGGATGAATGGATATCGTGCAAGCGGCCATGGTGGGGATTTTGATGGCAACATGGGTGCAGATTTCTACGATGGGAATTTCCATGGACAAGCTCTGAGAGTGCAGCAGCAGCAGCAGAAGAAGAAGATCGTGGGTCAGCCCAAGTATTATAACAGCCGTGCAGGTGCTTCTGGCTCCAATAACTTATGCGGTGGGGCAGGGGAATGGTATACTAATGGAAGGTATTTCTATTAGATATATACATGACATATAGACAGTGGATTTTTCTTTCTGTCCATACAGAAATTATAAATAATGGATCCACTGTCTGCAACTGCAATGAGCAACAGAGTTATAAATGTTTTCAATGGGCTATATTGTTTATGCATGGAATTTAGATGAATTATCTAATTATTCAGCTATTTTTATGAAAATGGAACGTATGGAATGGTGTTTTGCAATTCTACTGTGCTAAAATGAATGAGCAGAAAGCTTCTTAGTATGAATCAGATGGTGTGATGAATAGTATAATATTTTTTTAATAAAGTAAATTATACTTTAGATATTTTGTGATGATGAAGAAGATTCATTCAATTTGATGGAATTTTTTTATTGGATTTTAAATGAGATTGAGAGATTATTTAAATTTCATTAAGATTTTATTTTTTATTCAAAAATTTAAGAAAGTGTTTTTGTGATGATAAAGAAGATTGATTCAATTTGATGAATTTTTTTTTATTGGATTTTAAATGAGATTGAGAGATTATTTAAATTTCTTTAAAATTTTATTTTTTATTCAAAATTTTAAGAAAAGTGTTTTAAAACTATAGAATTTTGATGATTTCTGAGGTTGTGAAAGTTGATATTGTGATAGACATTTTGAAATTATGATATAATTTGAGTATATGTAGGGCATTATAGGAGAGAGTGCTATTTTTGTATTACAAAGATGATAGATTCTAACAAGTCACAATGTTTTGGGAATGGTCCAATACTCAGTTTCACTATGTAGCTTGAAAGTTGGTTCTAATTTATGCAATGTTGATTTTCTTGTTTGCACTAGTTAGAATATAGAGATGCTTATAATATTCAATATTACCATTAACCACTTCCTTGTAATAACTTAGCTTCCTTTTATCTTCTAGTTTATTAATGCACCACAAATTCTCATTTAGGAATAACATCTTCCTGCATTTCCCAATGATTTAGTTGAGACTAGACAACTTGATTCCATACCCATTTGAGTTGGTGGTGGTTTTGGCTAGAGTTTGAAGAATTTTGGGCAGCCTCTTGTAATCCATGTTGTTTATATTGCTCTTGGACATTACATATATAGTAATGGCTATGCATTCAATGGGGGAAAGACTTTCTTCAATGAAGAGGATATGCTATGGTGTATTTCTTTTAATTTTGAAATTATATGTTATAATTTTGTTTTTGATATGCTCTATCTTTTTCTAGGATTCACTAAATATATTACATCTCCAAACTTCAAATGCACTAAGATAAAAAGAATGAAAATATTATAAAAGAGGAGTTTTTATTCCAAAATCAAAGGCCTCCTCATTTATACTTGTTTTCAAGTCCATCATAAGATTTCTAGGTTCCATTTATCCTTTTCTCAACATTATTGTTCTAGTTGAGCTTGTAATGAATATTGATTCCAAGATATTTGTATGAAGGCACTTCCTCCAAGCTATTGTTGGTATATATAAAAATATCATAAGAAATACTTTTGGATTTTATTAAATCGTAATGCTTGTTTTGCTAGTGTTCACAATCAAAATTATACTAGAGATGAAGTCATTGAGGATCCTTAGATTCTTACTAAGGTCATATGAATTCGTTTCCATAAGAACGATAGCATCATCATACAGAAGAATGATGATGACTATACCAACAAGAGTTGAGCCAATAAAATGAACATCTTCCAACCAACATATTCTAAGTTATCAATATATATGTCAGAGAGGGTAGGGGATAGGGGACAACCTTTCTTAACTTATATATTATAACTAATCTCTTCTTCCCAGCCATCAGTGTTCCTAATCTTGGAAATAACATATTTATAATTCCATGGGAGGACCATGAGAAGATCAGCCTCATCATGATATTTAAAACTAACTAGAAGCCAGACCAAATTATATGCACCTAATGAATTTTACTTGACCATATCTATCTCCTCATAGTCTCCTCTTATAGCCTAGCATTTTGTAATTATAACTAATGCAAAAGCAATTGGTTAGCAATCTCACCACTTGATTTTTGTGCAATGCCTTTCCTAATCAGCATATATAATCTTTGTCATTTATGATGGGCATTATATTCCAAACACTCTTTAAAATAAAATCATGGACACCCCCAATAAGGACACAACCATGTTCATCATTGTTTTCTTGATAGGGAACTGACATCCCATCTTTTAGGGTATATGAAAGGTTTGAGTATTTTCCTATAGCATTGTGATCATTCTTCTCCCTCATACATACATATACACAGTGAGCAAGAGATTATCAGTAGTTAGGATATACATAAAGTTCAATTTTCCATAGTATGAACTTCTTTGAATTCATGTGCATGTATTCTTATATTTCATCTACTTACCTATTCTGAATATCTGTTTTTCATTGTAGTATACAACGTCGATTAGTAACACATCATGGATTATGACAGTATGGAAGCTACCTGCCATGGCCTCTATTTTATGAATACTTCTATTCAAGAACATAATCTGAAGAGAAACTCCATTCCCATAAAAAAATTTTATGGATTTTGAATATCATGAGGGAATTCTATTGGAAACCATCTAGCCCACCATGGAAATTCATCATATAGACATCTGGTATCATTCGGTCGACCCTCAAACAAAGTTGTCCAATTGGCTAATGTTCCTGATCAAGTGAAGAAGGTCGTTGAATTTTATTTCAACAAGTACACGTTTTCCAAGGAACTGACAATGAATGAGGCCTTGGATAAGGTTATCCCACTAAATCATCCCAAGGAAACACATGAATTCATGAGGTATTCACTTCTGGTAGGAGGGAAATGGGTGTGTCCCCTTCTTTTCATTGCAACATGTGATCTTGTGGGAGGGACCCATGCCAACTGCATGTGCAACAGAGATGATCCACATAATGTCGTTGATTCATGATGACTTTCCTTGGATGGACAATGATGATTTTTGTTGAGGTAAGCCTACAAACCATAAGGTATTCGGTGAGGGAATTAATTTTCTTGGAGGGGTTCTGTTAGTGTTAGAATTTGCATTCTACCATCAGTGGTCAAAATCACTCTTTTCATATTCTTTTTAGGGGTCCCACTTAGAATTTTTTAATCATTGCATTAGGTCATACAAAAAATTGACTCACTGATGGTATCCCTAGTCATAAAACCTCACTCTCGTTCACAATTTCACATTTTCTGACCCGCCTTCATGTCTTGTTGAGCATAAAACAATCTTGAAAGCTCATTTCAATATGTCATTATGTCAATCAAAGTCAACCATGGAGTCAAGTCATCCAAGGTCCCATTAGGTCAATTGAATTTCTTTTTTCAATGTTCATGAACACATCATTTCATCCTAATAAGGTCAACAAAGGTGTGAGAGTGACTCAAATAAAACTTTCTCAATCATCTACAAAGGATTTCTCAGCATGTAAATATCATTTTTTAAGTTGTAATTTTGGTTCTAGAGTATGATTTTCATACTAAAATGTAATTTTATTCAAAATAGAGATGTAGTTTATTTTTAATTTTTTATGTAATTTTATGCTCAAAATATGAAAGAAGTTCTGTCCCAAGCTTCCAACTCAAACTTCTCATGCCAAACTGAAAGTGAAAAGTGCCAAACTCCAGCAACATCATCCTGTAAAGAAGAAAAAACCAAGGGAAAAGGGTAATCAACAAATTTTTCAAAAAGGTGAAATGAACATTAGAAAAGTTTGTTTTTCAATCCAAATTCAAATTCACCTAAGTATTTATGACTCTTTGACATTTTTCAAACTCACTTGTCTCCTCCAAACACTAAGCAAGCACTCTAATAGACCAAATTTCAATTTTCTAGGCGAAATTGCTAAGAAAAACTAAGTCGAGGGCGCAAATACTCAGTAGATGGCATACATGTTCTATTGAGGGTGCATAATGTTGAAGGTAGGGTTAAAATAGTATGTTGAGGGTGCAAATACTCCTTCGAGGGCGCAAACTCACAATTGAGGGTGAAAATCCTTAAGAGATGGCGCAAATGACCAGGAAGCCCTAGAAACTTGTTTAAGTGGCAAAAAAATCATCTTCAAAGCTCCCTCAGTCTACTCATTGACCTCCAACAAATTAGTAAGAGATCATGCCCTTTAAAACCATTTTCATCAATTTTATGGTTTTAGTGTTGTGAAGTTAGGGTACAATTTGGTGTTTGAAAGAATTTTTTTAAAACCGTAGTATTCTTATTACACTTTTGAATTCCCAAAATTGCACTCTTCTACACCTTTGCACCCTTCCCACACTTACAAAAAGCCATTCCCAAACCTCTATTTTGCAAAATCCCCTTTTCCTAAACCTTTCTCCCAAAACCCTAAGCCCTAGGTGTTACATCTACCTAGGCTCCTAATCCCCAAATCCCTATCATAAATTCCATTACAATACTACTCCCTATTCCCTCCCCCATTTCATACATCCTTAGCAACATCTCCATCATTCTCCCTTCCCATTCCTTGTTCCCAAAAAAATATTTCACACCATCCACTTCCCTAGGGTTTTGACAAAAACATCATGGAAGAAGAGGAAGAAAACACATCATTCAGTGAAGGAGAGGAATAAGAGGTGAGGAGGCCACATAAAGGAGGAAGAGTGCTCAGACTTGAACCTACCAACACTAGGGAACTCTTATCTTCTCCATTGAATTTGACATGCTTCAAAAATTTTGGTTGTTATGATTTTTGGAATAGACTTTTCATATCAAGACTCCATGAAAACCAAGTTACATTAGCTGGTGTCACTTTTAATCTATCAACTGCTATTATTTCAGCTACCACTGGGATCCCAAATTTTTGGGCGAAGTGGTTCAGGAAAGGTAATTTGAAGAAATAGGACTTTGATTTCTTCTTAAAACCAAGAAACCAAAATCAGACAAAGAGGCTCTTTCCTTTTTCTCACCTCTTGGATAGATATGCACCAATTATGAAGATAATCATGAAATATTTTTCATGTGAAGGTAGATTTTCAAGGCTTTATTCCTATCACATCTAGCTCTTAATGCATTTCACTAAGGTAAGGATGCCTAACATACCCTATTATCTTTTTAGGAGCATAGAGAAAATGACATACATTTCCTAGAAAAAGGAGTATGAACAACAAATGAGAGGTATATTTCATCATTCCCTCATTAAAACCATATTCCTCCACCATATCAATCAATTAAGCATTGCATGGAGTACCTTCATAGCTAATGATATTTTCAAAGAGCCATCTACTCAGCATGCACAAAATGTCCATTCCTCATCCAAGTCATCCACTTCCATTCCTCCATCTGAGCCCATAGCACATTCATCATCAGCATATCAGTCCCCTTCACCTCCTTCATCTCCATCTCATCATGATATTGGGTCACCTAGCAGGATTGATGACATTGAGCCTAAATGGGATAGTATGGTTGAGGTTGAGCCATTGCCAAAAATCTACCAAAGAGGCCACAAACATGTATTTGCTCCACATAGAGTGGAAGGGGCCATGCCTTCTACAATGACAAAGCGGGTGGAAAAAGGTAAAGAAAAGGTGATTGAGGCAGTCATTCATGATGAGGAGGACCTTCATGAAACAAAAAAAGAATTTCATCTTTTTGACCTAGATGAGATGAAAATGACAAAATCATTAATACAACCATCAAAGGAAAGGATGTCAAGATTAAGGATCTTCAAACTAATCTTGACAGGGCCAAATATGTTATAAAATTCCTTGAGTAGGAGAATGAGCAATTGAAAACTCAAGAGGTCATTGATGAGGTCAAGTATGTCACTGCTCAAAGCGAGGCACAAAAGACCAAAGCCATGCTAGATGAAAGACTTGAAAAGTATGGCTTAGTTGATGAACATGACGAAAAAGTACCAAGATAGATACCTAGAACTAGAGGGCTGAAAAGAGCTCTAGCTCTAGAAAGACAAAGGGAGGTTGAGCATGCTGATCAGCTAACCCTAAATGAGCACCTTGCTATAGTGATCAGTGAAAACAGGGAGCCATGGCTTGATAGAGCCAATCAGCACTTGGAGAAGCTGCTAGAAAGGCTAATAAATACAATGAGCTATTGAGGCGGAAACTTAAACACAATGCTCTAAAGGATAAAATTGAAATGGCCAAGCTCAAAAGAGGCAATGTAAAGGTTGAATATTTGACGAAGGAAGAGAAGAAAAAGTCCGGCATACTTGCTGAGGCTTCCCTCCAAGACTACACACATCATCATCAGGCATTCTACCAATTTTGAGGCATTTTGCAACTTTTTTGTAAAATCTGGGATTTTCTGAGTTTTTTGTAACATGCATTTAACAGAAATTTGGTCATTTGCGCAATGCCTTAGGTGCTACACAAATTATTGGGGAAATTTTTGAGGGAAAGAAAGCTACCATTGGATTCCTAAAGGCAAATGCATTGCATAAAACCATGTTTTCAGGCTTGATTTGTATTTTTGACAAGTGAAAAGGTCAAAAAACCACCTAAAAATGACCTTTCTACCCCTGTTTTGACCTAGGCACTTTGCAAATACCAGTCTTGGGAGAATGACTTTTTGAGGGGGGAAATGACCTGCATTTTTAAAACTAGAGGCATATTTAGGAAGAGGACTGAAAGGACTTTCCAACAAGAAATCTTGGGCCTACTTTGGACACCTTCAAGTCAGCAAAATGTGGCCCTAAATATGGAGGGCACAAATGACACTACGAGGGCGCAAATGACAAAGGGAGGGTACACATGGCCATTTTGTTGATATTTTTGGAATTTATTTGAAATATTTACTTTTCTTCATAAAATAATGTTTCTACCTATGTAATTAATGATGATAAATGTAAATATTCTTGGAATTAGTTACCTAGGGGTAGATTCATTTGGTCAAAGTTATCATTGAGTCCAAATGAATAAGTTTGAATGCAATTAGGAATGAGTCACTTGGACCATCCTACACTTCAGCTTTCAGTTCAGTATTTTGTGGATCTCTTCATCACCTCATGGATCCGACCCTTGAGGATGAGTGAATGTTTTTTTGATGTCTATTTAGTCCCTTTCTTCACTCTTAGCAAGCGTTGGAATCAGTTTTGATGTTAACTTATTGATCGAGGAACTATTATACTCAATTTTGGCTAGTTAATAATGAAGAGTTGCATCTATTTTTTGGGATACATGGGTTATGATGTTTATCATTGTTTTTCCTTCAATTTCATATGTTATAATTTTTTGTATTCATGCTCATTACATCTCTATTGTATGATTTCTTTCAAGTTGATAGGTAGAACACATGCTTGCTCATACTTGGTTTGGGGGAAGATATCATAATTTGTCAATTTTCCTCTCTTGAGGAAGAATACATCTCCCATGCTCTTCCTAGCTTCTCATTAGTCTCAAAACCATCTCATCACATTCATCTTTAGATTGGTAAGCCTTATTCCTACCTTTCCTCATTGAATCCCTGCAACCCTATCTCATTTTCTCTGATCTATCTCCCTTGACCTAATATCTTCATCCAGTGAAACCCAACCCAAATGAAATCAAAACAACCCGTGCACTTATATATAGCCTAAAAACCCGAATTCCTCCAACCATATTGGTTATGACACTGTGGTGAGAGCCCTCTCCGACTTGGTAGGGCTAGTTACCAGGTCAAAAGCTTGGTCTGTGGTTACCTCTGTTGGGATTCCTTCTTCAGCCTTGGGAATCTGGTAGAGTGATCACAGGTACCACATCAAGAGAGAAAGAATGACAAGAAATCTTGGATGAAGAAAAACCATTCCAACCGTTGCAACAAGGGTGAACATAAGAAAGCCACCCATTAGAAATTTTTTCCAAAGCTATGTCCCAAGAAGGACCAAAAAGCACCTATGAAGGAACCAACTCATAAATAAGTTTAGGAAGAAAGAAAACTACAGGAAGAAAGTCCATTATACTAGTTATATAAGAGATGCATAGCATTTTTAAGTAGTTGAGTATGGTCACCATTGTAAATCACATGTTTCTTTTTTAAAGACCCCACAGATGGGAAAATTAAAGTGAATAACATCACTTGAATATGCAACATAGTGATATTTTGGTCTTTTTTTGGATAGAAAAAGGATATGGATTCTGGTGCAAATAAGAAAAAACATGTATGATATTCATATGTAGCTTTTGGGGACCAAAATTCCTTCAATTCATAGGAATGATCCAAAAATGATCCAAAAAGGCTCAAAATTACGAGTCCTCGAATCTCAACAAAACTAGCACCAAATTTTATACCTCGCCAAGACGATTCCAATGGCATTAACAATGCCTTAATCTGAGTATGTATGAAAAAGTTATCACCATTCGAATATTTTTACCAAATAGTAAAAAGTAAAAGTCAAAGTCAAACAACAAGACACGCGGCACCTCTGATAGGGGTCGTACATGTGATGTGACCAATGGCAGTCTCATATGTGGTAGATTTTGGAGGCATTGTAAATCCTATGTGGACTAATTATGGTTTGACATGTGCCACTGATTAGTTGACTAGGCACTGATGTAGTTGTTAGGCAAGCAATAAATTAAGGTGTGCAATGTGGCACCTCGAGGGACAAGAAAACACGTTGGAATCATATTATGTGGATTGAGAGCTATGGTTGATTATAACTAAAGTTTTAATGCACATGGTTTATTATATGTTTTTGGCATGGTTCATTGGGCCATAACATACAAAATATGGTTAAAGAAAAAGTTTAGTTATATACCACCATATGTAATGTTTCGTTGGAGTGTTGACATAATATTTGGTTATTATAACATATGGTTCCAAACCATTTTCCATGTAAAATAAGCCACTGCTATAATATTAACATATATGGTGTGAATGCAAGCCAAAATGGGGGGGCCCATGGGCTTGATGCTCGGACCTCCCCTAACAACAAATATTTTTATATCCACCAACAACGAGTCTGGCTTAAACACACTCATTGTATTGTCCACCCATGAATTAATATTTAAACTGATTCATTTTTATTCGAAGGGGGAAGCCCATGTCCTACAAAAAAAACCATGAGATAAGAATGTAGACTCAGCGCACAAATTGAATAGGTGGATGGGTGTGAGGGGTCGCATGCGAGCACCGTTTTCAAGAAAAACTTCTCAAGATATTCTATAGAATATTTTAGAGCATATTATATAGAATGTTCCACGAGAATATTTCAGGTATATTTTGATCTGTTGTAGCATGAATTTTGAGGAGGAGGTGACAATAGTCGAACGTAGTCAAGTTTATACTTATTTTTCTCAAAATTTCATAAGGAATCTGTTGTTGTAGTGAGAATTGAGATTTAAGAAACATATTTGAGGGCTTATGGTAGAATACCACATGTGTCATTAAATGCTTAACATGAACTTTGAGGCAACCCTAAACATGTTAGAAGGTGTAGGTCATTTTTATACTCTAAGTTGCAGAATTCCTAGGCAAAGGTGTTAGTATGGTGTATGCTACAGTTTGATTAGTGGATTTTTGGGTCATCATGAGATGTGAGGTATTTCCATGTATTTTTCCATGTATTTTCCATTAATTTTCTGAGATAACATAGAGGCTTATCCACTTTGAAGCTCGGTCGAGAGACATAGCTCACACGTTGTGAGTGAACACTGTTAACAAATCTTGGTGCATTGTCTATATTGTCTTCATTTTTTGTTACTTCTTCATGAATGTTGTATTTATGGCATTTTCATGCTCTTTAAGAATTTTTTTTTAACATCAACAAAGGAAATATCCGGGATCAACCATGAGAAACCATGGTCAACTTAGGTCAATCGTGGCAACCATGATCAACAATGGTTAAACAAGGTCAAAAATGGTCAACCAAGGTCATCCAAACTCAACATGGTTAGAGTGGTCAATGTAGATTGACCATGGTTTACCATTCTAACCATAAAGATCTTGGTTGACCATTTTGGTTGATCATGGTTTACCATTGTGGTTGACCATAGTTGGCTATGGTTGACTTTGGTTGACCATGTTCAACCATTCTAACCAGATTGATCTTGGTTGACCTTAGTTGAGCATGGTTGACCATGGTTAATATTGGTTAACCATTGTTGACCATGGTCAACCATGGTCAACAATGGTTAACCAATATCAACCATGGTCAACCAAGATCAATCTAGTTAGAATGGTTGAACATGGTCAACTATGGTCAACTGTAATGGTCAACCATGATCAACAATGGAAAACCATGATCAACCAAGATATTTATGGTTTGAATGGTTGAACATGGTTAACCAAGATCAACCATGCTCAACCATTATCAACCATGATAAACCATGGTCAAGAAATACCAATCATGGTCAATCATGGTCAATCAAGATCAACATGATTAGAATGGTCAAACATGGTCAACCATGGTCAACCATGATCAACCATAATTGTCAATTAAGATCTTTATGGTTAGAAAGGTTGAACATGGTCAACCATGATTAACCTATTAGCATTGTTGGCATTAACATCAATCATAGATCCCACATAGTGTATTAACAGTGAGTGATTAAATTTAATGTTGATTATACTAGGAAATTTTGGAAATTTGTGTATAACATCATTTGCACTAGCTTGTTTCCCATGGATTTGATGAAATGTATTGAAAATAAGTGATCGAATTTAATGTTGATGATACAATAATTTTTTGGAAATTTTTATATAACATCATTTTCCCTGGCATGTTTCATCCATCGTGTGCAATTATGTTGAACTGTATTTCAGAGGTTGCACAATTTCTGCTTGGTTTTTAGATGTAGTTCGAGCATATATTTTCAGGAATGGAAAACAATTCGCCCCTCAGAAAAAAGAAAAAAATAAATAAATCAATAAACCACGTCATTCAACATGGTAAATTCCCAAGGTATTGTTAGTCAACTCTTTAGCTTAATGTTAGCTTGATTCCCATCGAATTTTCTATCGGATTGCCCATGGTATTAATGATTGGGTCAATTTTCTTTAAGCAGATTAAAGGCTATATAAGAAAATTTTGGTTGGCATTTGAGGCATTAATCCTTTTGGCAGTGCATGTGATCTAAAGTTTAGTGACATGGTTTGTTGGCTCTAGGGGTCTCGACCTGGGTTCGGTGTGCAAGGATTGCCAACAAACCCCTATACTGCTGGCCCTTTCGGCAGTGACCTGCTTGCGTAGGTCACAGTCTCACCCGAAGTAGTATGGGTGGGTGCTGGAACCAGGTTTCCGCACCCTGAGAAAGGAAGGGTAAGGCAAGCAGGGTTACGTTCTGTTCATATTATCTCTGCGCTCAAGTATGTATCCAATTGCATCCACGTGCACTAGATCTATAGTTATATGTTTTTCATAACATTAACACAGCCTTACATACCCGAACAAAACATATATAGATTTACAACAATACACATACTTTCGTAGCATGATACAACCAAAGCAGAATAGATCCAATCATTCAATATATAGACCTTTGTGAGACAAAGATAGAGAAATGCATAACACAGTAATTATCAACAATCCATTCAATAGTACTCACATATTCAGATCCAATAATCTTGCATATTCATTCATTCGTTACCCTTACAATTCCCTTCCCAACCTGGGCACACAGCAGAAGGGTCTACACACAACTAGACTAGGATCTCCGCGCACATAGCCAGCAGGAGTCCATTCCCCAAAAACCCCAACAAATCACTTACACAATAGATCGCATCAATAGCTCATCAAATCCTTACCCCTTTCAATCCGAAATGTATCTCTATTTATAACAATCTAGATTTATCATTCCTATGGTCCGCAACCCATGGTTTTCAGACCCCTAGTTTACCCTTTAACCCCATTACAATGCATTCAGGGCTTTGACCCACCCCAAAACCCCTGAGCTATACTAAATATAACAAAAATAACAAAAAATAGACCAGTTTTGTAGCTTGTTAGGAGACCCCATTCCAACAATCCCCCAACACAATCTTGTGACTCATCCCGAGTCACGGCACTACTGCGACCCCATGATTTGTAGCCCAGTATGGTTTGAGTCAACCTCCATTGACGAAACCAGGGAGGAGGTCACCGTGCAAGGTAGCTAACTGGACTACTCCACCCTTCGTAACCTTCTGAACTATGTAGGGACCAAGCCAATGTTACCGGAATTTGCTAGGATGTTTTGCAAATTAGCTGTCGTATAACAAGACGAGATCACCTACGACAAATGTCTTCTGGTGAATATGTCGATCATGCCAGGATTTATCTCTAGATTTTTGTACTCGATGTTGAAACTGAGCAATAAACTGATCTTCTTCCAATGCGACTAGTTGCACCAGGCATTCTTCTATGATATCAGAGTCTTCCATATTTGTAAATGCTACAATGCATAGGCTAGGAACAATGTATCCTATGGGAATGACGGCCTCCTTGCCATAGACCATTCAGAAAGGTGTCCTACTGATCAACATTTTGCAGGTCGTCTGGTAAGCCCAGATGACCGAGGGGATGCAAATATCCCAGTCACTACGGTCGGCATTGAAAACCTTCATTAGCACCTACTCCAAAATTTCGTTGAAAGCTTCCACCGTCCCAGTAGCTTGGGGATGATATGGTGTACTCTTGGCATGGTGGATCCAGAATTCTTCGTTCAAAGCTTGAACCGTTTGGTTAACAAAATGCGTACCTCGGTCGCTCATTAGGATTTTCGAGCAGCCAAACTTGGTCAGAATTTGCTCAAAGATGAAGTGTGCAGCAGTATCGATGGTACAATCCTTCACGGCCTATGCCTCAGCCCATCGTGTGACGTAGTCAGTGGCAGTGATAATGTAGCGCATGCCGGTTTTCTTTCTTGGTGGGTTAATGGGTCCTATAAAGTCAATGGCCCATTTATCGAAAGCCTGTAGGGCCATTTGGTGCTGTAATGACATATCATCATGTCATGAGGGGTAGTCGGTTCGTTGGTAGGTATCGCATGTTCTACAATAGGTGTAAGAATCCTGATGCAGGGTAGGCCACCACAAGCCAACCCTCAGAATATTTTGCGCTGTAGCCCTACCCGAATAGTGGCTGCCAGCGACTCCCTCATGGGCTTCTGCAACGACGACGGGTCGTTCATGTTCTAATACGTATCTGCAGAGTATTTCATCTGTGCCTAGCTTGTATAGCTGTCCTACAATGATAGTAAATTCTGTCGCTCGAGTGACCAGCTCCTTTTTTTTTGCATCGAATACGCAGCAGGGGCCATACCCATAGTAAGGAACTCAAGGATATCATCAAAGTGGTCATCCACCATTTTAATGGTAAACAACTGCACATCAGGTAAGCCTTCGTCCAAGTTAGTGGGTTCTTCCCCTATATCAATACGAGACAGATGATCTGGGCCTACATTCAACCTTCTAGGCTTCAAGATGATCTCAAAATCATATTCTTGAAATAGCAACAACCAGCGAAAAATCTTCCCCCCCAACACAGGGTTTTTGACCAGGTATTTCAAAGTTGAATGGTCTGTAAACATCTTAAAGTGTCCCCCCCAGCAGATAGTGTCGATATTTTTGTAGTGTATACACCATAGCCAGTCCTTCGCGTTCAATGGTAGAGTAATTTCGTTCAGCACCTGAGATTTTTCGACTGGAAAAGGCAACCGGATGATCTTTATCCCCTTCGCCAGGCTGCATAAGGACCGCACCCAAGGCAATTCCTAATGCATCAACATTTACATGGAATTCGTTTGACCAGTCCGGGAATATTATTATGGGCGCAGAAATCATCTTCTCCTTGAGCAGTTCAAAGCTCTTATGACATTCATCATTCCAAGAAAAGAGACATCTTTCTTTAGCAGTTGTTCCATGGGTGCTGTGATCAGGGCGTATCCTTGAATGAATTTCCTGTAATAGCCTATGTGACCAAGAATGGAGCATAGTTGTTTCTCCGTTGTAGGGGCTTCTCGGTTGATAATTACAGCTATCTTCGTAGGATCAACCATTAGACCCTGCCGACAGACTATATGACCCAGCAAGATTCTGAACGGCACGCAGAAGATGCACTTCTTGATATTCAGAGAGATCTGGTGCTTTCGACACGCATCCAAAATTAATCACAGGTTCGAGACATGATCTTTTACTAAGAAAAACACCGTCCAATCATCAAAGTAAACCTACAGAAACTTATGGATAAATTCTTTGAACACAGCCACTACAACCCTTGAAAATAGAGCAAGTGCATTCTTAAGACCGAAGGGCATGACCGTGTACTGGAAGGAGCCCCATTCGATAGCAAAGGTGGTCTTACTTCAATCCTCTTGTGCAATTCTGATTTGATGGTATCCTGAGAATCCATCTGTGAAGGAATAGGCCTCCTAGCCACCTACACTATCTAATATTTCATCGGAGAAGGGAGTAGGGAAGGGGTCGTGAACATAGGCATCGTTTAGTTTTCAGAGGTCCACACAGATACGCATTTCTCCTTTTGCTTTTTCTCCTAAACAACCATCGGGCTGATCCAATCTGACTATTCAACTGGTTTAATGATACCAGGGGTCATCATTTTGTCCAGGTCCTCTTTGACCTTTTGTTTATACTTAGGATTCAACTGGTAGATCCGCTGCTCGATAGGTCGTGCCCCTCGACTTTAGAGTGATGCGCATAATGCCGAGGTCCCCCATGATTTCCTTGAGCCTTAGAAAACTTTGTAGGGAGTAAGTCCTGGTACTCCGTGAGTAGCTCAGCGACTTTTCCCATAGTGCCTTTGTCTCAATAGTCCCCAATTTTCACCAGTTTAGGGTGTTCATCTGTCCCAATATTAACCTCGCATAGCCGAATAGGTTTCGTCACATTGAAATTTAAGAGCGATGGTCCAATAACAGCACGTTCCCCTTCAGATTCCAGAATAGAGAGATTCTGCGGGTTATCTTCCTCTTCATTAATCACCAAGCTCTGGCAGTTGACTATGCCTTGCATTTGGGCCTCCCATGTTAGAACGGCTGGTGGGGTGTGAGGGTGAGGCTTTTTGAAGATGAACACATCAATGTCTTGCAGGGCTTCGTCAAGAATTTTTGTTCCTCCTATTGGGGTTCCTATGTTTTGGCAAGTTTGGCTCTACCAAAAGATAAGACAACATAAAAACCACTGTGGGACCTCAGGATCTAGCCCTCCTAGGTCTAGAGAGGGATCTCTCTATAAATGCAAAGGTATATGTCTTTGAGGTTCTAGTTTAAGAAATTAGGCTAGTTATAAGGAACAAGGATTGTTGTTTGTTTGTTTGTTTGTTTGTTTGTTTGTTTGGTTGTTGGGAACCATGAAAGAAGGGTTCAATGTAAGACAAAGGATGAGAAAATAGGATTTAGGCAAAGGAGATATAATTAAAAGAAAACTAGAGACCATTGGGCAATGGAGTCATAAAAGGGTTTTCTTTCTATTCAGTATCCAAGGCTTTCAATTGGGCTTGTCATCTAAAATAGAGGATCTTTAAAGATGATAGTATGGTGTGAAATGGTAAGGAATGAAGGTGAATGACAAGGAAACCTCTAAGGTGACCACTTAGGAATCAGATATAGGGATAGGGCATGCCATTAAACACCTATGAACAAACTCCTAAGAGGCTAACTCTTCGGACAACAGGAAACACTTAAGATTTAAACACAAAGGTGAAGCCTGAGATCAGAGAAAGGCTTTGAACTTTCAATGCTTCGACATTCAACTTAAGGGAGCTTAGGAAGGTTCAATTGATTGAAAAATACCCTAGTGAGATAGAATCAACATTCTAAACTCCCAGTATTTCAAAATTTTCAATTAAAACCCAACAAGAACATCTAAGAACAGATTCATAAATTCATACATCAGTTAGCAGTGAATAACAGCTACTACACTGGTTAAATTATCTTGAATTAGTTCTCAGATAGCACAATCAATAGAAAACATCAAAGATAAGAAGAGCAGGAGCATTAGGGTACCATGCGAGGGTATATCCTAAGCCAGATTTCTGATTCTTACCAGAGAAATGAAATGTAATGAATTACAGAAGGAAAATAGAGACAAAGGTAGGACACATCACTGCTGCTTTAAATCAGTCCAAAGAAATGTGTTTGTCATATTAAAAAGCAACACCAGTCATATACAACATCATCCAACAACTTGATATTTAGTCTGAAATCATCTCCTTAGCCTATTTTACAACTTTACACACAGAACTATATCTCAAGAGAAACAACTTACAATTCACAGATATCCAATCAACAACCTTGACAATATGTTTTTTCATGAGTTTTATAGCTGAAAGAGAGGCAGAGGAGGTAGATAGAAATTTTAATGAAACATTAAAATAGAGGAAGAAGAGTGGCTCGAGGCCCATTCTGTTTTAATATCCATGCATTTATTTTCAGTACTCTTTGGGTGAAAGAGTGGTCTTCGACAGGCTGATACTAACTTCATAGGTATGTTCTTTGATGTACTTTCCAGCTGTAGTACTCTGTAGTACTTCTAGTATAACAAAAGAAAAATAATGACTTTCAGGTCTGCCATACTGCATAACAAATGCTTTGGTAGCAGTAGGACCTTCTGTCAGGGTTAGATCTTCTTCGGAGCTCGATGTAGAATAAAAACAGTATGGGAGCTTGTCCTTTCAAGGGAAAGAACCTTCTGCTAATGTGAGACACTGATAAGATTGTTTTCTGTGCTTTAGGCCTCATTAGGCCTTCTGTGTTAATCACAAGGCCTTCAATATGGTACATTCACCCTTTGAACATTTAATTAAGGCTTAAAATATTCAATAATGGGCGTTAAACCTCCTTAATTATTTATTGATACTCTTTGTCGCTTCCGTGACTGTCTCTGTCTGTGAATTTGTAGGGCTTATGGTGCTAGAGTCTTAAACGGAGTTGATACGCCTGATTTGGATAAAATATGCATTTAAAACCCTCTTAGGAGTCTTCCTGCAATCTCTGGCTCTGATAAAACTTCATCGGCACTACTGTGTCACTAACAGTGACTATGCAGAAAAGAATGACTTTCACCATCTGTAACCCTACACGAAGACACAAATAATGTTAAGAAATCCATGCGGGAAGGAGGAGGGATGTTGGGGCAGACTGTGAGAATGGCAGCGCAGTAGAGATGAATGCGGTGGATGCAGTGGAAAATAGCTGAAACATGCTATGAAATGGTGAAAAATGGATCTGATGGTGGCTTGATGAAGAAATGGTTCTGGGTCGTCAGATTAGATGGACTAATGATGATCGACGGTGGGGATTTGTTGATGGGATGGATTAAGAAGGTTAGGCGAATAAAACATAACTTTAATGTAAAATATAAAGTTAAGTATTTGGGCGAAATACAAAGGAAATTGATGAAATTCCAATGAAATGGGCTTTGAATGGTGGGATCAGCATGGGCGAAAGGCGATTGATTGTGAACCGTTGGATCTCAGGAGGAGATCAATGACTGAGATGTCCCGATGAAACTCTATGGTAGCGCAATGGACAAATATGAATGAAATGCGCGGTCGAATGAGGGCCGTTGAACTATACAGATCAACGGTCGGGATCTTTAGATGGGCTTTTGGGAAAAAAGGTGGGGAAGTGGTTTTTAGAAGAAAAACCACTACTTTCATGTAGCAAAAGGATGGTTTTGAAATTTTCTGAAAATCACATGATATGTTACGCCGCTCAACACGTGGAAAAATAAAACTGCCCATATCACGTGATTTAAAACTGTTAAAACTCGGACGAAGAAAAAATGTGATATGTATGTTGGTCATTGGATCTAGGACTGTGAGATCCGACGGTGATGGATGGAGTGGGATATGGAAAATTACGCGGTCAGTAATGTGGGCCGTCAAATCAGCGGAATGAACGGCTAAGATCTGAAGAGGGGAAACCAAGGCGGAGGGGCTAGTTAATGGTCGGGAGGAATCCTGACCGTTGGATCCCCGAGGATCAATGGTGGAGATTTAAAGATGAGGCAGAGGCACAAGGGCTAAATGAATGAGCGGGAGAAAGGTGGACCGTCGTATCAAATAGGATGGACGGCTGGGATCTAATCACATCGGGGGATGGAAGGGCCAAAAACTCCGATGGCTAGAACTTTCGATTACATGTGAACCGTTGGATCGGCGGAAGATGGACGGTTGCGATTGGATCGGGGTGGCCAATCGGGGATGCGGGGGTGGATTGAGATCAAATACTGGCCATTGGTTCTTGTCGATTCAACGGCTAGGATCCAATCGGGGATCGGCCAATCAAGGAGACGAAAAGTGGCACATTTTAAAATTTGCGATTGGAAATTGGGGCGGCGGTGCGATGGCCGTTGGATTTAAATTGGAATCAACGATGGAGATTGTCATCGGAGGTGTAACGGAGGGATGTGGTAAGGCGCGATGATATAAGCGTGGACCATTAGATCTTATATAGATCAACAATGGATATTGCACCCGCGTTACATAGACAAAAAACTTCTCGCATCGGAACTTTTCTATTAATAAAGGAAAAAGCGCCCCGAACAACCTTCCAATGCGATAAGCGCTCAAGGGCTTAGCGCCTGGTCTTGGCGCTGGGTTTCACGGAGGGGAAGTGGTTAGGGGCTGGGCCGAAAGGGGCTTAGCCTGTTATATGATAAGAAATGGGTTTTTGGCTTAAAAACAACATTTTTTAAGGCTAAAAAAGGGTTCCGGTAGGGGAATAAAGGGATTTTCTCACTAGATGAAGGGATTCACATGGTTTAAAAGGGGAATTTGATGGTTTAAAAGACTTAGGAAGGGATTTTGAGGGCCAAATGGGAAATTTGAGAAGGGGAAAAAGGGGTTAAAATAGGGAATTTGCAGGGATACAAGGGAGCAGATGCAGGCTTTTCTGAGCATAATTTTTTCACATACAGTGAGGATTTCTTGATGGAAACAACAGTGAAGATACTTTCTAAGGCAAAGGGCACACCGAGGCTTCAAGAATGAAATGTTTTTAGAGGAAATTTATTTCTTTAAGGCTCAGAAAAATATTTAGCCACCTGTTTGCTTGAAAAAAATTTTATAGGTGGCTAACAGTGGCTCCACATGGGGATGGCATCTTCTTGAAGATGTCAAGAACTTTAGAAATATTCTTTGGGAAGTAGGCCAGATGTCTGATCTTTGAACCATCCTTTCTTCTTTGATTCAACTGTTACAAACATGATGGATACTAATCAACAGAAAACATTCCCCAAACAATCTACCTACCCATCCTACAGTCCTAACATTTTTTCTTCAAGGTGCATTTGAATTCGCAAACCTTCTTCATAATTTTTTATTGAAAGCAGAAAAAAAATAATCTAATTCTACCCTTATTCCTCTATGAGACCAGATTAAACAGTTGTTCTGATAGCTTCTCTACCTAAACTAATATCTGCTAGGATTAAACTGTCTAGCAAATTTCATTCTCTACATTCTACAACAGAAATTTAAAAACAGTCAAACCAGGATTAGACAGTGAGGTTTGATGTGGATCCATGGCATAAAAACAATTGCACATGAACTGAAATAGCAGCAACTTGAAAACAAAATTTGAAGGCTTGATATTTTGAAACTTTGAAGCATCCTTCTTTTCTTTGTGAGTCAAGTTTTGAGCTTTTTAGAGTCACTTTCTCTTCCTCATTTCAGCTCTAGTTTAGATTTTGAGCATATTAAAACCAGCTTCTTTGATTACTTTGGCTTAGGTTTTGATCATGTTAGAGCCAATCTCTTACACTTCAGAGGTTCATGTTTTGATCATGTTTGAACCTCTCCTTCTCTATTTTTTGAAACATTTTCTCTTTTTCTTGAAAACAAAACACAACAATGGTATTTACAATGGAAATGAAAACTGTAAACCAGACATTAACAGTATTAATGCTTGAGCATCCTGCCATTGACAGGATCCCCAAACAGATCTGTACCATCTATCTCTTGCAGAAAAAAGGAATTTTGACCAATGGTGGATTGGATGATGTAAGGACCCTGCCAAAAACTGTCGAATTTGCCATGCTTTCCTTTGTCTTCTCACCTAGAGTCCCACTTTAGAACTTTATCTCCAATTTTGAAGTCACAATATTTTGTTCTTTTATAAAACAACTTCTTTATATTTTCCTGCACTTTCAGAGCTCTATTGTAGACTTCCTCTCTTGTCTATTGGAGATGTATTGTTTGATTTATCCTCCTTACCATGCTGTCCTCTTCTGACTGAATCTCTTGGACTAGTTTAGTCACTGGTACCCCTAGGCTAGTAGGAAACACTGCCTCTGTTCCATAAACAAGATGATATGGTGACATTCCAATGGATTTCTTTGTTGTTAGTCTGTCAACCCACAAATCATGCACTAACTTGTTATGCCATGATTTCTTATTCTCTTCAAGTAGTTTTTTTATGATGGTCACCAAGCTCTTGTTTGATGATTCAGCTAACCCATTACCTTGTGGGTAATAAGCAGTTGAATGACCGAGTGCTATCTGATACCTGTGACAAAAATCAATCATTTTCTTGGATCCAAAAGCAGCAGAATTATCAGTGATTATCTTTCTAGGGCAGCCAAACCTAGAGAGGATGTGATCTTCTAGGAACTTAATGATGATAGAATTTGTGGCATTCCTAGAAGGGATGGCCTCTATCCATTTTGTGAAATATTCTGTGGCTATAAGAATCCACTTGTGTTGAGCAGAAGATGCAGGGTGTATTTCCCCTATGAAATCTAGGCCCCACTGTTGAAAGGGAGTTTCAACAGTTATGGGTTGTAATGGTAAAGGGAGGAGCTTCCTTTTGCCTTCAAAGTTCTGGCACTTATGGCAGGCAATTATCATTTTGTGGATGTTATTGAAAAGTGTAGGCCAGTAATAGCCAGCTCTGAGTATTTTGTTAGCAATGGCTTTCCAGTTTAAATGGCCTCCACACTCTCTTGCATGGAACTCCTGTTTAATCCTCTCTGCTTCAGTTTCAGGCAGACATTTAAAAAACAAACCATTTTCATTTTTCCAGTATAAACATTCATTCAATATGCAGTAGTTTCTGGCTTTTAACTTTAGGAATCTGGCCCTAATATTTGATAAACCAGGAGGGGCATTCAGGTTTGTGAGTACATACAGGATATCAAAATACCAAGGAGAGTTTTTAAATTGTTCTTCAACAGTAGGATCAGGAAATCCTTCGTGTTCATCCAAGGCATCCACCATGTTTATGTCAAGGGCTCGCAATTTAGATTTAGCCATTAGTTGAGCTAAGCCCTAACCTTTGATCAGTTTTGTGGGTTTTATTTCTAGGTCATACTCTAATATTACAGCAATCAATTTTCCCCTCTTTCCATCCAGGTCTTGGGACAAAATGTATTTTACCACTATGTTTGGCACATAGGAAATGATGTGAGAATGCAGTATATACACCCTAAAGTCTTTCAAGGCCTTTACCACGGCATAGCCCTGTTTTTCCATTATGTTATATTTTAAGGGTGCATCTCTCAGAGCTTTGCTAAAGAAAGAAATGGGTTGTTCCATTCCCTCTAGATTTTTCTGGAGTAGGACTGCAGCCACTGTATGCTCGGAGGCAGAACCTTCACCATTGTTTCTTCAATTCACCTCTATTAACCCGCAGACACTGGGTTGTATCATGCGGTCCCGCCACCCGGAAATCCTAGCACCAAAGGTCCGTGGTTGCCCCCTTCCCTTGTTCCATCCGTAAGCTCTGTATTTCCATGTGCATGGTCCCAAGCTGCTCCTGAATTTGCTGAACGCCTTCCCTTGTGTCATCCTTAGGTGCCACTTCAAGTTTCATGGCTGCTTCCAAGGATTTTTCTTGTGATTCAAAATTTTGATGGCCCATGGGCGTACGCAACTGAGGTAGGAGCATAACGATAAACCATTCTATGTGATGTTTGTTGTCGTACTTGAACTTGCATTCTCGGATTGCTTTCTTTAACCACTGATCAACCTCCCAGACTAACTTAGATGCTCCTTGCTTAAAGTTTTTTACTTCCGATACCAGTTGGGAATAGGATTTCGGTTTCCAGAATTATTGTTTTAGGGCATCCTTAATATTTTGAAGTGTTGCGCTCCCGTTTTGAGATATGTACCGCATATACCAATCCAGCACCCTATCCTCAAAAGCCAAGGATAGTTGCACTCTTTTTACAGTATCACTTACACCCCTTGCACCATCCATACCGAATCGGCCATGAACCAGAATCGTTCTAGGTCCTCATCAACTTCTCCTTTAAAGGTGGGTAATTTTAATTGTGCCGCCATGGGCTTCTCCAGTTTACCTTCCTGAGGCCCTAGCATCGGGGTGGCTGATGAATTTCATGCAGGTATCGACGGAGTATAGGCAGGGTGATCTTCCTCTCGCCTATTCCGATAGTCCTCGTTGTTTCGCGTTGTACCTTGGCTCATTCAGCCCTACGCTAGATCTATAATGCCACTACCCAATCCCATTCTCAGATCTCTTTCAGTCCCAACAACGGAACCATTTTTTGGCTTGAGGGGTCCTGACTAGGTTCGGTGTGCAAGGTTTGCCAGAAAACCCCTATACTACTGGCCCTTTCAGCAGTGACCTACTTGCACAGGTCACAGTCTCACCTGAAGTAGTATGGGTGGGTGCTGGAACCAGGTTTACGCACCCTGAGAAAGGAAGGGTAAGGCAAGCAAGGCTTCATTCTGTTCAGATTATCTCTGCGCAGGGTCAAGTATGTATCCAATTGCATCCACGTGCTCTAGATATACAATTATATGCTTTTCATAACATTAACACAACCTTACATACCCGAACAAAACATATCTAGATTTACTTCAATACACAGACTTTTGCAGCATGATACAACCAAAGCAGAATAGATCCAATCATTCAATATACAGACCTTTGCTACGAAAAGATAGAGACACGCATAACATAGTAATTATCAGCAATCCATTCAATATTACTCACAGATTCAGATCCAATAATCTTGCATATTCATTCATTTGTTACCCTTACAATTCCCTTCCCAACCTGTGCACATAGCCGCAGGGTCCGCACACAGCTGGACTAGGATCTCCCGCACATAGCCAGCAGGAGTTTGTTCCCCAAAAACCCCAACAGATCGCTTACACAACAGATCAAATCAAGAGTTCATCAAATCCTTACCCCTTACAATCCGAAATGCCTCTCTATTTATAAAAATCTAGCTTTATCATTCCTATGGTCCACAACCCATGGTTTTTAAACCCCTAGTTTACCCTTGAACCCCATTACAATGCTTTCAGGGCTTTGACCCACCCCAAAACCCCTGCGCTATACAAAATATAACAAAAATAACCAAAAATAGACCGGTTTCGTAGCTTGTTAGGAGACCCCATTCCAACATGGTTCAAATGGATTGATTTGATGGTGTTCAACCTAAATAATGCATCTTCCTGCGTGTTATCAAAGGATCGTTATTAGTTATTTGGTTTCAAATTTTTCATTTGTTATAGTATAAGTGCATGACTGAATCTAATTGTAATTGTCATGAAGTCCTGATGTGATGAGGATGCATCCACGTATAGTTTCTGGCATAGAGTCTAGAACTATTCAAGTTTGATCACATGGTGTATTGTGCAATATTGAGGTTCATTTGGAGGCTTCATGTAGCGAAAGTGATGAAAAGGTTTTAATATTGATCATGCACAGTTATGACTTTGTACAATCTCAGGCGGTGAACCAATGCATAGAGTGTATGGTCATGGCCCAATTATTTGATCTTGTGCCCAATGATCAGATCTAGGAATTGACATGTATGGTTATGGTCCAATGATATGATATGGTTCATTGGTGGGAGTGTATAGTGTTATGAAATCTTAACTAAACTGAGAAGGGGGGTGAATCAATTTATTCCATTCATGACCACTAAAATTATTTTTGTTAAACTCATTAACTAAACCATTACATGAGAATCTTAACAAATAATGATCATCAAACTGAATATTTGAACATCAAGTAATAAGAAAACCGATACATCACATCAACACATAATAATAATGCATATGGACACTAGATTTAAGTGGAAACCCATAAGGGATAAAACCACAATTTTTTTATTGCTGTGATGCAAAGGCAAGTTCCTACTCATTATTAAATCTAATTTTCTATACGCTCCAACCTACAGGAGGCCACTACCTCAAATTTATGTAATCTACAACATGCAAGGAAGCTCCAACTCCCATATGTGTTCATTTCTCCCTCTTCTTTATTTCAAATCTACTTCACATAAGCTCCATATGTTCCAGGTAATTAACGCGTAACATCTCAATCAACTCTCTCACATTCTCCAACTCTCTAACTTACTATTCTTTCCAAAATCACATATTTTATAAAGATAGTTTGCTGTTTGTTTGTAACCCACATAGGAATATGAAGTGAATATGCTTGACTCTTCACCTTCCACTCATTTGTTAACAAATCATTAATATATTGAATATTAGACCACAAAAATAAATAAATATTCCAATATTAATTTTAGTCATATGTAATGATTAATTCATCAACTAAATTCCAATATCAAATAACAATATTTATCATTAATGCATCACAACAATATTTGTATTTTCTTTGGAGTCTTTCCTAGGCATCACAATAATTCAAGTCAATCAACATGCCAATGCAAATGTTCTACCAAACCACCAATGTATCTGTTGCTCCTTTGTCCATTGCTGCGCATACCTTGTTGCTCATTTTCTTTTTGTTCCTTGAGTTGATCCTCTGCCATGTTGTTTCTCTTGCATACCTTTTTGCTAATATTTGTCTTTTTTGTTGCTCCTGTATACCTTTGCTGATCCTGGTCTGCTCCTTTCCCATAAATGATAATATTTCCAAAAATGTCCCCCTTTGGAATTTATGGAAACACATTTTTCCTCACCCTTTCATTCTGAGAAGTGTCTTCCTTCCTCTGATTACCTTCCCCTTTGACATCAATTGCAAGGAGGCTACACATTTCTTGTATCTTGTAAAATAGTCGTCAATGTTGCTACCATCATTCTATTATTGCTTTCTAATGTGCATTTCCTTGCTCTACATAAACATTTTTCACACTTTCATTGAATGAATGCCACTTCATGTGGCTTGTTGGGGCTGCTCTAGATTGAAGGAATCGTCACTACAAATGGAAAATTAAGATTGTTCTCTATTGAACATTGTTTCAAAAATCAATGCTACTCCAAATAGTATATAAGTAATGTTGGGAGAACACTTTATAAATCATTTCAATTGCATGTATATACATAGTAAACTGATACCATACAATTAATAAGTGCATAGATGAAAAAAAAACATTACATAAACAAAACTATACAAGAATTTATAAAATTGTTCCATCAATTGAAGAATAATGAAGATGCTCCATGTGATATATATACGTTTCTCCAAATACACTTCAGGCTATGTTAACATTGCAAGAGAGCATAATAAAGAACAAGATCATCTGCAAGCTTGTAGCTACTAGCAAGATGAGAGTTGCTAGATGAGACATTAACATTGCAAGGGAACATAATAAAGAACAAGATAACCTGCAAGCGTGTAGCTATTAGCAAGATTAGAGTTGCTAGATGAGACATTAATGTCATTGGTTCAATACCAGAATCCATCAACTCCCTTGTCCTTTGTTTTTATGGTTCTGGTTGTGTTAACTAATAAGGTCAACGCCAACAGATCTAGCAATTTGTCAATATAAACAACTTGAATTAGTTCATGCAACACAGATAGCATAATTATTTGTCCCAAAATGCTAAGTTGGTCAAGCGTTGTCTCTGTATCTTGAAGAGATCCATATGATTTAGTGACCATCATGTCTAATGCATCAAATTCAATCCTCCAATTTTTCTTGAATTGCAAGATTCTGCAATCTTTTCACAATTTTATCATCTTTAATTTAAAAAAACTTTTGGCACCTCGAAAAAACTTGTGCGAGGAATTTTCTTGGAGTTGGTAGCAATGAGTATGAGGAAAACATTTCTAGGAGTTATTCTAGACTCTTTAGATGAGAAGTCCATGTTTATGATGTCAACATGTGAAACATGTTTTCTTCACCCTTTGATCTCCGAGTTTCATTTGCTGTACTGATTTGGTCATGGTTGGAAAATTTCCAAATACAATCATACGATTATCATTTAAGATTTTTTATAATTTGATGATAATAGAAAATATTCATGGTTTTGAAAAAATTCAAGTGTTGTTCTTTATGAGTTGCAAAAAATTGGAGGAGTTTCCACTTATAGAGACAATGAAATCTTTGAGTCACTTGCAGATAATTGGATGTGAAAGAAATGAATACCACCAACATGGAAGTTCACCAGGGAAGGGTAATATCATTGTTTGAACCTACTTTTTATCTTAAATATATTGCATGATTGAGTGTTTATTTCAAGGCAACACTGTCATAATTGGAGTTTGAGTCTCAATAATTATCTGAGGCGAATGGCTTCAGAGAGAACTTACACCATAAAATTTCATTACCATGCTAGCTCATATCTTCAAACATCGCATAAAAATATAGCAGTATAACAATAATAATAATAATAATTATGAAGGAGAGCAATAATAATATAGCGACAACTCATCTCATTTCCTAGAAAACTAACCAGAAAAGTCTATCGTGCTATATTTATATTCTAAAATTCATTCAATAGTGGAGCATCTAATATAAAATGTCATGGATTTAACCTTGACCTTTATATATGCGGCACATTCATTACCTAACACTGATATGATAATAAGATGTCTTGGATGGAAGGAATAATTGTACACTAAAGGGGTAGTGAATCGAAACCCTTGTCAGACGTTTTCTCATTATTTGTACTTTGATGCAGGCCCTTTCTTTACCCGATTTACTCAGTCGATAGATGCTTTTCTTTCCAGCTTACAGTCTTAATCAACATACTTAGTACCATTTTCATTGTATGGCTCTGGGGGTTTCCATTTTATGATGTCGTTTGCGAATAGTCCAATAACACATTTATCTCTTCCTAATAGAGTGACGTTGGTTTTCCTTAAACCATCACTTTTATGCCATATGAAACTGTTAAACGAATGGGATGTGAAAATTGCAAATATAGAACTAAGTTGTTTCCTTCTACAACGGCATGGTAACCAACTTCGACTAGCTAGAGTGTCTTCTCAAAGCCTTTTGATACCCCGATGACCTGTTGTCAGTAAGACTGCAAAAGAGTCCATGCATCTGATTGGATTTCCTGGTCACAATAAATTTTGAAGGAAACAAAAACATTTTTTGATCATGTAACTATGAGACCATCACGTTCATAATCAATTAATACAAATGTTGGAAACGAACTATATCCATGTGATTCCTAATCTCCTCATTGTTGTAGTGTGTGACATAGTAGAAACTTTGTTTGTTAGATGGATTGGAATTTGAGAGGGAAAGAAGACTTTCTACCATTTATGTTCCTTCACCCATTCTATATCTTTTCAACAAAGAGTGCGCGATGAGTGGGATAGAATAATTTTGGATTAACAAGGAGGCATGGAAATGAAGGAAGCTTTATTTTCTTTGGTTTGATCATGGATTTATATGTGAATTATGTTCTCAGGGTTTGAAACTGGAGGAATTATCATTTACTTCAAATTTCTTGACGAGCTCGCAATCACTTTGCAATTGAACCAAATTTTGATGCAATTGCAAAGGTTTCTATGACCTATAGTGCATTTATCAGATACAAATCAAAAGAGCCTGCTATATGTGTAGCAAAAGTACCCTTCATAATGCTTTGGAAACATTGATTTTCACGTTGAATTCATTGAATAATAGTTTTCATTGCACCATAGACTCCATCATGATACAATAATAATAATAATGCATTGATATTGCAACAACGTTGCACTTTAAAATACTATTCACATGTTCAGCTCTGCAGAAATATTTATATTTCCAACCAAATGCTTCCAATAATGTAACATTTCCTATAAAAAAATGTATACACTGTCACTACCTGATCTGTGTAGATTCCTGATATCCTTTAACCAAGACCTTTTACTTCAGTTGAAGTGTTAGAATTGCATTTAATCGAAGCGATAATGAACATAAACGAACATATGCATGCTGTAAAGAAGAGGAACATAACAAGCATTAGCAACATAAGATATTGATAACAAAATTCATCCAGGAGGGACTATGTCTCCGGGCCTCGGTGTCAAGATGGTGTAGGATGCTGCATTAAGTGCTGGAAAGAGTGATGATGTACATGGATGGAATTTTTTCTGTTATACAAGGAAAATTCCCTCACGCAGGAGTGGCTGGATCTCTCCACGAGATGTTCCACTACAGGAACTCTCATTCACAAAAAAAACCTCCTATCAGTACGAAAATAAATCACACATCATGACTATCAATATCCCACCAGCATGGCAAGAAATGGATCTCAATCAAACATACATGTGACAATGAGTATCCCGCCAACATGGAAACAAAGGAATATCAAACACAACTAATAATCCATGACAGAAATTACATCTCACATCAAGAAAAAAAATATCCCACATGAAACATCAACAGGGATCTACACAATACAATGCATCTTGTAGAAAAAGACAAAGAGGTACATGATCAGATTGCATATACCTCACATCCTAGAGATATAGGAAGAAAAGGATGATAAACTACTGGATCTGGTTCTACCATCAAACTCGTGGCATCGAATATCCCGAAATCGATTACTCACTCACTGAATGCTGACACCTGCAACTCCACTTTGAAAAGTGGCCAAAAAATATAAAGCTCAGATGGAAAATCTAAATACACCATTAGATTCATGGCGTCAAATAGTGAAAAATCGACTGTCAAATTTCTGAACTCTAACGAAGATCTAGATTCCTCAATGATTCCCTCCATCGGGTCATCTGAAGATCTACTGCTCAGATCAAAATTCTATCCACGCCATCAGGTTCATGTCATCGAGAGGTGTAGGATTGACATAAATTTTTTGCAATTTGGACTCTGGAAAAAAATTCTCCCTCATGAAAGTTGGGCTCAATCATACTTTCGCCTGCCTATGCTCCACGCTCATGGTTCCACCTACAATTAATTAAAATTTTCCTTGAACTCCGCACTCCATCCTCTGCTGCCTTGGCTTGGGTGCACTGGCAAATTGTAAGATTAAATAAAAAGTTTTGGGTGGAGTTTCCCAAACAGCTCCGCTGGTGCAATGGAAAAAATTGCAATTTGTTAAGGGGAGGTCGGGGGATCAAATCTTGCCTCCCCCAAAATCCGCATATAATAGTTTTGGTTTGGGCGCGTTTTTGAATTTGGGAGGGGTCAAGCCTGCCTTGGGCGGCCCGCCCCAACTACCCATGGCTTATAGGCTATAATGGTGATGGTTGTGGTTGGGGTGGCGGGGTTGACCGCCGACCACCCCACCACACACACACACACGCACACAGATATATATATATATATATATATATATATATATATATATATATATATACATATATTGTAGAAATTTGCTGAATAATGATTAATTATTCACCGAGACTATCCTGATCACATACAATTTGAATTTATATGCAACACATAATCTCTTCCACTCAACTCAGATCATCACACATGCGGAAATAAAATCAAGCGATAACACATCAAATCATCATACACATTAACAAAGTATGTATGGGGAAAGCTTATAGCTGAAAACCCCGCAGCTATTGTGTATATTATAATGGAGAAATCATGTAACAAACTCAGTACAATACTCCTCACAAGTACTCATTACTTTCTCATAAAGTTACACACAAACTAGCTTGGTTTTGAACAGGTTACTGGTTCAAAACTCACCACTAATTGTCTTGCCTCTATTGCGCAATCATGGCCTGTCTATATATAGATCCAAGGTTTGAATCTCCTTGGCTTTACAGCGCAATCATCATGGGCAATTCCTCCAAGTGTGGTGCAAATCTCATGCACAACTGATGTCGCCACTGATAGCTAACTCCACCCTTTCATCTACCTCTTTCACTGGTCTCCACTGAACTGATCATGCACCGTAGTGAACTGATGTGTTCTTGAGTTGAATAATGAGTTACTAATTAATGAATTAAATAATATTTAATTCACTCCACTCATAACTAATTGATTAGCTAGTTAAACTAATCTCAACTAGTTCAACTAAAATAAACAGAACACAACTCCACTATCTGTCTCATTAACTCCTCCAAACTTCTACCACTGAAGTCCAACTGAAGTCAACCATGCATGATGCCATTAAACCCTTGGGAATAGTGTAATTCCTCTGTCAGATGCATGAGCCACTTCTGTAGCTCAAACTAAAGTGCTCCAAGAGAGTAAATTGCTGTTTAGAGTCCAAATATTATTAAGGGTAAATAATATTTGACTTCCCTATTTTTAGGAGAGGCAGTGTAAAAATAGCCTTCGACCTCTTCGACCTAAAAAATAGAGTCTCATCTATTTTTACCAACATGAAAAATGCTCCAAGAATCTCAAACTGGAATCCCCGAACCATGCTCCATATGTCTAAAAATAGACATAGTCTAAAAATAGATTTTTGCGCCAAAATTCGCCTGCGGGCCCACTTAGTGAAGGCGACTTCATTTCACTAAGCTCCATCATCTTGCTGCATTTTCAACACTCCCTCTCAGCAAGATATGGATTATCTGCAATCCCTATCCTGCCTATGTGGAATTCGAACTTGCTCCTGGTGAGCGCCTTCGTCAGGATGTCGGCATCCTGATCCTCCGTGGGAACATATGAAAGCATCATGATTCTCCGCTGAACACAATCTCTGATATGATGGTACCTGATGTTGATGTGTTTGGACCTATCATGAAATACTGGATTAGCCGAGAGTTTAATGCAACTCTGGTTATCACAGTAGATCACTGTAGGCTCCAAATGCAACTCGAACAATCCAACGAGGATCTTCCTCATCCAAATAGCCTCGCATGCAGCCAAGCTAGCTGCCATGTACTCGGCCTCTGCTGAACTGAGTGCCACGGATCTCTGCTTCCTGCTGTACCAGGAAACTGCTGTCGACCCAATGCTGAAAACTCCTCCAGAAGTGCTCTTCCGGTCCGTTGGGCTCCCTGCCCAATCTGCATCAGTGAAGCCAGAAAGCTTCGCTCCATCCTCTTGTCTGTACCATAGACCATATCCCGATGTGCCTCTAATATAACGCAATATATGCTTGCCTGCCTTCCAAAAGAGCTTGGTAGGCTTAACCATAGCTTGCGAAAGCTGGTTAACAACATAGCATATATCGGGTCGTGTATTGACCAGATACATAAGCGACCCCACCAACTGTCGATAGACAGTGGCATCCACTACCTCCCCTGAAGTAGCATCCTCCTTCCTCCAACCACCAGGAAGAGGAGTGTCAACAGGCTTGCAGCCTTGCATGTTGAACCTCTCCAGAATCTCCCGGGCATACTTGCCCTGAGAAACAAACAGTCCTCCACTGCGCTGCCAAATCTCCAATCCGAGGAAATAATGAAGGATGCCCAAGTCCTTCATCTCAAACTCTCGTGCAAGATCCTCCTTGCATGAAAGTATCAACTGCTCATCGCCAGTCAAAATCAGATCATCTACATACAGTACGATGATCAACAGCTTCCCCTCCACCACAATCTGGTACAGGTTTGGATCCGCCTCACTCTTGGAGAATCCAAGCACGGTGAAGTAGCTGTCTATCCGAGTGTACCAAGCACGAGGTGCTTGCTTCAGCCCGTACAGTGCTCTCTTGAGTCGGCACACATGCGACTCACTGCTGAAGATCTCAAAACCTTCAGGCTGCTCTATGTACACTTCTTCCTAAATAACTCCATTGAGGAACGCAGTCTTCACATCCATCTGATGAATGTGCCACCCCATCTGCGCTGAGAGAGCAAGGATCGTCCGTATGGAAGAGTACCTTGCGACGGGTGCAAAAGTCTCCTCATAGTCAATCCCCTCGATCTGTGAGAAGCCACGGGCGACAAATCTCGCCTTGTACTTCTCCACACTCCCGTCAGCCGCCTGCTTTACCTTGTAGATCCATCGCGAACCTACAACTGATTTCCCAACCGGTCTTGGGACAATCTCCCATGCACTGTTCCTGATGATCGAATCATATTCTTCGATCATGGCATCAACCCATGCGGGTTCCTCCAAAGCTTCCTCAAAAGAGGATGGCTCTGTCACAACACATTGACTCATAAGAGCCATGTATCCAGTGTACCGATCCGGTGACTGTCTCTGTCTGCGCTGTGCTGTAGGTGGTCCTACAACCTTCTCTGCATCCCGAGCCAGTCGCTCAGCTTCTGTGGTGCGCATGCGCCCTCTGATGGTTGGCGCTGCCTGGGTGGTTTCTTCCACCTCCTGAACCTCCTCTTGTGGCTGATCCACATCCGGAAGCTCCTCCTTAGGAACTAACAGCTCCTCATCTGCATGCAAGTGTAGCTCCCTCTCAAGCGAACATTGCATGGCTTTCTCCTCCTGGAATTTTATATCCCGTCGCACAACAGTCTTGCGACTGTCTGGCACATACACCCGATAGTTATGAGGTGTATCAGTGTACCCCACAAATATTCCAACCTCGGCAGTTGGATCCAGCTTCCTTCTCGCATCCTTCGTCACATGCATGTAGACAGGAGAACCAAAAATCCGCAAATGGGAAATATCAAGCCTCTTGCCAGAATAAGCCTCCTCTGGTGTACTCATGCCAAGAACCTTGTGAGGACAACGGTTCTGCACATACACTGCTGTATTGCATGCCTCAGCCCACAAGTGAAGGGGTAGGCCCTGATCATGCAACATCGCCGTGCAGCACCCACGATCGTTCTGTTCTTCCGCTCAGCCACCCCGTTCTGCTGTGGGTTATGGGGTGCGATGAGCTCTCTCCGAATCCCTTCTGCGCTGCAGAGCTCCTTGAATTCAGCCGAGATGAATTCACCACCGTTATCACTCCTTAGAGCAATCACCTTCTTCCCCGACTCCTTCTCGACCAGTGCTTTAAACTCACAGAACTTCGCGAATGTATTGCTCTTCTTCTGCATGAAGAAGATCCAGCACTTTCAAGAGAAATCATCAACAAAGATCACATAATACTTGTGCTTTTCTGTCGAAGCAACTGAGAAAGGACCACACACGTCTGTGTGAACTCTCTCAAGGATCGTCGTGGCGCGACTATCCTTCTCGTGAAAGGTGGCTTTCACATACTTCCCCAAAGTACACCCCTTGCACTGATCTGACTGCGCAAGAGTGCCCTTAGGAAGCCCAGTAGAAATCTGTTGCAGGATCTTCAAAGCTCCATGGTGAAGGTGGCCCAATCTCCTGTGCCACAGTTCGCCCTCATCATCCCGGCTCACCACTTCTCCCGCCTTGCATGCCATTGCTGCGCAGCCATCTACCTGCAAATGATAAAGGTTCTTGGTTCGAACCCCTATCTTCCGGGTCTCTCCAGTAGTCTTACTGCGCAGGAAGGCTTTTCCTTCGCTGAAGACCACATCATACCCCTTATCCTCCAACATCGCTACTGAAATCAGGTTCTTCTTCAATCCGGGTACATGCATGACATCCTTTAAGACAAAGGGTTTACCAGACTCCCTCTGAAAGGATACGGTACCGATACCAGTCGCACTGTATCTACCGTCATCGCCCATCTCGATGTGCATACCCAAATCCTTGTCCTCCAGATCTGAGAACAACTCCCGGTCTCCCGTCATATGAAATGACGCACCGCTGTCCAAGAACCACACCGATCCCATCACACTTGAAACCAAGCATGCAATCAGTGAAAAGTCAAGCTCGAACTGTGAAGCCAAAGCTTCTCCATCTGCAGATCTTCCCGCTTGCTTTTTCTTCTTCTTCTTTGGACAATTGGTAGCATAATGTCCGTGATCATGGCAGTGAAAACACTTCACTTTCGCCATATCCTACTTCTTTCCCTTTGCACCAGAATGAGAGGTTTTCTTACCCTTCCCCTTCTTTGCTTTGGCAACCAAAGCGCAATTTTCTTCATCGGCTCCCTTTGATGAAGATCCATCTCGAGTAGTCCTCCTTATCTCCTCCTGCATGAGATCCGCCCAAAGGCGCTCCCATCCCGGCAGCTTCTCCCGACCATTGACACTATCTTGATATGAGTGCCAAGCCTTCGGAAGACCAAGGAGAGCCAGGTCGACCATGTCCTCGTCTTCGATAGTAACCCCCACACTTCCCAGCTCATCTCTGCATTGAGTGAACTTCGTGAGGTATTTGGCGATACTGTCGCCCTTCTCCATCTTGATGTTCCCGAGCTTATCTTTGAGCGCCAGCTTCCTTTGGTCGCTCTTACTCTGGAATAGATCCGTCAAAGCTTTCCACATTAAATATGGAGTAGCCTTTCCATGCAGGCTGGATACAATATGATCCTTGACGCCCTCCAACAGGATCCTTCGACACTTCGCCATCTTCTTTTGCCATGCATCGACTTTAGCAGCATCAGTGGGCTTTTGGAAATCCGTATCTACGAACTCCTTCAGACCATTATCTTCTAATACTGCTTCCATGCGATCCTTCCATGCAACATAATTCGAACTGCCTTCAAAAGCATATTCGAGTCGCAAACCGTTGAAAGACATTTTCAACACTGGCACCAAGAAAACAAAACTGCTGCAAAATTTCGAATTCCACCTCAAAGCTCAGCCGCTCTAGATCGTGAGAAAAAATTATTTCTAGCACAGAGATTGACTGCAAGGGGCATTTACCAGACCTTTCACTTTTTGAAGAAATATGAATCCAGAGGCTACCTGGCCCGCATGCAGACTCTGTCTACCGAAATAAGTTTGTAATCACTGTGATGATCAATCTCTACTTCGATAGCTCTGATACCATGTATAAATTTGCTGAATAATGATTAATTATTCACCGAGACTATCTTGATCACATACAATTCGAATTTATATGCAACACATAATCTCTTCCACTCAACTCAGATCATCACACATGCGGAAATAAAATCAAGCGATAACACATCAAATCATCATACACATTAACACAGTATGTATGGGGAAAGCTTATAGATGAAAACCCTGCAGCTATTGTGTATATTATAATGAAGAAATCAAGTAACAAACTCAGTACAATACTCCTCACAAGTACTCAGTACTTTCTCATAAAGTCACTCACAATCTAGCTCAGTTTTGAACAGGTTACTGGTTCAAAACTCACCGCCAATTGCCTTGCCTCTATTGCGCAATCCAGGCCTGCCTATATAGAGATCCAAGGTTTGAATCTCCTTGGCTTGATAGCGCAATTTTCATGGACAAATCCTCCAAGTGTGGTGCAAATATCATGCACAACTGATGTCGCCACTGATAGCTAACTCCACCCTTTCATCTACCTCTTTCACTGGTCTCCACTGAACTGATCATGCACTGTAGTGAACTGATGTGTTCTTGAGTTGAATAATGAGTTACTAATTAATGAATTAAATAATATTTAATTCACTCCACTCATAACTAATTGATTAGCAAGTTAAACTAATCTCAACTAGTTCAACTAAAATAAACAGAACACAACTCCACTATCTGTCTCATTAACTCCACCAAACTTCTGCCACTGAAGTCCTAACTGAAGTCAACCATGCATGATGCCATCAAACCCTCAGGAATAGCGTAATTCCTCTGTCAGATGCATGAGCCACTTCTGTAGCTCGAACTGAAGTGCTCCAAGAGAGTAAACTGCTGTTTAGAGTCCAAATATTATTAAGGGTAAATAATATTTGACTTCCCTATTTTTAGGAGAGGCAGTCTAAAAATAGCCTTCGACCTCTTCGACCTAAAAAATAGAGTCTCATCTATTTTCACCAACGTGACCAATGCTCCAAGAATCTCAAACTGGAATCCCCGAACCATGCTCCATATGTCTAAAAATAGACATAGTCTAAAAATAGATTTTTGCGCCAGAATTCGCTTGCGGGCCCACTTAGTGAAGGTGACTTCATTTCACTAAGCTCCATCATCTTGCTGCATTTTCAACACACACACACACACACACACACACACACACACACACACACATATATATACATATACATATACATATATATTTGTTTATATATTGATGTGGGTGCGGGTCTGGCAGGGTCATGGCCGCTGACCCTTAAATAAATTTTGTTTTTTCTTTACATGGTTATGTGGTTGTCTGATGGGGGTGGTGGGGGTCATGGACCGCTATCAATTTTTTTTAATTTTTTTTCTTTTAATATAACAAACACACCTTTTTAAAAATTATGTTTTTGGGCATTAGTGGGAAATTTATCCATCCTACTGGCCGAAATCCGTTGGCCAGAAAAAAGTGAAATTGTACCTTCCTTAAACCTGCTACCTCATCAAGTCAACCCAGAACTTTGACTGATTCTAACTTTCGCATACAAGCTCGGTTTGATGAACCGTTTGCACTATTGTGATCAGGATGACAAGATCTACACTCTGGTCTTGGTTTGTCTGATCACTTTGATTTTTGAGCTTCCATAAGCCCTCTTTGTCCCGTGTGTGCCTATGGAGGCACATGGATCAATCCACCCCACTGAGGAGCTTTTGGTCCTCCAAAACCATCAACTATAATATGCAACTTCTTGTTCACTATGTTTGCACCACAAGTGTCGCGAAAAATGTCACCCTTCCATCTCCTTCACCTTTTTTCTCTCAGCCTTAAGAGATGTTCCAACACCTACATCCTCTGCAAAATTGTAGTACTATCTCTTGCAAATTACATACTCAAATTAACCAACTATGACCCTAAAACATTTCCATACTTTCCACGAATTTATAACATGTACATAGTGGCCAAGCTTACATCAAATGGAAAACACACCCCAGATACCATTACAAAACCAAAAACATCATTGTTGCATTTCTATGGGATGACAAACACATAATCACTTTTACATGAAAGAAATGCATCATATGATTTACAAAACAAGGCCAAAAATATCATAGTTGCTTAACAAGTGATGGAAAACACGTCATCACTTTCACAGTTAAAAAATGGAACATATGATTTACAAACACGACCATGACACACTACCACATATAGAAAACCCATCTCTCACTTATCAAAGTGAATGGATCATCTCCTTGTGGCACGTTTTTTTATCAAACAACTCCTTCGACCAGCTGATGCACCAATGCTTCATCCTTAAGGTGCTGCTCTAGATGGAGCCTTGAACACGTGGTTCTTTGATGGCCACTTTGGTTGTAATGGTTGTAAAATCTCTTCTTCCTCTAGAACTACTTAACCAATTATTTTTTTTTCTGTTGTGGAGAAGGCTTCCCATGCCTCATCCTCCTTTGTGCTGCCATTCTTTTCCAACGCTCAACAAACACATGGTTATGTAAACCACAAAAATGACATTTTTTTCGATGCCATGATTTATGACCATGATTATCAACATTCTTATAATCAAAATTCACTCTGGAATAGTGAGACTTGTTATACCTTCCTTGGTGGTCTCTGGTTCGATCATGGTGATGAGAGCTTGCCTCATATCTTTCATTGCAACATGCGCTTCTATGGGATGATGATGAAGTGTTCCCATCAATCCTCTTCCTTATCGAGTTCAAAAATTTATGTTTTCCTTTGATTTCCTTCTAACATCCTCCTTCAGTGTATCCCAAACTTTCGTAGCGAGGTCTTTTCATAACCTCCAATGGATGAGTTATGCCTTGGCCATGAATGCCAAGTCCTCCTTGGTACCGCATATTGGTAAGGAGTCTCATACCGGTTCTTGTAATGGGTATTTCCACACTTCAAACAAAAATGATATCATGTGAAGATGAGACTGAAGAGAAATCAACACTGTTTACCTCAGCTGTCGATTTTGACATAGGTGAAGGAGGCTTCTCTAAGCCTTCGTTGCGCTTCACTTCCTCCAAGGCCTCTTTCGTGGCTTATAGCTAAAGCTACAATCACTGCTTATCCTCATTCTCTTCATGTAGGAGTGCCTTCAATGCATCATGATTTTCTTGAAGACTTTCGTTGTTGTGCTTCAATTATTGCAATGCCTCTGTCATGCCTTGCAACTGAAGCTACAATCAATGTTTGTCCTCCTTCTCTTCCTGTAGGAGTGTCTTCTATTCAGCGTTGCCTATTTTTTTTTCTCATAAGCTTCATACAACATGTTCGCTTTCTCGGACACCTTGCAAATGGTCTCGTATATGTCTTCGAAATCCTCCATTGCTCAACTCAGCGAATGTTCAATGGTTCACGCTTGCAATTCACCAACAAGAAGACTGGGACACACCTCATTATCAGTATTACAACTGTACAAAAGGAAGGATATGAGAACAGTCCCTTATCACCAACGAGAAAGGACCTTCACAAAAAAGGCCAAGTTTTGAGAAAAAAAAACAGGCGCGTTCTGATACCAATTGATCCGGGTAAATTTCAAATACCCTTTAACCAAGACCTTTTACTTCAGCTGATGTGTTATAATTGCATTTAATCAAAGCGTTAATGAACATAAATTAACATCTGCATGCTATTAAGAAGAGGAACATAACAAGCATTAATAACATAAGAGTTTGATAAGGGAGTTTGTCCATGAGGGACTACGTCTCCGGGCCTCGGCGTCAAAATGGTGTAGGCTGCTACATTAAGTGCTGGAAAGAGTGATGATGTACATGGATGGAATTTTTTCTGTCATAAAAGGAAAATTCCCTCACACAGGAGTGGTTGGATCTCTCCATGATATGTTCAACTAAAAGAACTCTCATTCACGAAATGACTCCTATTAGTACAACAATAACTCACACATAATGACTATGAGTATTCCGCCAACATGGCAACAAAGGGATCTCAATCAAACATACATGTGACAATGATTATTTGACCAACATGGAAAAAAATGAATCTCTGTTGACACCTAATCCTATGGATGGGTGTGCATATTTAATATTGTATATTAATTAATATTAGGAAATAAGGAAGGCCAAGAGTCATTGCGAGATGAATCCCAATAGCCTCACCTCCATGTATAAATCCATGTGCATTCTTCAGCTAATACAGATTCTGAATTTGAGGAGTTACCTCCTGGTTTGACATGGTATCAAAGCCAGCTCCACATTGGCATTTCTGCCTGTGGTGTAACTCCCTCTCCTTTGCTCAGTCAATATTTTTATTAATATTTTTATGCTGCTCTTAATTGCTAGACTGTTATTCTGCATTTTTTTTCTCTATATAGCCCTCACATTTGCAGCTCCAGCTCCTACAGCTCCTGAAGACTGCAGGCTCCTCTGTCATTCTACAAATTGCAGGCTCTGTCATTCTGCAAGATTCCATTTCAAAAAAAAATTAACGGCCTTTGGGCCTCCTCCATTCTCCATTCTCCATCATCCTCCATTTTCCATCGACTCACCTCCCTCTCCCTCACTGTTCTACGCCCTCTCCCTCACTGTTCTAAGCCCCTCGACTCCCTACATTCCACATTCATCCCTCCCATCTCTTAAATCATTTCATCACAACCCTACGCACCTTGCACACTCCCTTTTACCTGCTCTCTACACTCCACAGCATACATCTCCAGCGCCCTCACTGTCTATACAACACCCTCACTCTGCATACATCACATGCACTATCACTCCATTTTATATTACAATAACGCTGTCCACCTGCGTTTATCTCCATTTATATGTCACTGTTATATCATATGTTATAATAGATCACTGTTACAACGCTGTTTCAAACTCCACAGCGCTCCCTCCATATAACTTCACACCCCTGCTACAGTATTTCTCCACGCTGCATACACTCCCAAGCGGTATTACAATACCCCCTCCACAACGTTGCACAGTCATACTCATACAGCTCCTCTCCAGTGTTTTATTACGCCCCACCCGACTTTGGCCATACATAACACGCAGCTTTATATTTGTAACACGCCCTGCATATATGGTAAAACGTTGTGCATTGAACAGTTTCGAGCTGGTTGCAAAATGCTGGTTTTCTTGATTACATGGTATCCATGCCGGTTTTAATGAACACCGGTTTTTATTGAACGCTGGTCACCCATCTCCATATATATTTCACATATATAAACGCTGTCGTTTGTTTCAATCAGCGCTGTCGATTCATCTATCTGCCTGCACTTCCATACAATACCATTTATCGATTTATATGCCTGTCACATCGTCTGTCCAGCAATTTATACGCTGTCACATTCACTGTTTGGTTACATACCGCTCTGTCGCGTTGTATTGATTATATTTCTGCCCCTTTCAAATTTTAAATACCGCTCTCTTACATGGTATGCGTTGTATTGGTATGCGTGGTATATGGAATGTGAAGTGTTGAATATGTAATGGACAACGCCTCCATATTGTATTTACTACCACCATTTTAATTCGATACCAACATTCATACATTCGATACCACCATTCATACATTCGATACAACCATTCATTATATTCCACATCATTTCAAATTTTCATATACCCCCCCCCCCCCCCATTTTTTTTTTTTTTTTTTAATCGTTGTTTTTTACAAAGAGCTATTTTTTTAAATTCAGTGTTTTAGCAAAAATATTTTTTGTCCTTATAAACTGAGTACATTTTCCAGCAAAGATTGGTTTTTCTCTCCTTCAAGAGAAATTTTCCAGCAAAGTTTTTTTCTCTCCTCCTTCAAAAGAAGATGACAGTCCCTTCATCTTCTAAAGAAGCTGCCTACTTGGCACAGAGAGAAAAGAGAAATGCTTCAGGTCCATCCAAAGGAAGAGAAGACAAAAGACGAAGAAGAAACTTCAGAGAAAACGGGGGCAGACAATCTAAAGCTCAGCAGTAAGCAACAAACAAATCAAGACAGAGGTAAAACTAATGACAAAGACAAA
Organism: Pinus albicaulis; assembly: GCA_034641835.2. Classification (NCBI taxonomy): domain Eukaryota; kingdom Viridiplantae; phylum Streptophyta; class Pinopsida; order Pinales; family Pinaceae; genus Pinus; species Pinus albicaulis. The sequence continues at coordinate 1,444,473,822 of CM076584.1, read as the reverse complement.
GGTAAACCAGCTGAATCAGCTCATTCTATTCTAGCACATTGTAACAATGGAGTAACTGAAAACCTATTTGATGTTTCATTTACTTCATGGAGAGATGATTGGTTGCTAGATTCAGGAGCAACATGTCACATGACATTTAGAAAAGATTTTTTTTAAGAATTCACTGACAAAGTTGATGGAGCAGTATATTTCGCAGATAAATCCAAACTCAAGCCATCAGGGCTTGGCACAGTCAGGCTTAAACTGCCTGGTCTTCCTGATCATATCCTACATGAGGTTCTATACCTCCTGGAGTTGAAGAGAAACTTGTTGTCCCTGATCGAAATCCGGCAGCAAGGACACTCAGTTCACTTGTTTGATGGCAAGGCAGAGGTCAGATCAGCATCAGATCACTCACTTGTCATGGAGGGAATATAAGAAGGGAGACTCTTGAAGCTGAAAGGTTCATCTGCTCATGCTCAAAACTTTGCATTCAGTTCACATCATGATGAAGGTACATTTCCATCAAGTCTTTTATGGCATGCTAGATTTGGACACTTAAACTATGACAGCCTTCGTTTGTTGAAGAAAAATGGTGTTGATGGATTGCCTACAATTTCTAGAAAACCTAAGGAATATGATGCTTGTATTCTAGGAAAGCATAGCAAACAGCCATTTCATGATTCACACTCCAGAGCACATAGAAAACTTGAACTTGTTCATTCAGATTTATGTGGCCCTATGCGTATTGCTTCTGCAAATGGAAACAAATACATGATGACATTTATTGATGAATACACCAGAATGTATTGGATTTACTTACTGAAGAATAAGTCTGATGCTTTTCAAACTTTCAAGAATTTTCATGCATGGATTTAAAATGATGCACAAACACATATTGGCTCTCTACATACTGATAATGGAAAAGAATACACTTCAAACGAATTTGAAAATTATCTTCGTCAACATGGAATCAAACATCAAACCATTGTGCCATATAATCCACAACAGAACGGTGTAGCTGAAAGAATGAACAAAACTATTTTAAATATGGTCCGCTCCATGTTATTTTTCAAGAATGTAAAATTGATGTTTTGGGCTGATGCAGTTCTATGTGTTGTTTACATAAAGAATAGGTGTCCTTCAAGTTCAATTAGAAACAAAACTCCTTTTGAAATGTGGCATGGCCACATGCCTTCGGTAAAGCATTTCAGGTCTTTGGGTCCACCTGTTATGCCTTGATACCCAAGGGTCAAAGGAACAAACTTGGTGCTAGAAGCAGAAAATGTATCTTCTTGGGGTAATCCAATACCTCCAAAGGATATCGTCTCTATGATGAAACAAATAAGAAGTTTGTGATAGCAAGAGATGTCATATTTCTTGAATCTTCCAAGAGTGACAAGGTTGTTGAGCGGCAACTTGATCGCCTGGATAGATTCACACATGCAAAGTCTTTCCAAGAATTTGATAATGTGATTCCACACCTTGAAGGGGGGATTCCGATATTGAATCAAACTGTGGAATCATATCCTAAAGCACTCTCACCCCCACATGAAGAAACAACCACAGATGACACATTGGATGATGTGATTGACAGAATTGGGAGATTGAATCTTGAATCAATCCCAACTCAGTCAAATGAACAGCCTGGGCCATCTCAAAAAGGTCCTCCCAAATGGCTGACAAAGACATTGGAGGATGTTCATCCTGATGAGGTTGGAAAAACAGGAACAAGAAGTTCCACTCAAGAAATCGAAGGTGATGTAGATAATTCTGATTCTCCTGTTGATATGGATATTGCTTATAATTGTGAATTGAGTTTGTCTACAGATCATGAACCAACTTCCTTCAAAGAAGCCGCTTCTCATGATGAATGGAAAGAAGTGATGCAGAAGGAGTATGATGCCTTGATAAAGAATGGAACTTGGAAGCTGGTTGATCCGCCTTTGGGAACGAAACCAATTGGCTGTAAGTGGGTCTACAAGAACAAGTACAAAGCAGATGGATCACTTGACAAGCACAAGGCCAGGCTTGTGGCAAAAGGATTCGCACAAAAAGAAGGAGTCGATTATGAAGAAAATTTTTCTCCCACAGCAAAATGGACCACCATCCAGACTCTCTTTGCCTTAGCAGCTCAGAATGGATGGAAAGTCTATCAGATGGATGTAAAAATAGCCTTCTTGAATGGAGATCTAAAGGAGAAATTTTATATGTCCCAGCCAGAAGGATTTGTGATAAAGGGTCAAGAACACAAAATTTGCAAACTTGTAAAATCCTTGTATGGCCTCAAGCAAGCACCACGAGCCTGGTATGAGAAATTGACCGAGCATCTTCTGAAACTTGATTTCAAACATTTTGATCTTGATGATGCAAATTTGTTTGTTAAGAAAGTTGGAAAAACAGTTGTATATCTTGTGGTATATGTAGATGATCTTTTGATAACAGGAAACAATGAGAGCTATATTGCATCCATGAAGAAAGAGTTGAAGAAAGGTTTTGAAATGACTGATTTGGGTCATGTTCGTTACTATTTGGGTATTGAAGTAATTCAACATCCTAAATTCATATTTATTTCTCAAAAGAAGTACATTGGAGATCTCTTGAACAAAATTGGCATGAATGACTGTAATCCCTTAACCACTCCAATGGAACAAAACTTGAAGCTCACATCTATTGAAGGGAAGGAATTTAAGGATGCAACTAAGTATAGACAGCTTGTAGGAAGTCTTATCTATCTGACCACCACCAGACCTGACATTTCATTTGCTGTTGGAATCCTCTCAAGGTTCATGCAAAAACCTTGTGAAGGACAATGGTCTGCTACAAAAAGAGTGCTAAGGTACTTGAAGGGGACTCAAGACTTTGGACTCAAATATACACAGGTAGGCGACTTCAGCTTGATCGGATACTCTGATTCAGACTTTGATGGCGACAAAGAAATAGGGGTGTCTACTATAGGTTACACCATGAGTCTTGGATCAGGAGCTGTCTCATGGAGATCACACAAACAGTCAGTTCCAGCAGATTCCACGACCGAGGCAGAATATGTGGCAGCAGCTGAAGCAACAAAGGAAATTGTGTGGCTCCGGAAAATCCTGGAAGATTTGCATATGAAACAAATGTATTCCACTCCACTCATGATCGACAACACTTCTGCAATAAATTTGGCCAAAAACCCAAAGTTCCATGATCGAACAAAGCACATCAATACAAAGTACCATCTAATTCGACATCATGTTCAGGCCAAAACCATCCATCTACATCATTGTTCCACAAATGAGCAAACTGCTGACATCTTCACCAAAGCACTTGGAAGAGAAAAGTTTGAAAAGTTCAGATCGATGCTTGGACTCACTAACATCCCTTCGGATTAAAGGGGGGAATGTTGACACCTAATCCTATGGATGGGTGTGCATATTTAATATTGTATATTAATTAATATTAGGAAATAAGGAAGGCCAAGAGTCATTGGGAGATGAATCCCAATAGCCTCACCTCCATGTATAAATCCATGTGCATTCTTCAGCTAATACACATTCTGAATTTGAGGAGTTACCTCCTGGTTTGACAATCTCAAACATAATTGAGAATCCATGATGGAAATTACATCTCACATCAAGAACAAAAACAAGATCCCACATCACACACCAACAGGGTTCTACACAGCACAATGTGTCTCATAGAAAATGACAAAGAAGTACATGATCATGTTGCATATATGTCACATCCTGAAGCTAACTGAATAAAAGGATGATAAGCTACTAGATCTGGTTGTACCATCAATCTCGTGGCATCGAATATCCTGAAATTAACTGCTCACTCATTGAATGGTGACACCTGCAACTCCTCTTTGAAAAGTAGATGAAAGATATAAAGCTCAGATGGAAAATCTAAACACAACATCAGATTCATGGCATCGAATAGTGCAAAATCAATTGTCAAATTTTTGTATTTTGACAAAGTGAAAATCTGGGACTACAGGAATCTTTTAGATTCCCCCTAGATTCCTCAAAGATACCATCCTCTGTTTCATCTAAATATCTACTTCTCAGATACAAATTATATCTGCACCATCAGGCTCGTGTCATCGAGAGGTGTAGGATTGACATAAATTTTGTCCAATTTGGACTTTGGAAAAAAATTCGCCCTCCTGAAAGTTCAGCTCAATCATGGTTCCGCCTGCCTCTACTCCACTCTCATGGTTCCACCTCCAATTAATTAAAGTTTTCCTTGAACTCCATGCTCCATCCTCTACTTCCTTGACATGGGTGGACTGGAAAAATGTAGGTTTAAATAAAAAATTTCAGGTAGAGTTTCCCAAACGTCTCTATTGGCGCAATGGCAAAAATTGCAATTTGTTAGGGGGAGGTTGGGGGATCAAATCCCGCCTCCCCAAAAATCCACATATAATAGTTTTGGTTTGGGCACATTTTTGAATTTGGGAGGGGTCGGGCCCAACTTTGACGGCCCACCCCAACTACCTATGGCTATAATGGTGAGCGTTGTGGTTTGGGTGGTGGGGTTGACCGCCGACCACCTCCCCATATATATATACATATATATTGTTTATATATTGATGTGGGTGTGGGTTTGGAAGGGTCATGGCCGCTGACCCTTAAACATATTTTTATTTTTCTTTACATGGTTATGTGGTGGTCCAATGGGATTGGTGGGGATCATGGCCCGCCACCCATTTTTTAAATTTTTTTTTGTCTTTTAATATGACAAACAAACCTTTTTAAAAATTCAATTTTTGTACATTAGTGGGAAATTTATCTGTCCCACTGTTTTTCCCAGAATCTAGTTAGAGCTGGCCAGAATTTGGTGGCCAGAGAAAGGTGAAATTGTGCCTTCCTTAATCCTAGCACCTCATCCAGTCATCCCAGACCTTTGACTGCTTCTAACTTTCTCCCACGAGCTCAGTTTAACAAACCGTTCTCACCATTGCATTCATAATGACAAGATCTATGCTCTAGTCTTTGTTTGACAACGTTCTAATTAGTTTGATTTTTGAGCTTCTATAAGCCCTCTCTGTCATGTGTGTGTCTCTGGAGCCACCTGGATCACTACCAATCAACGCTAGGATACTGGGTGTTGGAAAAAAAATCACTTCATTTCATGTGGGTTTCAAATCCAATACATGTAACTCTTTGGCAGAGGCTATGTAACACATTCCATGGTTGGATTTCCTCAGATCCAAAGGTAACAAATATGAATATGATTTGGCATATCACACCACACTCCATCACTATAATTAAAAATGTATAACGTTCATTTACCATCTGTAACACACCTCTTTCATCAAAATCCACTCCATTTGCAGAGCGTTTGGAATATCACTACGACGCCTCCAAAGAAACACATAATTCTAACACCTGCATCCAATGCAATAAGCTATCATCGACGTGGCAGTTCTTGTTTATTCATTCAACATTTTATTTACCAGGATTTCCTTCATCACTTTATGTCCCACCATGACTTCCTTCATCACTTTTCAACCCAAAAACTAAATTCAATGAGAGTCCATGAACAATTGAATTTCCACCACCTCGAGCTCCTCACGATAGAGAGGGTAAAAAAAATGTAGATAATGGGACTCAAAACTCCCAATTGAAGAAAAATGTGTTTTCCCAAAAAACTGCTCACTCTCTTCTGCCCTCTTTGTCACTTTCGATGCTTTATGCCTCCTCCGCATTATTTGTTTGATTGTGTTGGTTGGAGCTATCTTTTTCAGTTTTATTTCTTTTCGTGCCACTAATATGCCCCTCTGAAACATTACTGGTTGAATTGTCGATTTTTACCTCTTTACCTAAATGTTCATTTTATCAGACAATGCTTTTTTGATGCCATTTTAAATATAATTTTCTTTCAAATTTTTTGCGTGCTTGGTGGTTATAGTTGTTTCATGATCATAATCTAGATTAGGGGAAAATTTTTGACAAAAATTAAAAGTACTTAAAATCGCACCAAACGAAGTCATTATGAGGAAGTGAGAGCTCGCTGGTCGCCATGACAAACAAACAATTTTAAAAAAAAAATGGTGAAACGGGATCAAAGGTCAAAAATTTGGCTTTTCTCCAATTTCACCCAATGACAGTGTGAAAAATGTCACTGCAGGATTCGACGGAGATTTTTTAAGGTGATTTTTTATTTTATTAGTTGTCCACCAACGTCGATTTTTTATTTTAATGTTCAAATTTGAATTTTTTTTAATGGTTGGATAGTCCAACGAGAGGATGACACATGGTACAGCCAGGGGCGACGACGTGCCCCCTCTGGTGGACCAAGGTTCAGATGAATTTCATTTTACAATGGTCGAATAACATATACTATATGTTCCAAACTTTGAAATATTTCACATATGCCAAAGTCCGAAAGGTTATATATATCAAAGGGTCGGATGTAAATTTTGTATTAAAGTTCAAAGTCATTAAATATTTCAAAGGTTTTATATATGGTGCTATGGGCAGAAATATATTTCATTTATCAAAGGTTAAACCATATAGTTTATGGTGCAAAATTTATACACAGGATTGGGTGGAGGTCGGGGCTTGACCCTGGAACCTCCCCCACACTACTCTCTGCACTTATCGCCATACCACAAGTTTGGTTCTTAATAGTATATGCCATCCACATATATTTGATATCAAATGGTTTTTCTGACGGGGGTTTGCAGGGGGCCAGCCTCCTCCCCATAAGACCTTACCATTAGAGAAAAGGTGAAGCGCAGTTTAAACAATGTGTGGGATTAACATTTAAGTGTGGGGTTAATACCCCTAATCCATATTAATAGCGCTAATCAATTGTTAATGCACAATCCGATAAAACACACTTATAGTGCAGTTAATCCGCAGTTAAACTAGGTTTTATTTAATTAAAATCATGATTAAGTTGGTGGTAAATTTGGCAGTTCCACCAATTTCAGCGCTACCCCAAATTTGGCGGCCTTAACTGGAGTCATCTCTAGTTTTAGTGGAGATTCCTAGGGAAAATTGAATGAATCATAAAATTTTCTAATTTCAACCAATTTTGGCTCAGGAAGAGTCATTCCTAGATGATTTTGATGCTTTGAGCATGATGGTGCATGTTGCAGAGGAGTTGCAACACTTTTGAAAGTGTTTTTTCCACTTTTAAGATTAAATAAGTTGAGGGCCACCGAGAAAGGAGGTCATGCCTAGATCAGCTGGAGACCATTTTCAAATATTGAATAGTCTATTTTGAGATTTTTTGGCCCTCTGAAACCAATGGAGTAGGTTTCAAATCCATTGGAGCATTGTAGGTGCATGTAATCATACAATTGACCATTAATCCAAAGAGGGCCTAGCCAGTTGAAGCGGGTCCATGGAGATGTAGCCCAGGAGGGGTGAACTCCGTTATTGACTATTGTGTAATATGTTTGTTGTGTGTTATTAATTTTCATTTTATTTGTTGTAAATGAGTTTTTAAAAGATAATTAACTCATAAATTTCTCATGAAATACACTTAAAACTTGATACACAAACCCCATCACAATTGGTAAATTGAGACAATCCTAAACACATTTATATTTAACTGATGAGGGAGCTAGCATAACAAAACTAGTTTTCCCATATTTATATAAGTTCATTGTCTTATCATTCTATATCATTATTTAGTCCATATTTTTTGTTTCATCTTTCCCTGTACGTAGATATAAAACACCATGCATTTTTTTGATGTTGGGATAAAAATGGAGTTGATGGAGAGTCTTCCTTAGTGAGGAGACAAAACACAAGAGCGTGATCCCACTCTTTGTGCTGAGGGATAGAAGACACATTGCAAATTATCCTTTCTAAGGCATTATTGGGTTTGTTTTCCCCATTAAATGGAGTTGATTTTAATCATTGACACATTTTCCTTATGATTTCTTTCATTTTCTAGATATTTATTTTGAGATATTGTCTTGAAACACAGTGGAGGATGTTGTAGGAAGGCACATATCATTTTTTGTTTTCTAATGCATCAATTGGAGACATAATATTTTCTTCGTTAATAATTTTTTCTACTTTGGTTGGGAATAATTTCACCACCCAATCCTTCAATTTCCTCCCCACATGGCGTCAATGTTCTTGTTGCTTCCAATTCTATTGTGTAGGCCATGTTTCTGCCACAATCATTTCATAAATTATTTTATTCTCATTTGTAACTTCTATAGTTGTCCTAATCTTCTCTTTGAAAGTTTATCATGCTTGGTTCCCAATTGCAATTGAGAGATGGCCCATCCATTCCATTCCTCATTGAGATTCTTGGGGTTACCAATTGCTTATGCACTTTTCCCATCTGCGATTGATTTTAGAAAAAATGGGAATTTCATAACAACCAAAATTTATTTCTATATGTTGTAGTAGATACATTGTACCCATTTTATTTTTCATATTGTGCATAATCTACCACTTTCCAACTAGGTGAATGTTTGATGCTCATTGTTTTCTTAGATGTTTCCCCTCATGTTTTAACATGGTATTGAGACAATACCAATTTGGCATATTCATCTAGGTGTATCATCAATAGATACTAACATTTTATTTCATCAATACAAGCCGGTACTTTGATGATTTATTTGATGATAAATAAGTTGGAAATATTAGTTTTGTTTGATGGTGATAATTCAAGTATTTCATACTGGTTATTATCTCTCTGATGATGAGCTACTCTTACCTATGAACCTTAACATTTCATAATTGCTTCTATACCACTCATTAGTTTTTTCAATGCTTGCTTGTGTAGCTCCCCCTAAGATGAAGCTAGGTCTCTAGTTTTTCTTTCTTCTTCCTCCTCCACATTTTGGTATGTTTCTTTCTATTGTCTGCATTTCTTTTTGATCTAGTGTTTCTTATGATTTGATTTGCTTCCATCATCTTCTTAAGATCCTTTAGGGTATATGGAAACTTACAATCATTTCCTTTGTGTCCAATATTGTGGCATAAATAACATCTTATTTTACCTAGGTATGGTTGAGCTGATGTGTGGCCTTTTGTGCCCCTTTTTGCATATAGTTTACATTCAACAAGTTTATGTACAACTTCATTGCACAAATAATAGTAACCATGTAAATGATTTGTGTACGTGGTGAAAGATTGCCATTTCTATTTTATTTCTTGAGGGAGTCTTCTCATTTGTTGCATATTTTGCTGGTTAAAATTGATTTTATTTTTATTACATTGTGCTGCAACATGTCCAGGTTTATGGCAAGAAAACCCATGATATCTTTCAAGGGAGAAAAAAACCTCCTTTGAGATCTTCAGGAGAAAATGATTGTTTCTTCATCTCATTCTTTTTATCTTGATGCTGCTGTATGTTTTTGTTTTTTTATTTAAAAATCATGTTATTGCTAGCTTCTAATTCTGTAGGTCCTTTTTCTAAGTTATTCATGTAGGAAACCTCCTCTTCTAGCTGCTTACACAACTTGTTTTTTTTCATCTAACTGCCTTCTAGCTGAAAAAATATGAAACTCAAATATTTCACAGTGTATATCTTTCTCCTTTTTTTGGAGTCCTGTGATTTGGCAGATTGGCAAGCCAAATGACGAGGTAACATCAGACCAAACTTTGGAGTCCTAGGACCTAGCCTTCCTGGACTCAGAGAGGGCTCTCTCTATGAAGCGAAGGATGTGAGCTTGTTTGCTTAGTATATTTGATTTTAGGACAGTTGTTAAGTACGTTTGTTTTTTTTTATGTTTGGAGGTGAGAATCGATTAAGTAGGCATCAATGAAAGATAATTTATCAAATCAACAGGGCTATGGGGTCAAATGAAAGCCAAGAATGCCTAGACAAAAAACAAGGTGTGTGGCAGGGCCAATTTAGTATAGTCAATGGATCTTTTGGGTGGTTTGTGAAGTGAAATGAACAAAAAGTTTTGCAAGATAGATATTTTAGGCATAAATAGTTTAAAAGAAAATCATTCATGTGGTAGGGCTAACCATTAATCACTATGAATGAAACTCAAACTAATAAATGCAGAAAATAAACAATCAGGTGATGCATAGAAGTATAAGACCCTCTAACTTTGGGAAAATCACCTTTAGACTTTTGGAAAAACAAATAAGATAAAAAAACAACTCAATATATGAAGAAGAAACTCCTAAACATCATATCTTAATATATCGGGAACTTTGAAATAATACTGCAAAGCATGGACAAAGGGAAAGACTGAAACAAGACCTCTTTGACTTAACTAAACAACCAATAATTCAAAGAGAGATTTCAGAAATGGAGTTTTGATTAGCTATGAGTAAGCAGGGCATACCTTGAATCATACTAGACAACATACATAATAACCATTAATGAAACTAAAAATAAGTTCTTAGGGTACCAAACAGCAATTAAGAATTCTTTGACATAACCAAGAAGGATGAAAACATAGAAGCTGCAATGAATCAGGAAACTTGAGGTGCCTCCATGGACATATCTAAAATCTATTCTTTACTAACCTAAAACAAGCAAGAAGCATGAAAACATATATGAGAAACTAATAAAACATACTAGATAAGAGAAACAATACCATTTACCAAGCCATGGAATCCTGCACACAAAGCCTGTCCATCATCTAGACAAGTAAGCAAATCATCCACTTCATAAACAAGTTTCTTCTTCAAAGCTCATATTCATGTATTTTCTCTTCAAAATGCCAAGTTCAGCTTCTAAAACCTCCATCAATTTACAATGAGTCTTCATAAGTTATCTAGGAAATGAGTAGATAAGCTCACAAAAGCATCTGGAAGCTCATCGGCCTAATACAAATATCTAATTTTGTCCTTGAGGCCTCATAAGGCCCAGGGCACAAAATATCTTCAAAAATATCTATTTAAGCTAAAAATAGAAAGAAAATTGACTTTTAATCTCTAACATGGAGTTAAAAATAGCTAAATGCACATTTGGATGGCCACCTTCAGAAAACTTTCTTTTCAGCAAAATCCTACAGCAGCGTAGTAGCATAAAAAAGTATGTTTTGCAGAGAATGTTTGAGCGACTTCTCGATGTTGAAACGAGGCCCGTGATGGCTCGTTGGAAAGCCCTGGATGTCTAGTTTCTGGAACTACTTTAGTTCTCTCAAAATGATCCATGAGAGTCTGTCAAAAACTGGACAGAGTGAAAAAAACCCAGGAGGGTCTCACTTGCTGATATTTGAGGCAGAAAGGCGAAATTTGACTATTTTTTGCCTCCTTGGGGGACCAAAACACCTTATTTTGATCTAAATATTTGTGAGTAGATGCCCCCAAATTTAATACATACAAAAAAATAACTTTCATGAGCTGAGGATGCTCCTAGCAAACATGGCAACGCCTAAAAAAAATGTGCAATTAGGCCTAAAAATCACAAAAAACAAAATCATGTTCAAAATTGATCAATTTTGGTGAGAAAACCCCTTATGGGTTTCTAGAAACATGCAAGGAAGCTGAAGCCAAGCTTCCAAGCCTAGATATGTATTTTTCCCCTTTTTTCACCGGGCACCTCCTTTGGGCAGTTTTGAGCTTTTCTTGGGCAAGTTTGAGTTTTCTTTGGGAAAATTGATTTAATTTCTTGTAATTCCCAGTCATATTCCTTTGCAAACCCAAGTATTTGTTTTCCTTGTCCAATTTGTCCTCCAAATGCTTGTTTTCTCTTTCAAGCCATGATTCTTTATCATTTTCTATCTCTTGGGCAAGCAATTGTGTGAGAGGATAGGATCAAGAAAGGGCTGCTTCTTCTTCTTTTTGTTTCTCCAAAGCTTTCCTAAGACCAATAGTCCTAGGCCTTTTTCTTACTGGCTGCTCTTCTTCCTCAAAATCATCAAATTCGCCCATATACTCTTCAAGCTTGACTTGTGCTTTGTATGCTTCCCTTTGGTATTTGAATGCTCACGCCTCATATATTTCCATTAGCCCGCTCATCTGTCTATTTTGCATTTGTAGAAAGTGTACGAGGTCCTTCGACCTTTCTAGATCAGTTTCTAAGTCCTGGATTTGGGCTTCTCTGTTTTGCAAAAGTGACCTAAGGATTTTGGCTTCATCATATTCAACATCACTGTCTATTTGAATGATGTCAAATTCCTTATCATGCTCATGGCTACTCTCCTGCTGTTAAACTTTTTCTTTGCCCTTACTTTGGATAGGCTTATTTGCTCTGTTTCTCTTTGGAAATTCAACAATACTCTTCTTAGGCAGTTTTCCTTTACTCCTTAGTGCCCTAGTGATATTACTAGTCACTACTTGAGTAGTTTTCTTCTTTGCAGATTTGGTGTTTTTAGCCTTTGGTGCTTTTGAGGAATGAATCATGGCCCCTTGCCTAGGAGAGGCAATAAGCACATGTTCTTGGCTATGTTGAGGAGAAGAGAGAGGAGGTTTCATCACTAGAATTTGTTCAACTTGATCCTTTACACTGCTACGTCCTTCATCACCTAATTTGCTGCCCTTTTCACTATTTTCCTCACTGTTTTGAGTTTGTTTAGGGCTGCCATCTTCACCTTCACTGTATTGAACTTCTTTTTGTGTGTTGCCTTCAACCTCATCAGTGCTGTTTAGAGTTTGTTCTTTAGGGCTGTTAGTTTTATCATCTCTTTTTGCTGCTTGACTATCTTCACTGCCTGTTTGTGGACTGCCTTCTTATTTTCTATCACCTTCATTACTTTCCTCATTTTTCCCTTGAGGACTATTTTCATGATCACTGTGCTGCTGATTGTCACTATGTTTACTGTCTCTTTGATTGCTTTCATGCTGAATGTCACTCTATTTCTCATCATTTCTTTGAACCTTTTCCCTTTATTCCTCATCATCACTAACCTTCTCCCCTTCAGTTTTTTCTTCATCATCACTAGTTGTATGTGGGTCCGCATGCTCATGTTCAGTGCTCTGCTGAGGGCTAATTTTTTCTTCATCATTATTACCTCCTTCCTCACTGATTTTTTGATTGCCACTGAATTAATTATCTTTTGGTGAGCTCTCTTCACCATCACTAGTATTCCCATGGTCACTGTTATGTTGATTGTCACTTGGTTCATGCTCACTACTTTGCTGAGTATCACTATGTTCCTCATCATCACTACCTTCATGCCTGCTTTCATAAGACTCTTCTTTTTCACTATCAATCATGGGTGATGCTTTCTTTTGAGGGGTAGATTGACTAGATGAAGGGGAGACATAGTGAGTGGAGGGTGAGGAGGGCACATGATATGGGCCATGAGATGAAGAAGCAGAAGAAAAATCAGAATGGGAGATGAAGGATTCTGAAGAAACTCCTTTTTGTTCAAGTTGATGGAGGATGATGATTTTGATAAGAGAATGATGAAACAAACTAGCTTTTTGTTGAGCAGAGGGCTTCTTTTGGAAAGATGAGGCCATTTTTTCTATTCTCTTGTAGAGGAAGAAAGGGAGATTTAGCAGCTAAGTCCAAGTAAAATGCATCAGAAGTCTGACATGATAGGAATAAACTCGAGAATATCTCCCCTCACATGTGAAATATTTCATGATGGTTTTCATAAGGGGCGCATAACTGTTCAATAGATGAGAAAAGGGGAAGATAGCCTTGCATTCATTTTGGTAAGCTAGTTTCACGAAGGGCTTTTAGTGGTCTAGGTCAAAATAAGCCTGTTTGAACCATTTCTCACCAAGATAGGGGATCTTGGTGGCCTTTGACACTGACCTAGGAGTGAGAACAAAATCAAGGCCTGCTATGTGAACATGTTATCCTTGCAGCCTCAGGGAAAAAAATTGTGTCAAGGGAGGGTGATTGGTGACTTCTTGGACCTTTTGGAAAAAATCAAGGCACCCTACCTCATGAAATTTAAAAAGGACTGAAGGGGAATCATTTATTTCCTGAGTTGTAGTGGGCTCAAACCAGTTATGATACCCCCCTTTGTTGACCTTCTTTGGAGGCATAGTTTTTTAGACTTTCCTTTGCTTTCTTATCAAAACAGGCCTTTCAAATGTACTGAAAAATAGATCCCTTCTTCAAGCACTGTATTTCTTTCTTAGCTAGCAAACAAGTTCTTTTTTAATGAAAATAAGTTTCTTTCTCAAGAAATGTGTTTTCCCTTGTTACTGAGTGGAAAGACCTTCAAAATAAATATGTATTTTTCCTTTATGAGACTGTATTCTCTTTCACCTATTCATTTTAAACACGTCTTTACACTGATAATAGGGCTCCCTTCTAAAAAACTATGTTTTTCTTCTCACTCAACAAACAGGCTTTTTGCAACCAATAAGACTTCTAGCCCTTTAAAATCACCAATTTTCTTCTATGTTTTTCAATCAAAAATTTAGGCAAATAAACACAAATACCTCTTTAAAAGATGCCTCAGCTGATTTTTGAGATAACTTTTCTATGCAAAATTCTGATTTTTGGCAATTTGAGGGCTCTTTGAGGGTGGTAGCCACCTCCCTTTAGCATTGGCCCAGGCGGTAAAACCTCCGTTCAGAGGTGGCCCAGGGAAAACGTGTCACGTTCAGGCTGGGCACCGGGCGGTGGACTATTAAGAGGTGGCCTTGAGAAATGCACCGCGTGTTGATGACTGAATGTTGGGCGCTTGCACAGGTGCATCGTGTTGCCAAACAAGCACTTCACGTCCTATGAAAAAAGCTTCTACAAACATCTACAGGCGCGTCGCGTCGCCCGACAGGTGTGTCGTGTGTTGATAATGCTGCGGAGGTGTTAAAAAAATCCCTTTCTCCTTTGCCAAATGTTTGCACAAAACCTAATGAAAAGTAAAAAAGCTCTAGTAAGGCCTTTATGTTTAAGAGAGGGTTTGACAAGTGCCCTTTTCCCTCCCTTTTTTCCAATTCAAAAAATACCCTTTTGCCTTTGCATTTGTATTGAAACAAAATGACTTTGACCCTTTGTTGAGGAGTTTCCATTTTTTCTAACTAGTTTATCTCTTTTGTAGGGTGTCTTCTTAGTTCATTTGAAGAAGGCATAATTAGTAAACTGTAATCCTTCCTTATCACTCATGAATATCTTCAACAAACTGCCCTTTTTCTATGTGACATATTACCTATAACATATGCCTTTATTTGCACCATATCACTTTCAAATCTAGACAAGAATAATGTGATTTCGTTTATGATAATGTTCTTTGTTTATCTTTTGGAGGAGGTAGCGCAAAGCAGCCACTGAGGTTACTTAAAAACATTGTTGACCCTCTGCTTATTAGTGAAGGAGGTCCTTTCTTTAAAACGAGGTGGGTGCTCTATCTATCCTTGGAAGGAAAAACCCTCTTGAAAAATGAAATTTGTACCCTGTGTCTATTGAGCACTGAAAGAGGTAAGGCACATAGAAATGTCTAGACCTTTAACAAACTATTCTTTTCCTTCAAAGAAGCCCTTAAAATAAACTGAGTGCCCTCTGCTTATTACTGAAGGAGGCACTTGAAAAACTGTGTTTTTGCCATCTGCTCATGATTGAAGGAGGCACTGTAAACACAAAAAGTTTCTGGTACTCTACTTATGATTGAAGGAGACTTTGGTAAACATAAAACTACAGTTACCTCTGTTTGTTATTTGAAAGAGGCTACTTTAGACAAACTGTTAGGCTTAGCTCTTTAAACATTTAACTATCAGCCTTTAACAAAGTTTTGGTGCTATCTTTGTTTATCATTTGAAGGAGGCCTTTTTTTACTTATCACTGATGGAATTCCTTAAGGAAACTGTAGCTTACCTTTAGTCCACTTTTGTTTTGAGACATGTCTTCTTGCAAAAATCTCATGGTGAAAACCATGAGCAGGTAGTGCACTCCCAACTGATAAATGTCTATTGTGTCTATCTTGGGAATAACCCTTATTTGTAGTAGATGTAGCTCCTCTAGTGCTGGCAAGGCCTTTGATGTTTTTAGAGGCTAGGCTAAATTAGGATGAAAAGGCAGCTGTTCCTTTTACACCTTTCATTTTGATGCCTAGTTTGCTAGAGGCTCTTTGATTTCCAACAGTGAACCGCTACATCTTGAAATCCTTTCCTGAAGTGTTCTCTTGCCCACACTTTTATTACTGTTATTCATCCATATATACACCCCTGCAGAGATGTATATAGATGTTTTTTGATCTTTGGAGAGCTTTCTTGGTGTTTCATGAAGATCATGCTTGATCTGATCAACTTTCTTCAGACAAGAAAACTTCTTTCTCTTTTCCCTGGTTTGAACCTTTCTGAGCTCTGCTGAAACAATATATAGCGACTATTTTAATGGTGTATGACCTATGGATAGACATGATTTTTTTTTCCAGAAAATGAGAAATGAAGGCTGAATGATGTTGAAAACAGGGGTTTTGGCTTAGAGACAATTTTGTCAAGGTATTTACCCTAAACACCACCACTTAGACCTAGAGACTTTGTCATAGTTTGTAAGGGATTTTTGAGATATAGTCAGGTCATTAGATGGAAAAATAAACAGTGAAAGAGGAGTAGGCACTTGTCTTGTGCTTGATAGTGAGTTATGTGAAGCAGGGGAAATTGGATATCAGATGTACTAGGCTTATGACAATTATGGACAAGGAAGGTTTGATGATTTAGGGCAAGGCTGAAAACTGAAGACCACTTCCACCTCAGTATGCAAGAGAAAGGTAAGAAGACAACAAATTGTTTGAGGGGTTTTCTAGATGACAAATTGACTGATCGAGATTGGTTTCTAGAAAACCTAGACAAGGGATCTATTAATCAAAACAGGAAAAAATACTGATGACTAACACCTTTAACTGGTTAATAATCATCCCCTATATTATCCTTTCTTCTTCAAGTTGTGTCTTCAAACTAAAAATTTCCTCCTTGTACTTATGCTCTCTCTCTTCACATATCTTCACCAATTTCTTCATATCTTTGTTTTCATCCTTTAGTATTTCAATTTTAGTCAATACAATGTCAAGTTTGGCTTGTTCTTCAACTGTATTTTATTCATGGAAATAATTTCCATTCACACTAGCAGAGACCTCATTTGACTGAACCTTTTCCTTTTGAAATAGATTTTTCTTCTTCTTGTTTATCTTCTCCTTCTTTACAGTGCAACCACTAGTGTCACCTTCATGCATGAGATGCAATCTATTCCAGATTTATTTTGCAAAATTTAAATCTATTACTATATCAAGATCCTTATTATGAATATTTTTATACATTACACATTTTGCCTTAGCATTCCATTGTTGTTCTTGCAAAGAGGGAGAGTATTTTCAATAAACATCACATACAATATTCAATACACTAGGTACATAAGCCATTAAATCTAATTTAATATTATCTCTCCATTCATGAAAGTTTGTTGTACTCAACAGAACTACACTTTAATAGTCCATGACTCAACCAAATATGTTACAAGCTATTAAGCTTATACCAAAGGAACCGACTTTGATACCAATTGATGAAAGCTTGACTAAAATGAGAGGGGGGGTGAATAGGTTTAGTCCATTCATGGACATTAAAATTATTTTCATTAAACTCATTAACTAAACCATTACATGAGTATCTTAAAAAATAATGATCAACGGACTGAATATGTGAACATCAAGTAATAAGAAGCCCAATACATCACATCAGCACATAATAATAATGCATATGGACACCAGATATAAGTGGAAACTCCTAAGGGAGAAAACCATGTTTTTATTATTGCCGTGATGCAAAGGAAAGCTCCTACTCCTTATTAAATTTGATTTTCTTTAGGCTCCAACCTAAATGAGGCCACTACCTAAAATTTATGCAATATACAACATGAAAGGAAGCTCCAACTCCCATATTTTTTCTACAGGCTACAACCCAGAAGAGGCTCCTACCTCGACCAACTCTAATTGATCATAAATTTTGTGTGTCTCCATCTTAATTTCTGCATCTGATTCCATTCAAATATACTTCACATAAGCTCCATATGTGCCAGGTAATTGATGAATAGCATCTCAATAAACTCTCTGAAACTCTACAATTCTCTAACTCACTATGGTTTCCAAAATCACATATAATTTTTGTAAAGATATTTTGTTGTCTATTTCTATGCCACATTGGAATATGAAGTGAATAGGCTTGACTCTTATCCTTCTAGTCATTCGTTTCCAAATCCTTCATATCCTTAATATTAGACAAAAAATAAATAGATATTCAAATATGAATTTAAGCCATATGTAATGATTAATTGCATCAACTAAATGGTAATACAAAATAACAATATTTATCATTAATTTATCACAACAATATTTGTCTTTGATTTGGATTCTTGCCTTTGCATCACAACAATTCAACTCAATCAACATGCCAACATCAATGTTCTACCAAACCACCAATGTATCTACTTCTCCTTTTTCCCTCGTTGTTGCATATCTTGTTGATCCTTTTATTGATGTTCCTTGAGTTTCTCCTCTGCCATGTTGTTGCTCTTGCATTCCTTGTTTCTTATTTTTGTCTTTGTTGTTGCTCCTGTATACCTTTTTTATCTTGATTTTCTCCTTTTCCATCAATGAAAATATTTCCCACGTAGTTGATTGATCAATCAATCTAAAGTGCTATAGTTGATGGTGCGATGACATGGTGAAAAAGGCACAAAAATGATCCTCTATTCTAGTTGATGAACCTATGCATGTAGAGATCAATTCATGTTGATGCAAAGGTGCAACATGTAAATCCTTATTGAGTGTGGATGCAAATATGATGTTTTATTCTATGTTCTTGTGCAATTAGAAGCATCAAATTTATTATTTCTCTAGAGTAATCAATAGTGCAAGCATTTTATCCTCTTTGCTACTCAATGGTTGGTATCATGTTAATTTTTGAGTATGATATCCATGCTAACAACATATTTACTTTAATTTGAAATGTGATTGACCTGGTAAGTTAATCTTCTGATAATCACACTCTCTCTCTTTTGAATTCTAAATGTGGAAATTCCAGAGTATGTAGAAGGATACTTATGTTTGACAAGGGTAAGTCCATTAGACTATGTTGATGTGTTAGATGATAGAGCATAAGATGTTTAAACGTGTTGTTATTTGAAGGATCGAATCTCAATTTGGGTAGATATTGTACCTTGTTAGAATAAGATGATCAGTGCCACTAGAGTTATAAGGCCATGCTCTTGTAGCATTTATGTAAGGTTACTTGTGTGATACCCCTAGCACAAATGATTTTTTTGGATATGATTATTTTTATAATTACTCGTAAATTTGTTGGACATGATTTTTGTGGGGGCCAAAATTTATTGAATATGTAAATAAATATTATGGTAAATGTTATGGGAAAGAGAACAAAAGTAATATATAATTATTTATTTTGTAGGAATTAATAATTTGTTAAGTCCTCATTGTGGACCTTCCTAATTTCCTCCAAAATTTTCAAAAGAAAGAATGCTCCAGGAGAAACAACATAACTGGATAGAAATATTAAGCTTAGCTAGAGATATATGCTAAGTTTGGTAAAAAATTAAGAAAATTAGAGTGAGAGAGAAAGGCATGATAAATATGAAAAAAGAAAGACTTTTTTGTAATTAAAAGAAAAATCCTAGGTAAATCAAAAAGGTGGGCATACCATAAAATCAAGTCGTTGCTAGTAACAATTTGTTTGAAGAAAACAATAAAAAACATGGAAGGGGAATAGTTTGGTTACTCTTTGTTTTGGGGTTGTTATTTCATGATACTCATTGAGGAGATGAGGCAAGAATTTTGAGCTTAGGGGGAGTTTTTCGTGTGTAGTTCGTTGGTTGGGAGGGAAGTGCTCACTCCCATAATTTTTCTAGAAGATTTTTCTGATCAGATATGTTATAATTTTGTTGAAATAATTTTATGAAGTTCTATTGAAGAATTTGGATGAATATCTTCTATATATATTTATAATGAATTAATTAGATTTAGTTGTTAGTTATGATCTTATAATTGCTACATCATGAAGGGAAAGTATGTGCAAACATGTTACTTTGTGAATTATTGGATATTATTGAATACTGATATAGATTGATGCATGTTAATTGGATATATTTATATAACAAAGGGTATCTCTTTGTAATTCTAGTTGCATGTACCAAAGACGCATCATGAGCTTGTCAACAGAAACCAATTATTTCTTAATTCATAATAATTTCCTCGACAAACCATTTATTCATTACACCATTTAATAATCCTTAATATGGTGATATTCTCATTTATTTGTGCACCTAAAATTTTGTTCCTCACCTCTCATGGTTGAAACAAGAAGCTTATATTCCCTCATATACAATGGATAAAGGGAGATTAGTGGAAAAAATTAGGTCATCTACCCAAGGTGGTGGCGTGGGACGCAACTACACTTAGAGGTGATTTTAAATGGCTATTGGGAATTTTTCCATTCACTTCAAAAAGTGCCCATAGTACCCATAATTATAGGCCGACTTTCAACCTTCACTAGTATTATTTTGATGAATTCATTCCCGAATATTGAAAATTTTTAAAGGTATAACTAATTTTGACAAGAAAAGTGTTAGGTGTGATACAAATTTGCACGTTTATGTTGTGTTCACTTTTCATTGTTACAAAGAGGTTGTCCACTGGATAAAAACAATTTAAAGTATATAAAGTATAAAAAAATACTCAAATAATTTTATTTACTTTGTTTTTTATGCTTTTAAAGAACCAATTTATTTTTTAAAAATGACATGAATACCCCTCACATGAAAGCATGTTGTAACAAAAATCAAGATAAATAGGGGACCATATTACATCCCAATTTTCTCCTCACTGTCAAGGCATCCCATTAGTGTTTTTAGTTATCGATGATATTATTGTTTCGTTAGTTCAACCTACACCATATTAGTCAGCACTTGAGTCCACCTTGATTGGCTCATCCATTTTAGAACAAATTTTCTCTGTGGCACATTACCTCAACCTAAATTTCCTTTCCATAGTTATCAATCACACACAATGGTGACCCCAACTCCCAACTTTCCATTTGTTTCTTCTACAAACCTATCATATTTAGAAAATATTACAAATGACCTCATTTTACATGATACCACATGGCATATAATGCTAACCAAAATCCCTTTGAATATTCCCAATTTCAAAGGAAATCTAGGAGTTTGACCCTGAAAACCACATAATGAACTTTGATATGTGGTGTTATTCCAACACCATTACACTTGAATCAATTTTTTTGAGGATATTTTAACACATCTTAAATATCCCCCTTTCCAAGTGGCATGTCAATGAAAAATCGGGTTCCCATCATGACCTCACTTCCCTGGCCAAATCCTTCCTCACTCTTTTTCAGCTACCAATCTTCCTTGACATGAGATTTGAAATTCTTGCAGCGTTTAGGAAACCCAATTCTAATCATATAGTGGATCACATCCATAAGTGGTGGGGAGACCACAACATATTCAAGATAGAGGTTCCAAAATAAATCCTTCTTGAATTGTTCCTAAAGCGTCCTTCCAAATATGGTTGGAACATAATCATGTTCTCCATCTATGTTGGGAGAGAATTATGCAGATCCACATACCATATAAAGTGTCCCTCCCATGTAGATTCCTATTGAAAAGGAAAAATGTTTGAGTAATAGTTAAAGATGCTCTTTCATATTAGGTCCAAATTAGACCTCACGCCATTTGGGATAAGAGACCCGTCTAGATTTTTGGCCTAGTAACAATTATTGTCTTTGAGAATTGTTATGAGATGTTAAAGATCATCATAGAAATGGGGTATGCAAGTAACTTTTTTTATGATAACCTATAAAACATATGTAGGATTATTTTAATTTTTATTCATATGCACATGGACTCTCTCATTCAAATTAAAATCTATAGGTGTTTGAGTTTTTCATATGTATAATGAGATTGAAATGTAACATTTAAATTCTCCAAAAGAGATATGTTAGAATGGAGTGCGAAATATATATATATATAATATTACAAAATTTATACTTTGGTTTATTCAAAGGCTGAGGATAACACTCCATGCTTAGTTAAAACAATAATAAAAGATGGAGAAAACCTACTAGAACACACATCTGATATATCAAACTCCTATCAATGGAGATCAAATTAAGAAGAACCTATCTAATTTGTATCACATAGATAAGAGTGATTTAGTTTAGATATAAAAAATCAGGGAAAATTTTAAGGATGGGCGTTTATATTAAAGTTTAGAAAACTTGGTGAATCTTAGTAATCCCCAATATGTAAATTGTAAAAAAAATTATGTTATTTTTGGAAAAAAATGTAGTTTTATAATCATTTTATATTAGTATATATAATTTTTTGGTGATTTTTATGGTAAAATAATTTTATACTATAAAATTTGGGCTAATCAATTAAAAAAAAAGAAAAGGGAATTGGCGAATCTTTTTTTGGAAAAAGCATGGAAAATTAGCCTACCTGCGGATATTAGCGCCTAAAATTTTCCATGTCAAAAATGCCCTATAACAACACAAAAATAGACTAGAGACAATCTTCACATTATTTAAGTCAATAATAAAATAAAAAATCTACAATATTATATTATTCTCTAGTTAAAAACTATTTGCGTTTATTCTTAATCAACCATCATGTCCCACTCTTAGGCAATTAGAATTTTTAACATACGGGAATTCAAAAAGAAATAAAATTGTTTCGAATGGAGATAATAAAAGAGGTCACACATAGATATCTAAGCTCATAAAAATTACAAATATATAATTGAAAATACTTGAAAATTGGATTTTATTTCGACAATAAATTCCAGAATGCAAAGTTGTTGGACATTTGCATTAATAATCGTTATCCATAGAAATGTTTTTAAATTACATTTACACATATATATATAATTAATCAGAAAATAAGGAAGCATAATGGGAAGCACAATGTGATATCATAATCAATGGAATATACTTTTGTTTTGTTGTAATCATGTAATAAAAATACTAATTTTACCATCCATGAACCATAAAAAATTCATATTGCATGTTTATATCAAGTTCATCGTGGTTGAATTGAATAGAAAATTTGATGTCTCCCCTAGAATATAAATTAGGACCTACAAAACAAAATTTAGTCCACCCTTTTTTTAGGGGGTCACAATTTTCCAAAATGCGTCCCCATTACTAAGTTAGTAATTAACATTAACTATGTGGATAATTTTTCTTGGTTAGCTCCAAATATATCCTCGAGGAAACAAAATGCATGAGAGAAATAATGTGTATGCTTTATTCACCGATTAGATGTATAAAGCATATGAATTTTGTAGAACAAAACAAAAAAATAGAAAACACCTCACATTCTTGTATTTAAGAGTATCACTATAATTCCTTCATCCATAGATGATGATCTAGGCATGTTTTCTTGATTAGGTTATGAGGCGTGACATATTGTGGTAGTATGAAACCAAGTTTGATAATATGTGTCTAGCATTGGATGGAGTGGTAAACTATTCTAGAGTTAATTTTATATAAGATTGGTATGTTTCAAGTAAGAGTGAATGATTTGGTTTGTTATGGACCTAAAGGATTGAGCATTCTAAAGTTTGGAAGATGGATGGTGTGGATTACACATTTCAATCAACCTGGAAATTGAGTATTTTGTGAGAAACTTTATAAGAGGAAGTAATATGGCACATTCCACCTATAAAATATAATAAAATCAATGTGAAAATTCATCCATTCAAGAGTGATTCATATAAAGAATACTGAGGAGTTGTAGTATTTTAAGTAAGGGTTTAACACACTAAACAACTTGGACATTATTTGAGTGAACTATTGAAGAGGTGAGATTTGTAGGAGGTAGGCTCATGGATTATAGAGGATTTAGATTGAGAAATATTAAGGATATGGGTAGTGGTGTCTTATATATTTGTATATTTGTAAAAGAGTCAGGGGAAGCTTGGCCATAATCCCTTGTTATAAATATGTAACACTATTCATATTAAAAAAGTGAAAGCATCCATTATGGGTGTCACACATACTTCTATTTTGTAGTATTTTTACTTGGGTGAATATTATAGTTCATTCCAATGTACTATTTTGCTAAGTGTTATTGAAACTTAACTAACTGTAAAAGTATTGGTGAGATGATGTAAGGAGATAATTCGATGTGTGCACATTGTTTATAGAACTTGGTTGCAAATATAAAAAATTATAGTTTACAAAATACTTATGGGAAAATGTTAGAATCCTACCCTAACCCCTTCAATTTTATATATGGGTTGCTATATATTGAGGCCATGTCTATTGAATAAGGCCCATAATAAATATATTGTGAAAGGCATAACTATAAGAATGATTACTATAATTGTTTACCTAACAAAACGTTAATAGAAGGTTATATAGAAACTATTTAAATAAATAGAATATAAGTAATAATATGTATTATTTTAAAAAATATTGTAATTGTAGCTCTATTCCACTAAAGGATTCCTCTTCGAAGAGGCAAGTGAACATTGCTTTCATAATAAGGAAATTGTTAATTATGGTATTTGGTTTTCTTACAATTAACTATTGTTATGATAAATTTTCATCTTCCTTCTAAATATCATTATAGTCTAATATTTCTACTTCGAATATTCAATCTTACCAATAAAAAATGATACAAATGTTATTATAGCACTTTCCTAAACTTATCTTTTTAGATAATTTTAGGCTATAGATGTATTTTAAAATCTATAAATAACATAGTGATCTATTGTTCAATTGTTACATATATGGTAGGGGAAGAATATATAGGAAATGCATGAGATTTTACCTTATTGGACACTCTTGAAACACCTTTGAGTAGTATCATACAAAGGAGTGTCACCTATATATGGTATTCCCTACCACATACCTTCGAGTATGTCATAAGTCTAGTAGATTCCATTTGATAGGGCAAAGAATGAAATCAATAATGTTGCACTCATGTTGATGTCTTTTCCTATGAAGTACATGAGTCAAACTCCTAGAGTATTCTTAAAAGAATCATTAAGATCTACTCCTCTTTATAACTAAAATTTTTAATATATTTTTGCAAATTATAAAATCAAACTTTCATTATGTATACCTATAAATGAACCAAGTAATAGAATTAATAAATACATAAAAAACAATATAGAACACTATAAAACTAGTAACCTCACATACATACATAATACGTGTTGTAATAGTAAAAGAAATAAATTGAAACAACACTGACAAAACAATATTGATAACCCAAAAATTTAAAGAACTTCAAATGATTTCATTCAATTAAAATATAATATGCATAGGATATACATACACGGGATCTTATATTTATATAAGTATAAGCCCATAAATATTATAAAGTCTGGAATGCCCCTTTGTGAGAGTTAAAAACAACATTACAAATTGAATGTTCAAATTCATATAAATTGTTTTCCTATTACAAATATTTACATTTAAAAAAAATACAAATTATATTTGAAGTAAATTTATATTTATATTATTTTAATTGGATTAAAAATAAAAAGGAATCGTCAAAGGATATTACAAGTTGAGTATATTCAAATCTTCACAAATTTATTATAAGTGGTTTTTTAATCTCAAAATATTATGAAATAGTTATATAAATAAATTATAAAATCGGTTAGATTTAAGATTTTTGTAGTTTATAAAGTAGATAAATGTTTTTGGATTAATCATGTTATTAATATTTGGTCTTTGAACTAGTTAATGTGGTTCATTGTCAAGGCCATATTAACTACTTCGAAATGTCGATAAATCTTAATGATATGATTAATTCAAAAATCATTTATCTAAATTATAAAATAATTGTATAAATATCTAACTCTTAATCTTGAAATATTATGAATTAATTATATATATACATGTAGACGAACTATAATTCAAGATTTAAAAAAAAAATCAACATTGCAATAAAAAATTAAATATTAAATGTTATGAATTTTGTTGTAAATATTATATAGAACTCGCTCACGTCTTTCTATTTTTTTTTGCCAGAGGTAAAATACTAAATTTCATAGATCAATGTTCTTATGGAAGATAAATTCTTTCCTTGACCATTTCTAATTACGTGCGCCATTAAAAAAAGAAAGGCATTTTGTAAAACTTTCCATTTTGTTTGAGAATAGGATGTCTATAATCCACGTGAGCAAGGATGTTTTAATTTATAGCACCAAGATCCAAATGGGATTGTCATGCTTGCCTAGAGAAATTAATGACTGGACTCGTTTTGTATTGGAGTGATACGAGATTCATTTGGACTGTCATTATTGTAATTTATTGATATTTATTGATGTAGTTAGACGGATTTGAATCTCCAATATTTTGGAACATAATATTTTTCATAATTTTTATTAATTAAATTATTATCAAAAACATATATATTGTTTATAAAAATAATAAATTTTTTATTTTAATTTATTTAAACTCATAATATTAATATTTACTACAAAATTGTTCTACAAAACAACATAATTACCAATTACTGAATTATAAAATATTATATAAACAATAAAATTTACTGTTTAAATTCCATAAATCAAATATATATATATAACTAACTCGAATTTTTGACCGTTCATTAAGCCTGAAATACTTTTACCTCTTTCCAATCATCTCGGCTTCCCAACGAGTCTTTAATATAAGAACGGTGTCTTATCACTCTAATTTCGTAGAATGTTATCTTTAATTGTATTTATCACGTAACCAAGTATTACATGTTAATAAAATATTTCACGTAATTAGAAATATAAATAAAAATATTTGAGTGACTCTCAATTATAAATAAAATATATCATGACTTATTCTTCTTTCCATAAACGGAGTCACAACTGGGGGATTTGAACCTTGGATCTCTTTGTTTTCAAAGATTTCACGTACTTCCATCACCAATTGAGCCCTTGGACTTAAATTTTCAATTTCAAGTGCAAGGAAGATGCATAACTCTTCTAATTTTTAATAATATTTCAATACATGCCTTAAATTAACTATTTGAATATCCATATTAACCAATTTATTTCCCAAAAAAATAAATTTTATCTTAAGTAAAAGGAAGATGCACAATTCATTCATTTTTAAGGTGTATTCTACGAGCAAACCTATGGTGTTGCCATAGGTTCCCCCTTATCCCCTGTGGTGGCTAATCTCTTTTTGGAGTATTTTGAGTCTAGGGCCTTGTCCTAAGCTCTTTTCCAACCCAAAATTTGGAAAATATTTGTGGATAACACTTGTGTCATCTGGCCCCATGGAAAAGAAAAGTTAGATTTTTTTTACAACATCTAAATATTCAATCCATCTCCATAAAGTTCACTATGGAATGTGAAGTTGAGGGGAGCCTACCATTCCTCGACGTTTTCATTTCGAGGAGCGATGACTCCCATCAAGTCTTTCAAAAGAAGACATACACGGAGCAATATCTTCAAGTTAGCTTGCATCATTTCCATGCTCAGAAGATAGGTGTTCTCAGCACCTTAGCCGCGAGAGCAGTTAGAATTTATGATGAATTCCATTTCGAGGAAGATATATCCCTCCTCTTTAATTTTTTAATAAGAATTGTTATAAAATTTTTGAAGGCTTCAAAGATTTTCTTAATGCTGAAAAGGTCCTAAGAATAAAAAATATCCAAATGAATGGTCTTTTAGAGTTCACCTTCTGTTTATCTAACAGACGACATATGAGAATCTAGAATCATTAAGAAGCATAATATTTCTTCAACTTTTAAACATATTCACACTATTCTGAGCTCTCTGAAATCGGTGAAGGACCCGATGGATCCCACGGTTAGAAAAGGAATTTACATCATTCCTTGTTTCTGTGGAACTTTGAACATCGGTGAAACTGGTCGATCGATAAATAAAAGGATATGTGAACATGCAACTGACATAAAGCATTGAAGACCCGCTCCTATGCTTTTGTGGAACATGCATAAAATACTAACCATCATATCTGCATTGAAGAGGCTAAGGTCATTGCCAATGTTGACCATTTTCATCACTGCAAGTTAAGGGAAGCTTTGGAGATTGAAAAAAGCTCTGTCAACCTTAATAGGGATGACAATTGAAGTATTAGCAAGTTTTGGATCCCTGCCCTAGACTCCTAAACGTTGGTTTATTTTTAAGTAGGCCACATTTCCCTATTCTTTCTTTATGCTTATATTGATATTTTACTAACATAGTTATATATTATATATAGCATATAACTAATAATTCTCCCTCCTTTTTAATACTTTAACTAAAAATGGTTAATTAATCGAGTCTAATATAAATACAATAAAATAATATCATATTAATATTTTATAATAGAATTTGATTAATGAAATTTAGATAATTTAATAGAAAATAAATTTCTTCTCCTTTTTGGTCAAATAAAATAAAATGTAATTAAATATAATAGAATATTAAGAATGTAAAATATTTTATTAATAATAGCAATTTGAATATATAACTATGAAGGGTTGACATATCCATTTTAATAAGCCTAACATTACCAAAAGAATACTAATATAAATGAATAATTTCTTTTAAGCCAAACTTATATAATATTATAATAATTAAATGTTATTAGAATATTAAATAATATAATATAAAAATTAATTGAATTTTTGACCTTTTAACATTCTTTTCTTTTAGGTCAAACTAGCGGTTACTTTCCAATGCTAATTAACTCTTTTTCTCGTCTATTTATAATGGAATGCCATGATCTAGTTTCTCATCTGTCTTATAGATGAACCACATCAACGCAGTTCTTTGTTCTATAATTATTACTGAAAGATATCTTTGTATAAAAATAATAATTAAAAAATTTAATGTGAATCATAAATTAAGTAATATTAATATGTATCTAAAATATATTAATAAAAAAATATTTTAATATAGATAATGTATTTTATAAATAAAATATTTCAATTTTAATTATATATATTATATATAGCTATCTTATATTATATCATTTTAACTAGAGTTACTATTCCATATTTGAGTTATTTTTTAAATATATTTTTCAGTTAATTTTATTTTCATTGAAATTACACGTTTAAGATATATAGTCTATACAATCCAACTTTCGAAAGAGATTGTGAAAGCATCGTGCGACCCTGTTAATTCATGTGGTTCTGTTGGCGATGGACGCAGTTCTATTGACCTGGCTATTTTCGCGGGACTGGTCAATCATTCCCCTTCGATGATGTCTTTAGATCTCGGTACGTCGGCGGTATTATGTAGGAAGGAGTTTCGTGGTGATACAGAGTCGGTTTCCTCCTCTATTAATTATTCAAGGGTTGACTCCCTTAATCCAGATAATCAGACGTGTTCATTTGACCCTTCTTCCTCTCCTAACGGGTTGATGGGTTATGTTTTTTGCTATAACGTTTCAAGTTTTTCACCCTCATTCATCCCCTTCTTCTAACGGAGGTTCCTTTCCTTCCTTTCCTACGTTCCTGCTCCAAATTCGGTTGACCCTCTCTCATTTGAGAATGTGAATTCCTTAATTGAGGGTCCAAACATAATAATAATAATACTTTTTTTTCTTTCTTTAACTTCTTTTTCCAATAGTAATAATATTATCAATCTGTCTAGATTTTCATTTAAGATCTCAATTTCGCCTTGCTTTGAGAAAATCTCTATTGAAGATATTAAGATATTATTTCTAACGTAGAATTTGGTGTTAAATATCTATCTCATAATTTGAAGGAATTCATTAAGCAAGGGTGTTTGGTTTTCCTTAAGAATTTAAGACCACCTAAAAGTAATATTAGTAAATATGAATTTAACGCGCTTAAATTCCTTAATCAAAACCCTGGTATTGTTTTTCTAGAAGCAGAATAAGGTGGCGTTGTGGCTATTATGGATAAATATGCTTATAAAAGGAATATTCTGGACCATTTGTGTAACATTGGTAGTTACAGGAATCTAGCGAAAAACCACATTAATAAAGTTTCTAAGGTTGTGGTGGCTGCTATTAAATCAAGTAGCACTACAGGTTCAATTACCCATAAGCTTTATGAGAGCAACCCTCTCACTCATAGGATTTATGGGCTTCCTAAGATCCATAAATAAGGTGTCCCCCTCAGACCCATTATTAATATAATTGGTGGGCCCACTTATCTCCTAGTAAAGTATTTAGCTCATAGCCTTAAACCTCTTGTTGGTCATTCAGATTATTTTGTAAAGGATTCTTCCTCCTTTTTTAATGAGTTAAAAAATTAAATTTTGATACGAATGGAAATCTTGTTAGTTTTGATGTTGTTTCAGTTTATACTAACATCCCTATCAATGAGGCAGTTGAAGTGATCAATCTCATCAATGATCTTGACACTGCCAAATTGGTCGAAATTTGTCTTACCTCAACCTTCTTTAGCTTTGAAGGGGAATTCTATGAGCATACTTGTGGTGTGGCCATGGGTTCTCTGCTATATCCTGTAGTGGCCAACCTTTTTATGGAAGATTTTGAATCAAAATACCCAGATTCCGCTTCTCTCAAGCCTAAGGTTTGGAATCGGTTTGTTGATGACACTTTCATAAACTGGTCTCATGGTAGGCAAGAGTTAGATTCTTTTCATCAACGCCTGAATGATCAGTCAAACTCCATTAAGTTCACTGTGGAGACATAGATTGATGGTAACCTTCCTTTTCTTTATGTGCTAATCTCTAGGAATGCTTATGCCTCTTTCTCACACCAATTCTATCGAAAGAAAACCCACACAAAGAAGTATCTTCATGCTACTTCTCATCATTTTCTAGATCAAACAGTGGGCTTTCTCAACACATTGGCCACTAGAGCTCCTAGGGTTTCTGATGATGATCACTTACATGATGAAAAATCCCATTTCTTTAGGGTATTTTAGATAAATGGCTATAGAAAACGTCAAGGTGTTAAGGATTTCTTAAATTCTAGCAGAAAAAAATCTTAGTGAATTAGTCGATAGTGTTCAACTACCTTTTATTCAAGGTAATACCGACAAAAGTTATCGAATTTTAAGGAAGAATATTATATCTTCCTCCTTTATACCTTTGAACACCATTCGTAGTTCCCTCCAATCCGTTAAGGGCCCATTGGATCCCAAAAGCATGAAAGGTGTCTATTTGATCCCATGTTCCCATGGGATTCCCTAGACTAGAGAAATTGGTCGCTCTATAAATAGGAGGATTCAAGAGCATGCTGTCGATATAAGGCATGGTAGGACTCAAACCTAAGCTCTTGCCTAATATGTAGGGAAGACTAAGCACCACATTTGTTTAAAGGAGTCCAAGGTCTTGGCTAGTGTTGAGCATTTCCATCACCAAAAAATGATCTAATACTCTGAATAAGGATGACGGGCGGAATATTAGCAGTGTAGGATTCCATCTCTCTACTCATAGTAGGTTTCTTTTTCTTTGTTCATTGTGTGTTTTTTGTCTCTTTCTCTTATATTCCTTTTTCTATTAGTTTTTTGTTTTTCCATAATTTTTTAATGTGTTGCTTCGTTGTTTTGTTTTTTCTTTTGATTATTATCCTTATTAGTTTTATTATTAATTTTTTCATTTGGTATTTTATTATAATCTTTTTTATTATTTTTGGGGTTAGATTAATAATATTTTATTAGAATAGGTAAAACTTTTGGAGTTTTATTGATTGTTGATTAGTTTTCCTTTTGTTTTATGTTATTTTTATTATTTTATTAGTGTTCTCTTATATTCATTGATTGGTCTAGTTTAGTTTTTATTGTTTTAGCCTTTGTATTATGTTTTGTTATTTTAATTGTTTTTTCTTATTATATTATCTAGGTTTAATATTATTTTATTATATATATTTATTATTTTACTTTAACCTTTGTTTTTATTTGGTTTGTTATTTTTTGTGTTAGATTATTAATATTTTATTAGAATAGGTAAAAAAATTGTAGTTTTATTATTTGTTGGTTTATATCTCCATTTTCTTAATTTATATTATCTAGGTTTAATATTATCTTATTATATACATTTATTATTATTTCTTAACTTTCCTTTTTATTATTTTCTGGTTTTATTTATGTCACCGAACATTGTGTATCTCAGCCGTATATATAGAGGTATTTGGATCACCACAGTCATTATTCTCCTAATGATGAACTACAATGAGTAGTTCGAAACACGTCGGCTCTTGAAATTAAAATATGATTTTTAGGAAAGAATTTTTGATATAAAGGATGAGATCTCTCCAAGTGAAATTTTTTTTTTCAAATTTTATATTTTAAAAGAGATTTGTATATCAAAAAAATTCATCCTCTCAATAATTACTAAATTGATAACTAAAATAAATAAATACTTACTAGGATTTAAAATTATATTATTTAAAAATACATTACTTATCTTATTACTTTAAAAATATATCTAACTTGCAAGATAAATATATCAAAAATTTCTAATTGCATTTAAAATTTTTCAAAATTAAATGAGAGTAAACGTCAAACAAGTAACTTTTAGCCTAGTCACGCCAACCACGTTAGAACACGTTAAAATATATGTTGTATACTTAACAATTTACAAAGTAATATCTTTGACCTCATGAAAGTATATTATTATTAGGAACTAGCACAATCAAATTTATCAATATGATTGATATACTCCAATAGGCGTATATGAAATACATATACAACCACATTTACCAATGTGGTTGATATACATCGATAGGAATATATCCACCACCCATCACATTAATAAGTATTGGGTGTATTTTGTTAAAGCCTAATATTTCTGATGGTTAAGAACTTTATAAATAATAATAGCCATATTATTTTATATTTATATAATTATACTTATTATATTAACATTATTTTGTATATTAATATAATATTATTTATTACATAAAATTTTGGTTATATATTAATAGTCATATTGAAAACTAAAATACAATTCACATATAACATAAAAAACATATTCAGTTATAATCTCACCATTATGTTATTGTCAATAATTATTATATATTTATGAATATAATTTTCATTATATTTATATATTTACTTGAAGTGTATTAATAATATTAACCATATACACATTATATATTAAACTAAAATACATTTTACTATTACTTGAAATCTATAAAAAAATTTAATATATAATAATATATTATTTTATAACATAATATCTAATAATAATGTATTATATATATATATATATATATATATTAACAATTATAACTTAAACTATAATATAATTCACAAACAACATAATAATAATATTTTGTTATTATTTATAATACATTCTTTTCTTTTAGAGATATGATAAATAATTATAATACATATTTTAACATGAATGTAAATATCTTTCATATGATCAATATTTATTAATATAACTGTTATATGATCACTTAAACCAAGTGGATAAATATTATAAACTTAAGGGATCAATATTAAAAACATAAGGTATTAATAAAGTGCGAGAATTAATATTTTAAATCCAAAGAATTGATAAACTCACATGATTATTAATATTACAAACCCAAGGTATTAATAAACTTTAGGGATTTATAATATTATAAACACAAGGAACTAATAAACGTAAGGGATAAACATTATAAACCTAAGGGATTAATATTAAACTTTGAGACTAATATTTAACCCTTAATATTAGCTTTTAATAAACCCGAGGGATTATTGATAATACAAACCCACATGATTAATATTACCAACCCAAAGAATTAGAAAGCTAAAAGGGCTAATATTATGAATACAAATGATTAATAAGCCCAAGGAATCAATAAACCCAACAAACTAATATTAAAAACCTAAGTGATTGATAAAACCTAGGAATTAATATTTTAAATTCAAGAAATTAGAAGCCGAGAGGATTAAATTATAAAACCAATGGATTATTAATATTATGAACTGAAGCGACTAATAAACCCAAGGGTTTAATATTTTAAACCCAATGAACTAGCGAAGGCAAGTAATAAATAATATAAACCTAAATGATCAACAAACCTAAAGAATCAATATTGAAAACACATGGGATTAATAAACCCTAGGAATTAACATTTTAAAATGAAGGGATTATTAATATTATACACCCAACAAATTAATAAACCGAAAGGATAAATATTATAAACCTAAGAGATCAACAAACCCAATGGATAAATACTAATTATTATTATTATTAATTAATATGACGACATTTAATAAATAATATTATTATTTAAATTTAATACCATTAATACTGATATAATATAATATGAATAACAACATAATATTATTAATCAATAATATATTTATTAATTAATTAATAATATGACTATTAACCATAAAATAAATATTGTTGACTGTGGTTGGCCATAGAACATTTTCATATTAAGAAAATCTTTTTCACAATACGATGTTTGAACATGGTTGACCATTGTTGAGCATGATTTATTTTCAAATTGAGACAATCTTTGTCACAATCTGACGTTTGACCATGGTTGATTTTCATATTGAGAAAATATTAGTCATAATGTGACATTGGATTATGATTGAACATATATGACCATGATTGAAGACCCAAGGGATTTATACTAAACCCAAGGAATTATATTATTAACCCTATGAACAATATGAAACCTTTGGAATATGAAACATTAAATTAATAAACCCGGCACATTGATATTAATGTTATAAACCCTATGTATAATTTTATACCTTAGGAATATGGATCCCTAGATCAATAAACCCAACATATCGATATTATAAGCCCAAGGGATTAATACTAAAAAATTAAGGTTTTATAGACCCAGAGGAATAATAGTAAACCCAAATGATTAATATTATAAACCCTACATATATAAAGACATAGATAAATACTATAAACCGTGAAAAAAATATAGTTGACCATGGTTTATTTTAACATTGAGAGAATCTTTGCCAGAATGCAACACTGGACTAATTATGACCATGGTTGGCCATGGTTGATTTTCATATTGAGAGAATAATTGCCACAATGTGGCATTGGACCATGGTTGACCATGGTTGATGATGGATGACAATGGTTGACCATGGTTGATTTCATATTGACAGAATTTTTGTCATAATGTGGCATTGGAACATGGTTGACAATGGTCGACCATGGTTGTCATAATGTGACATTGGACCATGGTTGACAATGGTTGATTTTCATATTGAAATATTTTTTTTCATAATGTGGCATTATACCATGGGTGATAATAATCTATTAAACAATGAACTATGAACCAAAGATATTTGTATTAAAATTAAGGGTTAAAATTATAAACCCTATGAATAATATTATACTCTAAGAATAGGAAACCCTAGATTAATAACCCCAAATGATTGATATTATAAACAAAAGGGAATAATAAACCCAACGGATCAACACTAAAATTCCAAGGGATTATAAACTAAAGGGAATAATATTAAGCCCAAGTGACAAATATTATAAACCCATTGTATATAAACCCTAACACAATTATAAACGCTGGAATAAACGTGATTGACCATGATTATAAACACAAGGGTTATATATTAAACCCTATGATTAATATTATAAACCCTACGGATAATATTTTACCTTAGTATAAAACTTATGGATAATACTATACACTAGGAATATGAACCTTTAGATTAATAAAACCGGAAGATTGATATTATAAACCCACTCAAATAATAAACCAAAGTATTGATTCTAAATCCACAAGGTATTATAAACCCAAGGCAGTAATATTAAACCCAATGAATTAATATTATAAATCTAAGGAATATAGATTGAAATATACATATTATAAACCATAAAATAAAAATGGCTGGTCGTGGCTGACTATGGTTCATTTTCATTTGAGAAAATATTTTCCACAATATGATTTTCGACCATGGTTGACCATTTTTGAGCATGATTGATTTTCCAATCGAGAAAATATTTGTCACAATGCAAACATGGTCGATTTTCATATTGAGAAAGTATTAGTCATAATGTGAAATTGGATCATGATTGATCATGGATGACCATGATTGTAAACCCAAGGGATTTATACTAAAACCAAGGGATTTATACTAAACCCAAGGGATTTATACTAAACCCAAGGGATTTATACTAAATCCAAGGAATTATATTATTAACCCTATGAGAAATATTTCACCTTTGGAATATGAAACCTTAGGTTAATAAACCCAAAATATCTATATTAATGTTATAAACCCTATGAATAATTTTATGCTCTAGGAATATGAACCCTTAGATTAATAAACCCAACAGATTGATAATATAAATCCCAGGAAATAATAAACCCAAGTTATTAATACTAAAAAACCAAAGGTTTATAAACCCAAGGGAATAATAGTCAAACTAGGGGATTAATATTATAAACCCTAGGTATATAAAGAATTAGATAAATACTATAAAACTTGAAATAAACGTGGTTGACCATGGTTTAAGAAGGTTTATTTGATAATTGAGACAATATTTGTCAGAACGCAATGTTGGACAAATGATGACCATGGATTAATAACCCCAAAGTATTGATATATAAACATAAGGGAATAATAAACCCGAGGGATCAACACTAAAATCCAAAAGGATTATAAACCCAAGGGAATAATGTTAAGCACAAGGGATAAATATTATAAGTCCACTGTATATAAAACCTTACATAAATATTATAAACTATAGAATAAACATGGTTGACCATAATTTTAAACACAAGGCTTATATATTAAACCCTAGAATTAATAGTATAAACCATATGGATAATATTATACCTTAGTATAAACCTTATGGATAATATTATACCATAGAAATATGAACCCTTAAAATAATAAACCCAGGGGATTGATATTATAAACCCAATGGAATAATAAACCAAATGGTTAATTATAAAACCCCAAGGTATTATAAACCCAAGGAAAAAATGTCAAACCCAAGGGTTTGATATTATAAACCCAAGGAATATAAACTAAAATATAAATATTATAAATCATAAAATAAATATGGTTGACCGTGGTTTACCGTGGTTCGTTTTCAAATTGATAAAATCTTTGTCACAGTATGATGTTTGACCATGGTTGACCATTGTTGAGCATGATTGATTTTCAAATCAAGATAATCTTCATCACAATGGTTAGTCATTATGTGACATTAGAATATGGTTGATCATGGATAACCATGATTATAAACCAAAGGGATTTATACTAAACCCAAGGAATTATATTATTAACCCTATGAACAATATTACACCTTTGGAATATGAACCTTGGATTAATAAACCCAACAGACTGATATTAATGTTATAAACAATATGAATAATTTTATACCCTAGGAATATGAACCCTTAAATTAATAAACCCAATGGATTGATACTATAAACCCAAGGAAATAATAAACAAAAGCCATATTAATACTAAAAAACAAAATATTATAAGCCAAAGGGAATATTAGTCAAACCATGGGATTATTATTATAAACCATAGGTATATAAAGACTTATATAAGTACTATAAACCTTGAAATAAACATGATTGACCATGTTTACCATGGTTTATTTTAACATTGAGACAATGTTTATCACAATGCAACGTTGGACCAAGGATGACCATGGTTGGCCATCACTGATTTTTGTATTGAGACAATATTTGTCACAATGTGGAATTGGACCATGGTTGACCATGGTTGATTTACATATTGAGACAATATTTGTCATAATGTGACATTGGACCATGGTTGATAATGGTTGATTTTCATATTGAGACAATCTTTGTCATAATGTGACATTGGACCATCGTTGATAATAATTTATTAAACCATGAACTATGAACCCGAGATATTTGTATAAAAACTAAATATTAGAATTATTAACTCTATGAATAATATTATAAACTAAGAATAGTAACCCCTATATTAATAACCCAAAAGGATTGATATTATAAACCCACACAAAGAATAAACGCAATGGATCAACACTAAAAATTGAAGGGGTTATAAACCCAAGGGAATATATTAAGCTCAAAGGATAAATATTATAAACCCATTGTATATAAACCCTAACATGAATATTATAGGCCCTAGAATAAACATGGTTGACCACGATTATCAACACAAAGGATATAGATTAAACCAGAGGATTAATATTATCAACCTTATGGATAATATTATACCTTAGTATAAACCTTATGTATAATATTATACCCTAGTAATATGAACCCTTAGATTAATAAACCAAGGGGATTAATATTATAAACCCAATGGAATAATAAATCAAAAGATTAATTCTAAAACCTCAAGGTGTTCTAAAACCAAGTAAATAATATTAAATCAAAGGGATTAATATTATAAACCCAAGGCATATAAAATGAAATATAAATATTATAAAACATAAAATAAATATGGTTGACCTTGGTTGACCATGGTTCATTTTAATATTGAGGAAAAGTCTCACAATCCGATGTTAAACCATGGTTAACCATTTTTTAGCAGGATTATTTTTCAAATCGAGACAATCTTTTTCACAATGTGATGTTGGACCATGGTTGATTTTCATATTGAGAAAAGCTTAGCCATAATGTGAAATTGGATCATAATTAACCATGGATTACCATGATTGTAAACTCAAGGGATTTATACTAAACCCGAGGAATTATATTATTAACCCTATCAACAATGTTACGCCTTTGGAATATGAAACCTTAGAATAATAAACAAAAATATTGATATTAATGTTATAAACCGTATGAATAATTTTATACCCTAAGAATATGAACCCTTTGATTAATAAACCCAAGAAAATAATAAACCTAAGAGATTAATACTAAAAAACCAAGGGTTTATAAACACAGGGGAATAATAGTTAAACCAGAGGATTAATATTACAAACCCTAGGTATTTGAAGACTTAGATAAATACTGTAAATCATGAAATAAGAAACATTGGACCAAGGATGGTTTAACAAGGTTGATTTGATCATTGAGACAATATTTGTCAGAATGCAACATTATACCAAGGATTACCATGGATTAATAACCCCAACGGATTGATATTACAAACACAAGTGAATAAAAATCCAAGGGATCAACACTAAAATCCAGAAGGATTATAAACCCAAGGGAATAATATTAAGCACAAGGGGTACATATTATAAACCCATTGTATGTAAACCCTAACATAAATATTATAAACCCTAGAATAAACATGGTTGAAAATTATTATAAACACAAGGGATATATATTAAACCATGGGATTAATACTACAAACCATATGGATAATATTATACCTTAGTATAAACATTATGGATAATATTATACCCTAGAAATATGCACCGTTAGATTAATAAACCCGAGTGATTGATATGATAAACCCAATGGAATAATAAAGAAAAGGGTTAATTCTAAAACCCCAAGGTATTATAGACCCCGGGAAAAAATACTAAACCTAAGGGATTAATATTATAAACCCAAGGAATGTAAATTAAAATATAAATATTATAAACTATAAAATACAAATGGTTGACCATGGTTGACCATGGTTCATTTTTATATTGATAAAATATTTGATACAATATGATGTTCGACCATGGTTGACCATTGTTGAGCATGATTAATTTTCAAATCACGATAATATTTGTCACAATGTGACGTTGGAGCATGGTTTATTTTCATATTAAGAAAATCTTAGACTTAATGTGACATTGGACCATGATTGATCGTGCTTTACCATGATTTTAAACCCAAAGGATTTATACCAAACCCAGGGAATTATATTATTAACCCTATGAATAATATGACACCTTTGGAATATGAAACCTTAGATTAATAAACCCAATAGATTGATATTAATGTTATAAACCTTATGAATAATTTTATACCGTCGAAATATGAAACCATTAATATACCCAATGGACTGATATTATAAACCCAAGGAAATAATAAACACAAGGGATTAATGCTAAATAAAAAATGATTATAAACCCAAAGGGATAATAGTCAAACCAAGGGATTATTATTATAAACCCTAGGTATATAAAGACACAGATAAATACTATAGAACCTGAAATAAACATTGTCGACCATGGTTTACCATCGTTTATTTGAACATTGAGACAATCTTTGTGAGAATGCATTGTTGGACAAAGGATGACCATGGTTGGCTCTACCTGATTTTCGTATTGAGACGATCATTGTCACAATGTGGCATTGGACCATGATTGACCATGGCCGACGATGGTTGACAATGGTTGACCATAGTTGATTTTCATATTGAGACAATATTTGTCATAATGTGACATTGGACCATGGTTGACAATGGTTGACCAACGTTGTCATAATGTGACTTTGGACCATGATTGATAATGGTTGATCATATTGAGACAATCTTTGTCATAATGTGACATTGGACAATGGTTGAATTTATTAAACCATGAACTATGAACCCCAAGAGATTTGTATAAAAACTAGATATTAAAATTATAATCCCTATGAATCATATTATACACTAATAATATCAACTCCTATAGTAATAACTCCAAAGGATTGATATTATAAACCTAACGGAGTAATAAACCAAAGGGATAAATATTATAAACCCACTGTATATAAACCTTAACATAAATATTATAAACCCTAGAATAAACATGGTTGACCATGGTTTGCCATGATTATCAACACAAATGATATATATTAAACCCCAGGATCAATATTATACCTTAGTATAAACCTTATGTATAATATTATACCCTAGGAATATGAACCCTTAGATTAATAAACCAAGGGGATTGATATTATAAACCCAATGGAATAATAAACCAAAGGATTACTTCTAAAACCCCAAGGTATTATAAACCCAATGTAATAATATTAAATCCAAGGGATTAATATTATAAACCCAAGGCATATAAACTAAAATATAAATATTATAAAACATAAAATAAACATAGTCGATCGTGGTTGACCATGTTTCATTTTCATATTGATAAAATATCTCACAATACGATGTTCGACCATGGTTGTCCATTGTTTAGCATGATTGATTTTCAAATCGAGACAATACTTTTCACAATTTGATGTTGGAGCATTCTTGATTTTCATATTAAGAAAATCTTAGTCATAATGTGACATTGGAACATAATTTACCATGGTTGACCATGATTTGAAACTGAAGGGATTTATACTAAATACAAGGAATTATATTATTAGCCCTATGAAAAATATTACACCTTTGGAATATGAAACCTTATAGTAATACATCCAACAGCTTGATATTAATGTTATAAACCCTATGAATATTTTTATACCCTAGGAATATGAACCCTTTGATTAATAAACCCAATCGATTTATCTTATAAACCCCAAAAAATAATAAACCTAAGAGACTAATACTAAAAAACCAAGGGTTTATAAACCCAAGGGAATAATAGTCAAACCAAGGGATTAATATTATAAACCGTAGGTATTTAAAAACTTAGATATAATATAAACCCTAAAATAAACATGGTTGACCATGGTTGATTTTAACATTGAGGTAATATTCGTCACAATGCGACGTTGGACCAAAGATTACCATAGTTGGCCATGGTTGATTTTTTTATTATGAAAATCTTTGTCACAATGTGGCATTGGAACATGGTTAACCATGGTTGACGCTTACCATGGTTGACAATGGTTGACCATGATTGATTTTCATATGGAGACAATCTCTGTCATAATGTGACAATCTTTGTCATAATGTGACATTAGACCATGGTTGATTTTCATATTGAGACGATATTAGTCATAATGTGACATTGGACCATGTTTGATAATAACTTATTAAACCATGAACTATGAACCAAAGAGATTTGTATAAAAACTAATAAAATTATAAACCCTATGAATAATATTATACACCAAGAATAGGAAAGCCTACATTAATAACCACAAAATATTGATATTATAAATGTAAGGGAATAATAAACTAAAGGGATCGACACTAAAAAGCCAAGGGATTATAAACCCAAGGGAATAATATTAAGCGCAAGGGATAAATATTATAAACCATTATATAAAAATCCTAACATAAATATTATAAACCCTAGAATAAACATGGTTGACCATGATTATCAGGACAAGGGATATATATTAAGCCCTATGATTAATATCATAAACCCTATGGATAATATTATAACTTAGTATAAACCTTATGTATAATATTATACCCTAGGAATACAAACCCTTACATTAATAAACCCCGGGGATTGATATTATAAACCCAATGGAATAATAAATGAAAGGATTAATTCTAAAATCACAAGGTATTGTAAACCAAAGAAAATAATATTAA
This sequence comes from Pinus albicaulis, assembly GCA_034641835.2. NCBI lineage: Eukaryota > Viridiplantae > Streptophyta > Pinopsida > Pinales > Pinaceae > Pinus > Pinus albicaulis. The sequence continues at coordinate 1,444,431,759 of CM076584.1, read as the reverse complement.
ACCCAAGGGATTAATATTATAAACTTAATGCATATAAAATAAAATATAAATATTATAAACCATAAAATAAACATGGTTAATCGTGTTTGACCATGGTTCATTTTCCTATTGAGAAAATATTTGTCACCATATGATGATAGGCCATGGTTGACCATTGTTGAGAATGGTTGATTTTCAAATCAAGACAATATTTGTCACAATGCGACACTGGACCATGGTTGATTTTAAAATTTAGAAAATCTTACTCATAATGTGACAATGGACCATGATTGTAAACACAAGGGATTTATACTAAACCCAAGGAATTGTATTATTAACCCTATGAACAATATTACACCTTTGGAATATGAATCCTTAGATTATTAAACCCAACATATTGATATTATTGTTATAAACCCTATGAATAATTTTGACCCTAGGAATACGAACCCTTACATTAATAAACCCAACGGATTAATAGTATAAGCCCAAGGAAATAATAAACCCAAGGGATTGATTGATCCAGGTGGATATTGGTGGTCACCCAACTATTCCACTTGGGGCCCCACCATTGTCTCTTTCAGTTTTTTAGTTTCGGCACAACTTACTATTTTTAGCAGTTTTTCGGGTCCTCAACTTCTAGAGCCGTTTTGAGGCCTTAAAAGACGATTTTTGGGAAAAACAGGAGAAAAATGGGTCCAAGGACCAATGTTTCTTAGTCAAAATTTGTATTCCTCAGATAGATCTTTATAACGAGGTATGGTTCGCATCAAACAAATATCGTATGCCAAAGTTACGTCCCCTGGAAGTTGAAACACCAGTTTACCCAAACGGGGCCCATAGTTTTGGCGCTTCATCTCCTCGAGTTAGGGTTTTGGATGTTTAGGGTTTTACACTATTTCTAAATAATAAATAGGCCCTCGAGTCTCATTTTAGCTCAGTTCAGAGGCTTGTAGCCACCACATCTCTTCTCAGAGATAGCTACCATTGCCCTAGCTAGTTTATTTCCATTCTCTCTGTAAGAAAATTTCAGTTCTTTGATATTAATGAAATGAAGTGATTTTTCCACTGCATCTTTGTATTTATGGTTATATTTCTATTCTATTGCGTTCCTGCATAAATGTGGATCAGTGGTATCAGAACGGTCTGCTTTTTCTCGATCCTTCTTTGCATGTCCCCAACGAGGTCGAGGTATAAGGAGTTAGGGCTCGATCTGGTGGAACCTTTTCAAGATCAGCCTTACAAACCCCGACGGACACCCATGGGGGATGAAAATAAAGACAAGGGAGCTGGAGATCCTATCAAAATATTTCTCGAGGAGGCCCTCGAAAAACAAAGGAACGCGATGATGGATAACTTTGCCTAGATCCTGCAACGGATACCCATCGGTAGTGCATCTGCATCCAGCAGCCACTCTGGAGGTGCGACTCATTTTAAGGTACAAGTAAATTTTGACATTCCCATATTTAAGGGTCAAATAGATGTAGATGTCGTAGATTGATGGTTGAATCTATTACAAGTATATTTCTCGGTTCATGACTAATCCGACCGGGAGAAGATTATTTTTTCACTCCTCAAAGCTACCCCCCATGTCAAGGACTGGTGGGAAACCTACTATGAGAACAAGGACCAGACAGAACCCTCTCTGTTCTCAGCCATACCAACTTGGAATTATTTCCGAGATGCCATCAAGGAACAATAGTATCCCATGGGGAGCTATGAGGACAAGTACATACAATGGACCACGCTGCGAAAACAAAGGGATCAAGATGTGCATGAGCTGACGAATCTGTTCCATACCCTGCACACAAAGTTGGGTATCAAAGATTCAGAGAAACATCTAATGCTAAAGTATAGTAGTTGTCTGCACAGATACATTCAGGAGGAAATGGAGTTTCTCGACATCTCCTTGCTTGGTATGGCATACCGGTATGTTGCCAAGATTGAGCAGAAATTTAAACAGAAGAAGCGAGACTTTGGATCTACGAATCAAAATCAAGGGAAAGGTGCTTCCAAACCGTAGAAAAAAGGATAGAGCCAAGGCATGGTGGCTCAATACAACCTGTCGAAGCCACAAGCAAAGAACAACACCACAAAGCCAAAGAAGGACACAGGAAAGTGGTGTGAGTTACATAAGAGCTCCACTCACAACACAAGTGAGTGTCAGGCCAAGAAGTTTCCAGTGGCCGAGATGAGGGCTTCTAAGTCAGATGCATGCTTCGACTCTGAATCAGAACCTGACAAGGGGAATGAAAAAGGGAAACAGATTATTGATGTGGAGCCCAACACCACTGTTGCCACTACGAAAATCTAGAAGGAGGAACTGGAAGATCCAGAGGAGGAGGAACGTGTCTTCCACTCCCAGATGTAGGTAAAGGGCTCCCCGATATAGTTCATTGTCGACAATGGGAGCCAAAATAACCTTATTTCAGTAGACGCCGTGAAGCGGTTGGGCTTGCCGACCATAGCTCACCCACATCCATACACCATCGGGTGGCTTCACCAAGGATGAGATCTTCGCGTTAGCCAGTAGTGCCACCTTCCCTATAGCATCAAGCCCTTCGTGGATGAGGTATTATGTGATGTTGCTCCTATTGATGTTTCTAATGTATTATTAGGACAACCATACTTGTGGAAGCGTCATGTTGTGTATGAGTCTCGGCCTCATGCTGTTATTGTTACTTTGGGAAATAAGTTGTAAAGGATACCAAAGGTACCACGTCCTGCCACTATCTCTTTCGTTATTGCAAAGCAATGCAGTAAGCTCATTTCTCGAACCAAGAAATTCATTTTCCTCATGATCCGCCTCGAGGGCAAGAAAAATACTGTGGCCACGACCTCAAGACAGGGCTCCTCTGCACAACAACAACAAATGGACAAGGTTGTGGAGGAATACGAGGACATATTCACCTCACCCACAGGGGTTTCTCTGCACTGTCAGGTTAAGCACCCGATTGATCTGACCCCAGGTGTGCCACTACCCAATGGACCGATCTATCGGTGCTTTGTTCTGGAGAACGATGAAATCAAGAGGTAGATTCAGGAGCGACTGCATAAAGGTTACATCCTACCAAGTTCATCATCCCGTGGGATCCCGATCATGTTGGTACAGAAGAAGGATGGGACATGGAGACTCTGTATTGATTATCGGGCGCTGAACAAGATCACTGTCCGGAATAGGTACCCGATCCCATAGATTGATGACCTTCTGAACCAACTCAAACGGGCGAAATATTTCCGCAAGATCGACTTGAAGTCTGGGTATCACCAGGTACCAATTGAACCCTCTGATGTGTGGAAGACTGCCTTCAAAGCCAATGAAGGCCTTTTCGAATGGCTGGTCATGCCTTTCAGGTTGACGAATGCTACTGCAACCTTCATGAGGTTGATGGATGACATATTGCGGCCATTTACCAACTCATTTGTAGTGGTGTACTTGGATGACATTCTGATCTTTAGCCAGACTTGGGAAGAGCACCTCCACCACATCCAACAAGTCCTACAAACACTGCGGCAACACAATCTGTGTGTCAATTTGGAGAAGTGCACTTTTGGCATGACCTAGGTTCAATATCTGGAATACATTATTGATGAAAGGGGGGTGCATGTGGATCCAAACAAGATCCAAATCATTCAGAATTGGCCAGCCCCAACCACTATAAAAGAGCTTCACAGCTTTCTGGGTCTTGCTAATTTCTACTGTAGGTTCGTTTTCGGATTCTCTCATATCACTTGGCCCTTGAGTCAATTCACCAAGGGAGGAGCGAAAGTAAAATTATTTTGGTTGGAATCTCAACAGAAGGTGTTTACGGAATTGAAAAATTTCTTCTGTTCTGCCCCAGTGCTCACATTACCAGACTTGCAACAACCATTTGAGATCGAGACAGATTCCCCTGACTATGCTATTGGGGGGGTTCTTACTCAACAGGGACATCCAATGGCATATCAAAGTGAGACATTGTCTGACATAGTTCGCAAGTATCCCACTTATGACAAAGAAATGTATTCCATTATGAAATCTTGTCGACAATGGAAGCATTACATTTTGGGGAAGGAAACAATAATCCACACAAACCATCGGCCCCTGCAGTTCATACAGACACAAGGGAAGTTGTAGAATTATCGCCATCAGAAGTGGTCCACATATCTGCAACAGTTTCATTTGAACATCAAGTACAAGAAGGGTAGCACCAATAATGTTGCAGATTGTCTCGGCCAACCATCGATCATGGCACTCACCACTGTACTCAACTCTTGTGGGCATGAGACTTCTAATTGGCCACTTCTCTACGAGAGCGACCCAGAATTCAGCCACACATACAAGGCACTCTTGGGGGGTAAGCAAGTTCTAAATTTTCACCTCCAAGATGCACTTTTATGTCACCTTGGACACCTTTGTGTGCCTTCAAGTGAGCGCTCCAAGATGATATGGGAAGCACACTACAGTCGAGTCCTGGGCATTTCGGGGTTGAGAAAACATTAGCAGTACTAAATAAGTATTTCTATTGGCCGAACCTTCAAAAGGATGTCAGGAAGCACATCAGATGCTGCACTACTTGTGCCATTGCCAAACTGACCATCAAGAAGCAAGGCCTATATACTTTTCTACCTACCCCTAATCGACCTTAGGAATCCATCTCCATGGATTACATGTCGGGCCTGCCTTCTACTAAGCATGGAAATGACTGTGTTTTCGTGGTCGTCGATAGATTCTCGAAGATGGCCATTATGGCGGCTTGCAAGAAGAATATCACAGCAGAAGCCACTGCTAAAATCTTATTTGAATGAGTGTCGGTGCACTTTGGATCCCATAGTCTATTGTATCAGATCGGGATAGTAGGTTCCTCAGCACATTTTGGTCCAGCCTCTAGAAAATGCTAGACACCAAGCTCACCAAATCCATAGCTTTCCATCCCCAAACAGATGGCCAGACAAAGGTCGTCAACAAAATGATTGTACACATTCTGTGCATGTACAATTCCAAGCATCCATGCACATGGGCCGAGAGCCTTCCCTATGTACAACATAGTTATAACCGGGCTCTCCACATCTCAATCGGCCACAACCGCTTTCAGGTGGGCTTGGGATTACAACTACTATGTCCCATTGACGTAGTCATGCCATTTGCAGCTACTCAGGCCGATTCGGCTCATGTCCAGTCAAAAGTTAACAAAGAAAATATCTTCATCGAGTGCATTCAACACATCCACCAACAGGTTCATGACATATTCAAAAGATTTAATGCTAAGTAAAATCAATGCCATGATCAACATCGAGTGCCACACAACTTCCAGGTGGGCAACAAAGTGTGGCTACATTTGTAGAAGGAGAGCCTCATTGGACCCCACTGCAAGCTTTGCTCGCTTCGATACAGGTCGTACACCATCACCAAGGCTGTAGGGAACAATGCCTTCGAGCTCATTATTCTACCATCCCTTGGTCTGCACCAAGTATTCAATGTGGACCACCTTCGTCCTTACTTCCCACCTCTACTGGACACCTCTGACATTGCAGAACAACTCACACCAATAGAGTTAAACCCAGACTGCATAGAACAAGCCACCACAGATTGTATCATGGACACGCAAATCAAGAACAATCACCAATAGAAGATCCAACTGTATCAGGTTGTCAAAGCTGGCCAACTCTTGCACCAAGGGAAGTGGTTCACCAGGGAGCAAGTTCAGCAGAAGTTTCTCATCTCGTGGAGGAACTTAACGCAATGGGGACCATTACTTCCTAAGGGGGGAGGAATGATCCAAGTGGATATTGATCGTCACCTTCCTATTCCACTTGGGGCCCCACCATTGTCTCTTTCAGTTTTTTAGTTTCGGCACAACTTACTATTTTTAGCATTTTTTCGAGTCCTGAACTTCCGGAGTTGTTTTGAGGCCCTAAACAATTTTTTTGGGAACACTCGGAGCAACATGGGTCCATGGATTGATGTTTCTCACTCAAAATTTGTAGTCCTTGGATAGATATTTCTAACGAGGTATGGTTCATGTCAAACAGAGATCGTATGCCAAAGTTATGTCCCCGGGAAGTTGAAACACCAATTTACCCAAACGAGGCCCATAGTTTTGGCGCTTCATCGCCTAGGATTAGGTTTTTGGATGTTTAGGGTTTTTAATTGTTTCTAAATAATAATTAGGCCCTCGAGCCTCATTTTAACTTAGTTCAGAGGCCTGCAGCTGCCAAATATCTTCTTAAAGATAGCTACCAACACCCTAGCTAGTTTATTTCCATTCTGTCTGTAAGAAAATTTCAGTTCTTTGATATTAATGAAATGAAGTGATTTTTCTGCTGCATCTTTGTATTTATGGTTATATGTCTATTATGTTGCGTTCTTGCATAAATCCGAATCATTAATACTAAAAAACCAAGGTTTAATAAACCCTTGGTAATAATAGTAAAACAAAGGGATTAATATTATAAACCCTAGGTATATAAAGGCTTAGATAAATACTATAGACCATAAAATAAACATGGTTGACCATGGTTTACCATGGTTGATTTGAAAATTGAGACAATCTTTGTCTGAATGAAACGTTGGACCAAGGATGACAATGGTTAGCCATGGTTGATTTTCATATTGAGACAATATTTGTCACAATGTGGCGTTGGATGATGGTTGACCATGGTCGACAATGGTTGACGATGTTTGAAAATGGTTGACCATGGTTGATTTTCATATTGAGACAATATTTTTCATAATATGACATTAGACCATGGTTGATATTTATATTGAGGAAATATTTGTCAAAATGTGATATTGGACAATGGTTGACCATGGTGGACAATGGTTGACCATGGTACACAATGGTTGGTTTTCATATTGAAACAATATTTTTCACAATGTGAGATTGGACCATGATTGACCATGGTTGATCAAAATTATAAATGCATGGGATCTATATTAATCCATATTATTAATATTATAAACCCTTGTATTGAACCCAATATTATAAACCCTAATGTAAAACTCAATATTATAAAACCTAAACTTAAACCTTATATTATGACAAAAATGTTTGATCAATATCGTTGAGCATATTCAATCAAATTTCATGAGTATAACATTAAAAAATATTTAAGTAATGAGGGATTTTCGCAGTTCATTATATTAGATATCATGTTTTTAGATTCAACTGCGTTAAGTAAGTCAATCATCTATGCCCATTTCCATGAGAGGTAGTGGTAACAGAATAATTTCTAATGATTATTGAATTAGCACTCATTGCATAGGGCGATGCTCACAAGGGTTAAGCATTCATTGCATCGGGTGATGCTCACAAGGGTAAAGAAGTGGGATTTAAACTAGTGAAATGAATGACGTAGTGTAAACCATCACTTTCAGGACTTGCACTCGGTAACCAGGACTTCCCGGGAGGTCACGCATCCCAGATTTCCTCTGGCTCAAGCATGCTTAACTGTGGAGCTTTTCCCCACAATCAAGCCCATTCAGACTGCTACCCCATTTTCAAAACCTTAGCAAGTATTCATGAACAATACAAGTAGAGCTCCCTTCACCCTTGTATTTAAGTAATGAGGGGTTTTCGCAGTGCATTATATTAGATATCATTTTTTGGGATTGAACTGCATTAAGTAAGTCATTCATCTATGACCATTTCCATGAGAGGTAGTCATAACTGACTAATTTCTCATTTTTTTTGAATAGTCTACTTAGCAGTAATTGCATTGGGTGATGCTCACAGGGGTGAAGAAGTGGGATTGAAACTACTAAAATGAATCACGTAGTGTAAATCATCACTTTCAGGACTTGCACCTAGTAACCAGGACTTCCCGGTAGGTCACCCATCCCAGATTGCCTCTGCCTCAAGTGCGCTTAACTATGGAGTTTTTCCCCAAAATAAATCCCACATTTGCAAAACCTTAGCAAGTATTATGCCTCATGAACCATTCAAGTAGAGCTCCCTTCACTCTTTGTATTTAAGTAATGAGGTTTTTTCGCAATGAACTATATTAGATATCAATTTTTGGGATTGAATTGCATTAAGTAAGTCATTCATCTATGACCATTTCCATGTGAGGTAGTTGTAACTAACTAATTTATCATGATTATTGAATAGTCTATTTAACACTCAATAGATCGGGTGATGCTCACAGGGGTGAAAAAGTGAAATTGAAACTCGTGAAATAAATCACGTAGCATCAATCAAACAAATATTATTTTTCTAAACATTATTAATATTATATAAATGATGTTACTGAAAATATTGAATTTTCTATTATTAATGATATATATTAATATTAATATTTGAAATAACTAATATTAATGTTACCTTATAAACATTAATACTATATCATATGAATAATATTTATATTAAAACTATAAAGAATAATATATAATAATATTAATATTAATAATTATTACGTTAATATTTTTAACATTATAAATATTAATAAACTATATTAATGATATTACTCATAATATTGTTTCCAATATTAATTAGTTATTATTAATGATATATTATTATTATTATTATTATTATTATTATTATTATTATTATTATTATTATTATTATTATTTTTCATATTAATATTAATAATGTTCATTCTTAAAATATGAATAATAATATATAATAATAATAATATTAATAAATTTTATTATATAAAAGTATATTAAGTAATGTAAAACTTATTTTAATAATGATATTAAAATAAATAATAGGAGTTATCTACTGAGGCGGAGGTCAGAATCTGAGAAAAAAAATTAAGAAATCTTGCAACAGCAGTGTTTGAATCATGTTTTTGATGGTGGAAATGGATTCAACACCATAAAAAACATCAAGGGTACCCAAAATTTTGAATTTTGATAGCTATAAGATAGATTTACAAAAATCCGTGCTGGATTTTATTAAAATCTTACCGGAATTTCCATGATTTTCAAGGAAAAAAAGCAGACTAACTAGACTAAATAATATATTTTTTAAATTTTATATGAAAATATAAAATAAAATACCATATTTATTAAAACTTAAATGTAAAAATTAGTATTTTTGTTAGATATCATCCTCAAAATAAAGCTTAATATTAGAACCTAAAATTTAATATTGTATTATTATAAACTACTTGCAATTGATGGACAATATGGTTATATAACATATTTGTTTGGACTTGTCTAAAGCTTATTTCATATCATTTCCCCTGACTCATCTCTTCCTTTATGCATACCTTATTTACCAAAAGTAGTAAAAGAGTTTATGATATGTTGAAATTGATGAATTTCTTATTGTCTATCATTATTTATTAAATTGCAAAAACTGATTTATTTTCTTATTATAGAAATAAAACATGTGAGGATTCAAGCATTTCACCAATACCATGGAAACTATATTAATATTAAAACATAATATTAAAAGTAAAATTTAAAAGATATTGTTAAAACTTAATATGTATTATTATAATATTATAATATTAATATAAAATGAAATATTTGTGATTTAGGTAATTTCAAAGAAAAAAAATATGATGGTATAACATAGTCATTTTCTACTTGGTAAATGAACCTCACAAAGATATCATCTCCTTTATTCATAGATTTTCTAATTAAATATTTATGAATGTGTGCCTTAAACTTCATTTCATCTAGTTTATGCTTGGTTGAAATTGACAAATTCCTCATTGTTGAACATTGGTGTCTAGGTTTCAATTTTTTTTTGTTGATCACATTAAATTTGGCAAATGACATAGTAAATTAGCAGAATTTTAAACCAATTTGTCAATATAATGTGGAATTGTTTAATTTTTTCCTTAATTTTTTCGAAGATTATTGATTATACAATGTGAATCTTCCAACATTTTGAAAATGAGTTTAGTGCTTAGATGAAAAGGCATAAGGGCATTATATTGTTTTAATTTATAGAGAGAGTGTTTCATAATCATAGGCCAATATTTTATTAAAAAAAAATACATGATGATTGCTTGTTTATATATATATATATATATGGTTAGATGAAAAGACATAAGGGCATTATATTGTTTTAATTTATAGAGAGAGTGTTTCATAATTCATGAGCTAATCTTTTATTAAAAAAATATATGATGATTGCTTGCTTTTATATATATATATATATATATCAAATAAATCTTTTCAAAACCTAGTTACAGAAAAGAGAAGAAATAAGTCATTTAAAATATTAAAATAAATTAACTCTTTATATTAAATTTAATATTAAAATATAATATAGTATTATATATTATTTTAACCAAACTATAGCTTAATATTATATAAACTATATTAAAATTTAAAACCTAAAACATATAAATTATATTAGAATTTAAAATTTAATATCTAAACCTGCTATTATAACTTAAAACCATTATTTTCTTCTATAAAACCAAGTTAATATTTTGGCAGTTTGATAAAACTACAATCAATGTAAGCCAATGAATAAAGGACATATATTTGGTTCATTAGAATTTTTGAAATATATACTTTTAAAAATGTAACCCACTAGAATGCAACATTTTAATGAAGCCATGTTTCAATAATGTAGGTTTTAACATTTATATTTTTAATTCCATTACTGTAATCTTCATAAGTGGGGACAAATAACTTGTACAATAAATTTTTAATGGTTCTTTGAAAAAATTATTTGAAGTAAGTTTTAAACATATGATTTAGATAAGCAAGAAAGTTAGTGGTGTGAATTTCATTCATTAATGTACTGGCAACAACAAAAATATTTTAGCATTTTTAAGTTTACATCATATCAAAAAAATAATAATTAAAAAAATCATTGAAGTAACCAATTCCAACAAAAATGCCTATCTTGTAAATATTGTGACCTCATCAAATACCTTGATTTGGTTTGTTCTCTTCAGATCACATTGGTAATGTTGAAATTTATACTTACAATAAGAAACCTGGAGCTCTGTGATGAAAAAACAAGGTACCATTCAAATAATGCATAGTCCTTCGAACTGAAAATTTTTTCTGTGATGTGAAGTACACATGATGCTTTCAACATTAAGTTAATCTTAATGGATAAATGGATGAAGATGATAGAAAGGAAGGATTGCCATAGAATTTTATCAAAATATCATCTAACTGAAAATATTCGCATGAGAACCTCGCTCTGTGATAATGTGTGCATTGGATTATTGATTGATAAATTTGGTTTATCAGAAGACATGAGTATGCCAATCACAGGTTCCCACACGATAAAAAGAAATAAAGTTGATCTGCTCTTCAAGAAAATATGGAAAATATGCTTGATTTGCTTTGCCGTAGTTACCTCATCAAATAAAATGTTGCTAACTCGTCAAATTCCTATGCAAAAAGCCAGGTGCCGTTAGAAGAAAGCATCGTCCTTCTGACCGAAAGTTTCTCTGTGATGTGAAATGCAAATGATGCTTCAGCATCAATTAATCTTAAGTGGATGAAGATGATAGAAAGGAAGGATTCGTCTCATAATTCTATAAAAATATGATCTAACTTAAGATATTGGAATGCGAAATGATGAGTGAATTGGATTATTCACTTATTCATTGATGAATTTGGTTTATCAGAAGATCTGACTATGAATCGGAGCTTCCTACCCGATAAGAAAAATAGACCATGTGGCTGTTGGTCTGGTCATCAAGAAAATATGTTTGATTTGCTTTGCCGTAGTTGATTCTCCCCTTTCTGTCAATTCAACCCAAAAAAATTGGAAGGTATGGTATCTGATAATTTTTTTAATGGGTGCTAATATTATGCACCAGGCACCTGATATGCGATGTAAATATGCTTTTTTGGGTTTTGTTGCCTTTATTCTTCGAATTTCTTTTTCCAGCACTGATGGAAGCTGTAGTATTTCAGAAAATCAATTGACCTGTAATGGCACCTTCACTTTTGGCTTGCTTATGTTTTTATGCTTTAGCCTCTGTAGCCATCTGCCTCTAACAGTAAAACTATTAATATAGATATTTTAGGAGTCGGACTGTTAAAAGTGGTATATAGTGTTTGAATTATGTGTTTTTGATGGTAGAAATAAATTAACTACCATAAAAAATTTCAAAAAAACACAAAATCATCTAAAAATTAAAAGTTACCATTTAGATTTTCAAAAGTCTCAAGTTGCTTAAATTTCCATATTTTTCAGGGCAAAACAGCAAACTCTACGACCATATATTTTTCTATGCAAGCAATTTCAATGCTCCCAAATAAACCAGTTAGAAAATGAAATTGCCAAAGATAGAAGACGCTGATAAGAAAGAATAAAACTTTGAATTCACGCAGAATCATATAATGTACGAATCTAATTCTTCAAATAGACAAAGAATAAAATATGAGTTGCAGATGTAAAATTTTCTATAAAAGGGCTTTTGTCAATCATCTACAAACAACATAGAGCGTTCAGAGTAGTGAAGGCTAATTCTGTAATTAGCTCTTGAGAGTGTGTGATTTCGTTAGAGATGGAGGGGCAGAGGCAGTACTACAGAGGTTATTGTGGTGAGAAAAAAATGATGAGGAATAGATGTGATTTGGATTATGATCAGTCCACAGATCTTGCAGTAGTCGATGTCATTGATAAGCTGAAGAAATCTCAGTTAGCTAATGGCGGATACTGCCAGCAAGGAAATAGCAGTAATGTGTACGAAAGTGTGGAGATTTATATGAAGAAAACTCAGCAAATTCCTGGGCATGATCAATATGCTTGCGGCAAGTGCCAGCAAATGGAAAGTGGCAGCAACGTGAAGCTGGAGTACGATCAGGAGAAGGAAATGTTGTTCGTGAGCAGAATGATGTCCCACGAGAAGCTCAAGTATGAGAAGTGGATAAACGAGCTTCCAAACAAAAAGGAATTCATGGTGAATATATTGCAGGAGATGAAGAAACGAGGAGTTCAGAATATTTATGATGAAGAAACCTTCATTCGATTAGTTTTCGAAAAGAAGGCTGAAATTGTTGGTAACAGTAGTAGCAGTCTGCATGGATCCAATCAGAGTTTAGTTATTTCCAAGGATAATGTCAGCTCTAGCAGTCAGCAGAGCAGTGTGCATGCAGTTTCTGAGTATGATGCTGCAGCCTCCAGTACTGCAGTTATTAACAGTGTGGATCGACTGAGCGATACAGAGTTGAGTTTCGTGAAGGATATGATGTCTTGTGAAGAGATTAGAGAGTTCTCGATTAATGAAGAGTCCATGTTCGAAATCATACGCGAGATGAAAAAGCAGGGAATCAAAAACCTCTGCAACAAGGAATCGTTCATTAGATTTGTTTCTGAAAAGATGTCGAAGACGCAGGGGTTCAGCAACCACAACAGTTTATCCATCACCAAGGTTAGCAATGGCTATGGCGGCTTCAATGGATATAACGATCAAGTGGTGGCGTGTGCGGAATTCAGCAGTAGTGAGGTGAGTTTCGTGAAGAGAATGATGGTCTCTGAGAAGATAAATTGGACAAGAGAGTTGAGTTCCCATAAGGATCGAGAAGCCTTCCTCTACAGTATCATCCGGCAGATGAAAAGGGAGGGAATGAAGAACATCTGCAATGAAGAATGTTTTATCAAGAGAATTCATCAGGAGATTAAAAGAATTTATCAGCAAGAGAAGCATAAACAGATGCAGAGAAATAATGGAGGTGGTTACCAGATCATCCGGGAGGAAATCATTACCACATATGATGACAATGGTTATCAGAGGGTGGGTGGATATCGTGGAGGCGGAGTCTATGGCGGCGCTGGCAAGATGATTCGTGCTGATGCTGGTGAGTGCTACCAGGATGATTTCCAGGGACAGGGCATGCCGCAGAAGAAGATTGTGATGGGCCAGCACAAATATCAGCAATATGGGGGAGGAGGAGGCTATGCCTATGGAAGGTATGGCCAGTAAGACATATACTGGATTTTCCTTCTGTTTAAATAAATATATAATCCACTGTCTGTAAGTTCAGTCGCGGTATGCTTGCTTGTCTCAACATAGAATCTAGTGTGTGTGTGGATTGAAGGCAAAGGAAAAGGCAAGAGTGCGTGTCCTGAGCCAGTAGTATTTTCAGCCAATGTGTGTACTTTTTCCATGTGAGCATTATGATCAATAAAATCTGAGCTGTAAAGAGGTATGCTATAATATATATTGAAGTTTTTATATGTAATAAAATGGTAGCAGGAGGAGAGTAAATTGCTGCTAAGAGTGCAACTATCATCAGCTAAGCCCTCGATTCCTTTCTCCTGTCTTTATGTGAAAAGGTAAGCAATTTTTAATTGTGATTTTATTTACTAATGTGAACCCATAATTATGATTGGCTTGATTTTCTTTCAATCCTCAGGACCCTCGAGCATATTAAATAGATGTTAATATTTTCTTTTCCTGATACCATTTTATCATTTTTGTGGGAGAGGTGCATTGGAAAGGATGTGGACTTTTTTTGAGTTGATAAGTTTTTATTTTAAAATAAAAATAAACTAGTAATTGTGGTGAAAGGTGTAAAGGTATAATAAAAGATTTGGTAAGATCATTTTGAAAACTGAATCACCAAATATACGATTTTTATTTTATTTTATATAATAAATGTTAGATAAAGATTATTTGATTTTCTTTTTAGAAAACTCTATTACTAAAAGCATGCAACAGAAGAATATTGATGATGGGTCAGCATAAATATCATCAATATGGGGGAGGAGGATGCTATGCCTATGGAAGGTATTGCCAGTAATACCTAGACATATACTCACTGGATTCTCCTTCTGCATAAATAAATAAAGAAGCCATTGTATGTTATCTATAGAGGGTAATTTCAATAGCGTTGTGCTTACTATAGATAAAATCTAGTGTGTGTTTGGATTGAAGGCTATGACAAGCATCCAAAGGAATAAAATTTCTATGTGCATTTTTTTTAAACTTTGCATTAAAAATACTAATTTTACTATCGCTAATAATATAATAGGGAGGCACAATGTGATATCATAATCTACAAAGTTTGGAATTTGCATGGTTATTTTATAATGACGTAGCAAAAACATTAATTTTAAGATCCATGAACCATATAAATGGTCTATATCGTGTAGAGACCAAGTTCATCATGGTTGACTTAAATAGAAAATTTGATGTCTTCGCTAGGATCTAAAGTAGGACCTATGCATAAACTTAAATCTTTTTTGGGTTACCATGGTCTTCCAAAATGCATCTCCATTACAAGTATTTAGTATGTTGATGCATTTTCTTTCTTACTATTGGGATGTTAAAGCTAACAACAAATCTATTTGTTGGGAATCATGATTGTCGTTAAACCAAAACCTACAGGTGCTAGTCAATGATTCTATGGCAGGAGATAGTGATCCATGTGAGGTAGTTAGGCCATGTCATGAAACACAAGGAGAATTGGTTTATCCAATGTCCAATAATCTCTCTGTCCCCCTATATGAGTGAGATGTGTATCGAATTCATGACCTACGCTTTGAAACCACTTATTGGAAACCATGATTTCCGTTTTTCAACCTGAGAAGTGGATAAATGAGCTTCCAAACAAAAAGGATTCATGCTCAATATATTGCAGGAGATGAAGAAATGAGGAGTTCAAAATATTTATGATGAAGAAACATTCATTCAAATAGTTTTCGAAAAAAGCACTCAAATTGTTGGTAAGAGTAGTAGCAGTCTGCATGGATCCAATCAGAGTTTAGTCATTTCCAAGGATAAGGTCAGCTGTAGAAGCCAACAGAGCAATGTGCATGCAGTTTCTGAGTATGGTGGTGCGGCCTCCAGTACTGGAGTTATTAACAGTGTGGATCGATTGAGCGATACAAAGATGTATTTCATGAAGAATATGATGTCTTGCGAGGAGATTAAAGAGTTCTCAATTAATGAAGAGTCCATGTTCGAAATCATGCTCGAGATGAAAAAGAAGGGAATCAGAAATATATGCAACAAGGAATCATTCATTAGATTTGTTTATGAAAAGATGTCGAAGACGCAGGGGTTCAACAGCCACAACAGTTTATCCATCATCAAAGTTAGCAATGGCTATGGCGGCTTTGATTATAACGATCAGCTGGTGGCGTGTGCAAAATTGAGCAGTAGCGAGGTGAGTTTCGTGAAGAGAATGACGTTCTGTGAGAAGATAAATTGGACAAGAGAGCTCACTTCACATAAGGATAGAAGCTTTCCTATACAGTATCATTCGGCAGATGAGAAGGGAGGGAACAAGAACATCTGCAATGAAGAATTTTTTTTCAAGAGAATTCACCAAGAGATCAAAATAATTTGAAATATTAAATAGAGAAAACATTGGAAAGAACTGTGCTAATTTCACAGAAAATCAAACATTAATTTCCAAAAATTCAACGAGCGAACTCTACAACTACATATGATTTACAACTCGGACTATGTGTCCTGAGTCTACATTCCACTATGCTCGATCATCTAATTTTATACCCAAAACGAAGTCGATTATTTTCCCCTTCAACGATCAATGGGTTAAGGCGGTGGCACACCTTCAAATCTAAGAAGGTCATGGCGGTGATGGTGAGGCAGTGTTCGGTGAGTTGATAGGAAGTAATTATTTCCAACCTCCCCCTTAATTACGACTGGCAACTTAACCATGACATAACATAAGTTAAACATGCACACTGGTCTAAGTCTCTGCTAGGCTTATAATTACTCTTTAGCTATATTTCTTTTTCCTTTTCTTCCAAATTCCGTATCCTCTAAATTGCTTCATCTTTGTCTTTTTTTTGTAGCCTCCAAATTTCAGTTTCATCATTTATTGATTCAGATCATCCATGTTAAATCTTTGTTTATCATTAAAATCATAGAAAATCATTTTAGGAGGTCCATGGATGTCATCTACTTGAAAATTTTTCTTGTATGTGGACTGCTGCCGCATCTCAACTTCTATAGTTTGTTCTTTATCGTTAATTTTTTTATTATAAAATTGTTGCAACTTAAGTTCGTATTAAAATTTTCTCTCTTCAGGACTCTAATACATAAAAATTTCATTGACATTTTCATTTTCAACATCGTTCATGTTGTCTTCAACATTCATTGCTACAACTTCGATGCAGACATTATCAACACATGGTGTTTCAAACCATGCTTCAAGGAATTTTAATTCTTCATCATATTTTGTTGCTTTTTCTCGGTTGCACGTAACATCTGCATGCACAAAGTCAATGTTAAGTTTATATGAAGAAAATTTTTCATAACCATATTGGTTATGTTCATTCTTCTCTGGAACGAGAGCTTTCTGCTCTTGTGCTTCCTTCTTTGACTCTATCGAGGCCTCATAATTGTGATTCTCTACCTTTTCTTCTGCAAACAGGTTTCCTTGCACTTCGTTTCTAGGCACAAGTGGGTTTTTGTCGTCGAATAATAATGTATCGATAAGATGTTTCCGTTGAACCATCTGCAACCACTCATCACTAGTGCATTCTTCTTAATCAAAGTTAACATCAGCAATTTCAATTGATGGATCTATTGAATCGATTTCTTCACCACTTGCAACATTATCTATGCCAAAATCAACTCCTTCTCGTAACACACCATTAATATTTTGATCCACTTTCAAGTGAGATTCACCAAAATCTTTCTCTTTCTATATATTTTCTATTACAGATCCATCTTCAATTTCATCTGCAAAAATTTCTTCAACAAGTTGTACGACGTTACGATGTTTGACTTAATTACTCCCCCTTGCAAAAAATTCTACTTCCAAGATCTTCCATGCTTCCTTGGAAGTTGTAGCTTTTGCTACCTTGCACAAAAACATCTCATCCAATCCATGTTTGATAAAATCCAATGCTAAAGCATCACATACTTCATCATATGGTTTATTAGACCAGTATTCAATTAATTCTTTAGCTCGAAGAAAATTTAACATTCTAATAACCTTAAATTCAAAATTTTTACCAGTAAACATAGCTAGTGGTAGCAGATAAAAAATACACCATTCACCCTCGATCTCTTCTCCATCTTCTGCTAGATTTTTTAGTTCCTGGGCTCTGGCCTGAACCGCAACGATCTTTTTCTTTTCTTTTCGATTCATTTTCTTAATCAACTTTAGTCTCGTTTTGTGACCCATGACTACTGTCTTTCCTCTATCTTATAGCTAAGCGATGAAGCTATCTTTCATATCGCCCTTGCAAAAAAAATGTGATTTTCAATATGTGCCCTTGTAAGGCACAAACTTCACCCAAAACACTTTCATGCTTTGAAAAAACACCAAATAATTTTTGTAAACAGAGACTTTACAAAGCCCTAAACATTTTCCAATTAAAAACCTCTATTTTTTATAATTCTCCTTTTGATGTATCTTCATATAAAATTATTTATAAACCATGCAACATACACTTTTAAAACTTTATCACCAAACATTTCACACTTAATAAACTCCTTCAAATATTCAAATAAGCCCTTCAAATATTCAAGCAACATTTAATAAACTCCTTCACACTTAATAAACTCCTTCAAAGAAGCCCTTCAAATATGCACACAACATTTGATTAAATACTTCATAATCCTTTAATATATTTCCCACAAATGAATTTAAAAAAAATATATCTCTTTTAATAAGATTCGATAGCTTAACACTTTTTAAAACACTTTTGATTTCTTAAAGAAAAAAACTTCCAAACCTTTGCTTGCGTGGTAGCTTCAAATTCTTTCGAAGTCAAGAACAAGTTTCGGTTGCAGCCCTCACTCACTTCAGAATGAGAATAGGAAAATCTCATGTAGCTCTACTCTTTGAATCATGATCCTGGCATACACTAGAACTTCAAATCGTGTTTCTGATGTCTCCACGCAACATCGACACTCCTTCACGCATGGCACAACGTTCTCACCCTTCAACTTCAAGACCTATGATATATCCGCAGCTCAAACAACAACGTCCAGTGCATGATTCTATCCTTGCATACTTCATCTGTGGATTTACACAGTCTCCTTGGATAGCCTTCAATCAAAAACACATCCCCTTCGCAGCTTCAACAAAAATCTTCAAGAAGCAGGGACACAATAGTGAGGCAGTCTCGGACACTTTATCCTAGATGGGCTTCACACAAATTTCACTCGGCACATAACTTCACCATCGTCGCTCATGTCCTTTTCCTCCAGTGCTCCCAAATTTTATGGAAAAGCATAGGCAGCCGAGTATGACTCAATAACTACTTCGCCCAATAGTAGAACTATCACATTTTATTCAATAGTCGTGCAAGTGGAGTTATTAGCCTATGAGTGCTCTACTACAACTGAGTAGGGGATACTCTCCCATTTTATAGCAGTGGTATACGATGGAAAATAACCTTCAGTGAGTGGAGTCTCCTCTCCAACAAACAACAGAAACAAGTAGATGAAAAATTCACCTCACTGGCTCCGATACAAGTTGAAAGATTAAAAAGATCAAACAACAGAAAAAAAAACTGTGCTAATTTCACAGAAAATCAAACATTAATTAACAAACAATCAACCAGCGAACTCTGTAGATACAAATACTTTAAAACTTGGACTCTACATTCTAACTCTGCATTCTACTATTCTCGATCATCTACTTTTATACAAAAAACAAAGTTGGTTATTTTCCCCTTCGACAATCAATGGATTAAGGCGGTGGTGCCACTTCAAATCTAAGAAGGTGATGGCGATGATGGTGAGGCGATATTCGGTGAGTTGACGAGAAGTAATTATTTCCAACAAAATTTATAAGTAGGAGAAGCATAAAAAGATGTAGAGAAATAATGGAGGTGGGTATCACATCATTCGTCAGGAAATCATTACCACATATGATGACAATGATTATCAGAGGGTTGGTGGATATCGTGGAGGTAGGGGCTATGGAGGCTATTGGAACAGGGTCTCCTAACAAGCTACGAAACTAGTCCATTTTGGTTATTTTTTATTATATTTAGTATAGTGCAGGGGTTTTGGGGCAGGTCAAAGCCCCAAACGCATTGTAATTGGTCAAAGGGTAAACTAAGGGTCTGAAAACCATGGGTTGCAGACCATAGGAATGATAAAGTTAGATTGTTATAAATGGAGAGGCATTTCGGATTGTAAGAGGTAGGATTTGATGAGTTATTGATGCGATCTATTGTGTAAGCTATCTGTTTGGGTTTTTGGGAACAGACTCTTGCTGGCTGTGTGCACAGAGCTCCTAGTCCAGCTGTGTGTGGACCCTATTGTTGTGTGCATAGGTTGGGAAGGGAATTGTAAGGAAAGTTTGATAATTGAATGAATGTGCAGGATTATTAGGTCTGAATCTATGAGTATTATTGAATGAATTGCTGGTAATTACTGTGTTATTCATTTTATGTCCTTTCGCTGTGAAGGTCTAAGTATTGAATGATTGGATCTGTTCCGCTCTGGTTATATAATGCTGTGAAGGTCTATGTATTGAATGAATGATCTAGATCTGTTTCTCTCTGGTTATATAATGTTATATTGATGTTATGAAAAGCATATAATTGTAGATCTAGTGCACGTGGATGCAATTATATGCATAATTAACCCTGCGAGGAGACACGGTAATCTGAACAAAATGCAACCCTTCTTGCCTTACCCTTCTTTTCTCAGGGTGTAGAAACCTGGTTCCAACACCCACCCATACTACTTCGGGTGAGACTGTGACCTGCAAAAGAAGGTCACTACTGAAGTGCCAGTAGTATAGGGGTTTGTTGGAAAACCTTGCACACCGAACTTGTGTCAAGACCCCTCAAGCCAAAAAATGGTTCGGTTGCTGGGACTTGAAGAGGTCTGAGAGAGGAATCGGGTAATGACAAGAGAATACTGGAAGCCTGAGAGAAAAGAGATCGAGGACTATTTCGAGAGACAGATGCAGGAGTTCACAGTGAAAGAAAATCGTAGTGAGAAGTTGAAGATGGAGAGATGGAAAAATAGGTACGTCCTTGCTGAAAGCAACGAAATATTCTTTGTGAATTTTGCAATTGAACTCCAAGAGTGGCTGGCCAAACTGGTAGAATTCCAGAAGTGCTGGAAGGACGAGTTGGTCACTTTGTGGACCCCAGAGCTGCTCGAACAACTTGAAAAAACTGACAATACTATCACACGCATGGTGGATCACTGGGTGGATAGCGTGCTGGGAGGATTTGTGACAGAATTTTCCATCGATCAGTTTGTATCATACTCTGAAGCTGAACGATAATTTTTCAAAGGATTCCGAGGCAAGTTCCTGAGGATATTACCATTAATGATTAATAAATTACTGTGTGAAAAGAGCATTCTATGTAGTCATACAGGTTGAATGACCCTGGATCTAGACGGGAGCGCAACCCGTAGTGGTAAATACTATCGAACCAATCTTGACGGGGGGAGATCCACCTACAATCCGTCTCCAAAACCTGCTATGAATGAACCCATGGTTGTATCACCACCTCGGACGTATAAAGGTAAGAATCCATCTGAACCACCACCTTTCCTCGACAGCGATATGGCTGCACATTTGAAACTACCTACCTTCAAGGGGGTGGGAGGAGAGGATATGGACTAATTTTGGTTTGTGGCAGATTCTGTCTGGACTGCGCAAAACATAGCAAGTGACACAATCAAGAGGGCACAGTTGTCTTTAGCATTCGAAGACAGAGCTCTAGACTGGTATATGCGATACATTGCCCAGAATGGGACTGCTTCCATTCAAGATATCAAAAATGCTCCGAAGCAAAAATTCCCGAAGCTGAAATCTTATTCCCAGATGGTAGCAGAGGTAAAGGACTTCAAAAAAGGTATGCCTGAGTTAGTATGGGAGGCTGATCAGTGACTAAAGAAAGCAATTAAGGATGAAGGGTTTGACTATGATGATAGAAAACATACGGAGTGGTTCATCGCCATGTTGTTACCTCACTTGCATATGCTGATGAGACAACAAAATTTTGAATCATAAGAGAAAGTTGTGGGAGTCGCTATGAAATTAGAGGCTGCACCTCAAGAGGATACATCCGTAGGGGTACAACAAATCTAGGAACAACTTGGGGCTATCCATATGGAGATACATAACCTGTGAAAAGAGGGAGGAAAGGACATCTGCGCAAATCTCTGGTGCATACATTGTCGGGTGTCTGGCCATACGAAGGATCAGCGCCCTCTGCTGGCCGACTATATGCAAGCAGGAGGGCCTAGTCCGCTACAACTAGAAGTAAGTAGGGAACCTGCCCTATTGCGACCAGGATCAAGTGGATCTGCACTATGGTGTGATGATTTTTGGGTAGCAGGCCTACATGATACGAACCATCGCTCTCGGCTAAGTGGGTATGTCCCAGAACTAAAACAACAATGGTGCCGATTTTGTTGATCAGTAGTAAATAACGAGCAGAACTACTAAACGTATGACTTAATGATGGATTGCGGGAACCTATATCCGGTGCAATCAGACCCTGCGTCACCAAGACTGGTTGCGCACTTTGGAGGATCACCGGCCTGAGGCAGAGGAGGTCGGGGAGGAAGCATAGGCCAAGGACGAGGTTAGCTAATCTATTATAACTGTGGGGAAATAGGACACTTTTCTAGAGAATGTCTTAATCCCACTAGGTCGTCGAGTAAATATTGCAGATAGCTGGATCATGAGGTAGAATACTGCCAAATTTTAATAGCCAAAATGCAGGAGAAGCAGCCTACCCCTACGCAGAACGTAAAAAGGGTTAAATTTGAGCTGCAAGAGGCAGATATAATTGTAAAGGTCATGACACGTACTGGGTTGGATACCCAGGGAAAAAAACGATGACTTGATTCTCGAAAAAAAGTATCTTGCAACGAACTGACACCATCAACAACCCATGCATAGCCTCTGGTTGAAGAAGGAATGGAGACCTTTTTAAAGGCATGTCTAAAGTTTGTAAGGAATCCATGGGAAGTAGGGAATCTCCTAGCATTACTGAATACCTGCGCAGCTCAGCTCACCTTGATCCCTGAGATCAAGGACATACACAAATTGGATAGGAAACACACTGGGAGAGAGAGAGGTGATTAACCGCACAAATCAGAGACTATGAAATGGATCAGGTTATCTTAGATCTGGGATCAGATGCCAACGTCTTACCAAAACAAACCTGGCAACGAATGGGAGAACCTAAGTTGGAATGGTCTACTATCCAGCTACAAATGGTGAATCAACAAAAGATCATCCCTCTAGGTAGGTCACTAAAAGTCATGGTGGACATCGCAGGGGTAAGAGTCCTAGTTCAATTTGAAGTCATTGAGATAGTTGAAGACGCGGACCCCTACCCTACGCTCTTGGGGCTGGACTGGGCAATAGACATGGGAGGTATTATCAACCTCAATAAATGCAACATAGTTTTTGAAAGTGAAGGTACGCGTGTCATAGTACCCCTGGATCCCGCGGAAGGTGCCCGGTATACCGAGCTAGTCCATACGGAGGAGGAATTATATCAAATTTATAATATCACTGCGCAAGATGAAGATCGGGTTAACCCCACGAATGAAGGGATGATTTGTTGGAAAAAGGACAATGAATGTTTTTATGACTTTGATGAGGAGCTGGAGAATTGGCAGAGCCGGCTGCATGAGGTTTCGGTGCTTCGCAGCCTTCAGATCGTCAGAAACTTCTACCACATCTCTACCATAGAAATAACCTTGCCTTGCCAAAAGGACACAGATAACAATCAGAGGCCTGTGAAGTCTAAGATTATCACGGAATGTAGGTCCGAAGCACTACCGCTAACTCAATATGAAGCACCTATGCAGGGACTTGTATCCCATATTCGAAGGAAGTATTGAAGTAGGGTGATCCTGCGTATAGAAACTCCTATGGCCAGATGGCCCCCAAGGTCAGTCGACCTATGTGGCTACTTTCCGATGTGCAACACTTAGGGGTGCGCTCGACCCTTACCCAACTAGACTTACCAGAGTATCACTGACCTCAGCATGCATAGGATTACGTGTATCCAGGAGAATCTGAGAACATCTCAAGAAATAAATCACCTACAAATGTATGACACAGCCATATCACACAAGAATGTTCCATCCACGAATGTCATAAATTCTTCAAAAAGACTCTCGATCACCTTGCAGGATCACCTGGTGTCAACGCTCTATCAAGACACGAAAACGACCTCAAAATGTCAGCTACGATCTGCCATTTCCGGGACACGACCTTGGACACGAAGGAGGAACGTCAGTACATCCTGATTAAATGAGAAAAGACACTTACAAACACAGAAAATGGGTGGCAGATCATCAATATCACCATTTATGATAAGCACGGTCCGAAAGATCAAGGGTATGCATCACACGCGAGCTACCTCGCCATTAAGTAGCTTTTATTCACATGTCAAGAGGTATTGGCTATTCACATTTTGGTTTTTTATACTCATTCATACGTTATATGATGCTCATCTCTCTGTTATGGATCCCAACTCGCCGGAGGAACTAATGAGAGGACCGAGAGACGCTGAGTGCAGTAATAGGAGTGCGTGCGGGCTGCCGCCTGAAGGGATTATCTGCAAACCAAGTTCAACATAAACGCTGCGGTATCTGCCATTTCCAGACTCTGCCCGCTAGAAACAACCTATGTTTACTCCCCCGCAATGCCATAGTTCACACTTTTGAACAAATTACTGGGGACATTCAAGTAGACTTAGCGCAGCTATCTACTATAGAGCTACGAAGATTGTCTTCCAGAGTGATGTAAGAAGTGAACCATCGTAATCGAGAAAGGCGCAAGAAGTATGTCATGCATCTAGAAGAGAGAGCCCAACGAATTGCCATGGTCAATAACGTAACACGCATTATTCAAGAACAACTGGCGCAGGGAGCCCAATTGCTTGAAGCGGCTACGCAACTATGGACGACAGTACAACACCACCCCACGCTTTAGCATGCCCAATGGGAATTGCAGCAGGCAGAAGATGTTCTAGATCAAGTTCGGGCCTCCATACCTCCACCCATACTTGCACAGCACCTGGCCACCATACACAGGATTCAGGACCTTCGTCACTCCAATAAGGTTGTATGAAAAATTTTTAAGCCATGGTCTCATGTTGCACTTCAGCTTGCACATGATGTGCAGTCCGCCATCGCACGCCTCCACCAGTTGATGCAACGATTTGTTGTGGATATCGATGGGCCGAATTCTCTGACGATGATCAACATTGTACAACACGTTGTGACCCAAAGCAAGGAAGTGCTTCCACCACTCCTTCACACCCTGGCTACCTTGCACACGTAGATTCAAGCCGTGCCACCAAATTGACTCGGGACGAGTCACAAGATTGTGTTGGGGGACTGTTGGAATGGGGTCTTCTAAAAAGCTATGAAACTTGTCCATTTTGGTTATTTTTTATTATATTTAGTATAGCGCAGGGGTTTTGGGGCAGGTCAAAGCCCCGAACGCATTGTAATGGGTCAAAGGGTAAACTAGGGGTTCGAAAACCATGGGTTGCATACCATAGGAATGATAAAGCTAGATTGTTATAAATAGAGAGGCATTTCGGATTGTGAGGTAGGATTTGATGAGCTATTGATGTGATCTGTTGTGTAAGCTATCTATTTGGGTGTTTGGGAATGGACTCCTGCTGGTTGTGTGCACTAAGCTCCTAGTCCAACTGTGTGCGGACCCTGCTTCTGTGTGCGTAGGTTGGGAAGGGAATTGTAAGGAAAGGTTGATAATTGAATGAATGCGCAGGATTATTAGATCTAAATCTGTGAGTATTATTGAATGAATTGCTGGTAATTACTGTGTTATGAATTTTTTGTCCTTTCGGTGTGAAGGTCTGTGTATTGAATGATTGGATCTATTCTACTCTGGTTATATAAGGCTACGAAGGTCTGTGTATTGAATGACTAGCCTAGATCTATTCTTCTCTAGTTATATAATGTTGTATTGATGATATGAAAAGCATATAATTGTAGATATAGTGCACGTGGATGCAATTTGATGAATAATTAACCCTGTGAGGGGACATGGTAATCTAAACAGAATGCAGCCCTGCTTGCCTTACCCTTCCTTTCTCAGGGTATGGAAACCTGGTTCCAGCACCTACCCATACTACTTCGGGTGATACTGTGACCTGCGAAAGCAGGTCACTGCCGACAGGGCTAGTAGTATAGGGGTTCGTTGGCAAACCTTGCACACTGAACCTGGGTCAGGACCCCTCAAGCCAACAGAGGCACTAGCATGGTGATTCATTCTGATGGTGGTGACTGCTACGAGGATGATTTCTAGGGATGCCATGTAGCAGAAGAAGATAGTGATGGGTCAGCACAAATATCATCAATATGGGGGAGGAGGCGGCTATGCCAATGGAAGGTATTTCCAGTAATACCTAGATATATACTCACTGGATTCTCCTCCTACATAAGTAAATAAATAATCCACTGTCTGTTATCGATAGAGAGGGTAAGTTCGATAGCATTGTGCTTACTATTTACTAGATCAAATCTGTTGTGTGTTTTGATTGAAAGGCGATGGCGAAGGCAAGAGTGTATGTTCAGAAGTAATTTCAGCCTAATTTTTCACATGACCATCACAATCAATAAAATATGCGTTGTGAAAATGGATGATCTAATGTATATTGAAGTTTCATATGCAATAAAATGGTAGTAGGAGAGTACATTGCAACTTTTGCATCAGTGAAGCCCATGATTCCTTTCTTTTTCTTGGTGTGAATGAGTTAACATTTTCTAAATTGCGAGTTTCTTAAGTAACTAATTTGAACCCAGAATTATGATTTGCTTTCTCTGCTCAAGAACCTT
Organism: Pinus albicaulis; assembly: GCA_034641835.2. Taxonomy (NCBI): domain Eukaryota; kingdom Viridiplantae; phylum Streptophyta; class Pinopsida; order Pinales; family Pinaceae; genus Pinus; species Pinus albicaulis. The sequence continues at coordinate 1,444,405,119 of CM076584.1, read as the reverse complement.
AAGGATATTACATAGATGTTGTTAATATTTTCTTTTCCAACAATATTAAAAATAGTTTATCATAATTCTGGCGTGAGGCGCATTGTACATGAGTTGTAATTCCCTTTGTCAAAAGTGGAGTTAATATTTATAAAATATCAAAAATATTATTTTTACCATCATCTTTAAATTAAATGTTGGTATATGGACATCAAAATATTTTATTTATGGTTGAGACTAAGAGTGAAATATTTTTACCACTTCTCCTTAGTATGGACAGTGAGGGTGAGATTATTGATGTTTTATTATATTTTTAATTAGACAAACCAAACATGTATATTCATTTTTTCTTTTTTTATTATAGCCGATGTGAAAAAAATTATTTAAGTTTGAGAGTTAGTGATATATTTTACCATTTCTCTTTACTAGATTATAAAAAAAAATAATCATTTTTTTTTTTTAAGGGACATGTGTTAACTCCAAGTTGAACATGGACATACTTACACATCTCTCTCATAGTGGGCTATATAATAAGCCTCTTGGCTAAAAAAATATTTCAATAAACATGTTAATTAAAATATTATACTTACACATCTTTCTCATAGTGGGCTATAGAGTAAGCCTCTTGGCTCAAAAATATCTCAATAAACATGTTAATTAAAATATTTATGTACATATAATATATGGTCAAAAACAAATTATGTATATATTATATAAAGGAATTAAAAAAATAAATTTTATTATAAAAACATTTAAAGTAATGTTAGTATTCTACATTTTGAAGTTTTTTAATGTATATTTTTTTAGTTATTTTTGTTTCAATCCAACACAAATTTGATGAAAATGCAAACTTAAATTGTGTAGTCTACACAATCTTAGTGTTCAAAGAAATTTTCATGAGGTTAAATTTATTTAAGAATTCAAAAATCTAATTTAAATAATAGAAACATTGTCATATATATATAAACAACAAATCTCATAAATATCCAAAAAAGTCATATCTCTATTTACAACATTTTGTTGAGACTTTACATCCCAAAAAAAAATTGCACTTCAGGAAATTTGATTCATTTAGAAACTTAAATCCATACTTAGCATAAATCTATACTAATTTAAGTTAACAATAAAATTAGAAAATCCTCAATATTATCTTATTCTCTCATTAATAGTTATCCAAATTTATTCTTAATCAAGAACTAGGCCTTACCGTTAACCCCCTTGGTAAATTACCTCGGAAGTCATAAAAATTAAAATATATAATTGAAAATATTCCAAACTTAATTTTATATTGATAATAATTTTGACAATGACGATTTTTTTCTCAATAGAGAAGGCTTTGATTTAATGATCATTGTGCAGAGAAGGGTATGATATATATATAAAGATTTAATGCGAGAATAAGGAGGCCGACTGTGATATCAAAATCTAAAACATTTGGAATATGTTTGTTTTTTTATTTAATAAATTAATTTTGTAATTATTATTTATTTATTTTTTAAATTAGTTAGGTTAGGAATTTCTATTTTTTTGACATGGGTCAATTGACTTGAGGAAAACAAAGAATTGCACACTTTATTGGTAAATAGATCATTTTGCTATATAAAATTTGTTTATAATAATGAGGAATTTAATAATAATAATAATCCAATATTAAGACCGTCTTTTTTGTGGGACAATGGACCTACCTCCACCAAATTGGTGTATAAGACCCCCTTGTTTGTGGGAATAATAATAATAATCTAATAATAATGAGGAATTTAATAATAATAATAACCCAATATTAAGACCCCTTTTTTTGTGGGACAATGGACCTACCTCCACCAAATTGGTGTATAAGACCCCCTTGTTTGTGGGACAATGGACCCCCCTCTAGTTTTGAACGAGTGACCTCTTAGGAGGAAACACGTGCTCTTAACCATTAGGCCCACTCAAGACATGGAATAACTTATTATAATTTGAATAATCTCAAATCCCTAGGAAATTGGTGGGTGGCATGCTCTTAACCATTAGGCTCACTCAAGCTATGGAGGAACTTATTATAATTTAAATAATCTCAAATCCCTAGGAAATTGGTGGGTGGAGAGCCACCTGGCATTTGAAATTGGTGAGGCTAGGCATTGTCTACTACCATTGTCTACTTTTTTCATCTCCATTTTACATTAGTCTGTCTGTTTTTTTGACACGAGTCAAGTTTAACTTAAGAAAAAAAGGAATTACACATCTTAGTGTAAAATGGACCATTTTTCTAAATAAAATCTTCTTATATATAAATGAATCTTATAAATAATAATGATGAAGTTATCATGGATGAATTTATTAGAATTGGAATAATTTCAAATCCCTAGGAAATTTGTGAGTGGAGAGCAACAAATCTAATGTTTACAAGAAAGTAGGGATAAATATATTTAATTAATTTATAATATCTAAATTAAAATTAAGTTTATTATTTATTTAATTTTAAAGTTTTTGAAAATGAATAATATAATAATGATAATCTATTTTTAAGGTTATGGCTAAATTAGATATTAAATTGATATATGAGAATTTTTCATTTAAAGTTTATAAAGGTATATATATTTTAATCCTCTTTGAATTTGATCCTATAACATTTTACCTAATAAACACATACTCTTAACCATTGTTTTATTTATATATATTAAATCTGTCTCATTTATATTTATACTCTGTTAAATAAACAATTCAATAGTGTGAAATTTTTTCAAACTATAATGCATATCATATAGCGAGTACGTATTCCTTCAAATCAAGAGTGAGGAGCATTTACTTATTGTTTCAAATTAAATATGGGGGAAATGTTTACTCACTCATTATTAAAGAAAACTAAATCATAATAAAAAAAATATTAACAATATTAACATTCAAGTGATGGAAAATTTATCACATCAATTAAATAACTCACTTTCATTTAAATTAGATATTTCCACACACATACACGCACACACGCACACACACACACACATATAGTAAGTTGAAGTTTTTTCATTATTCAAAAAACATATATAAATATGTCAAAATGCATGTGGTCTCACCCCAACCAGGTTTGTTGACCAATGCTATTACCATGCTACATACAAAAATCAAAATGCCCAACGAAGAAATTCACAACCTTATAAGCCTTACATACCAGAAAACAAAAAGAACAAGAAAGACATCGGTTACCATAATCAGTCATTAGAAGTGATTGAAGTAGGATTATATGGCCCCATTCTTGGAGGAGGATGAGGAAGGTACGAGAAATTGAAATGTTGCTCAAAGTGAGCAAGCCACAATTCTAACTTTTCAATTTTCTCAGCCAACATATTCTTCCCACAATAGAAAACCAAAATTCTTTCGGGGACATGGTATTGAAAATAATGGATTTACTCCAACTTGTCCATAAATGACTCCACTAGTACAAAATGGTTAATTAGTTAATAAAAGAAGCACTAAAATTTGCATATAAACGACCATTTTTCAGTCAGTGACCAATAGTAGCTAATTTATAGTATCTTATAACGTGACCAAATTTCAGTTGTTTTTAGCTTAGTCATTAATTGGTTGTCTCAATTTTATCGGCTATCAGTATATTTAGTCATAAATTTGGTAATTGATTTAGTCATTGATTGTCACAGTAACTGACCAAATATACAAAAAAAATATTACTATATGATCACCTGAGAAAACTAATTAATGACCAAATAAATATAACCAAAATTTTGGTCGTGTTATAAGATACTGTAGATTAGCTACTAATAGTCATATATATATATATATATATATATATATATATATATATATATATATATATATATATTATTCATCATTTGAAACCAATTAATGACCAAAGAAATATGACTAAATTTTGGTCATGTTATAAGATATTGTAAATTAGTGACTAATAGTTATATTTATGCAACATTTAATCGTCATTTGTAATCACAAATTTATCATTTCGAGTAGCCATTTGTATTTTTTTGGTAGTTTCATATTTATTATATAAATGACTAATTTATTAGTTTATATTCATTTTATTTACTCTCATTAATAATCATTATAAATGACTAATTTAGTCATATATTCATTTTATTTGTGTTCATAAATAATCAATATAAACTACTAATTTACTAGTTTTATATTGATTTTATGTGTTCATTATTAATCAATTTAAGTTAATTAGTATGATTTTGCGATTAAAAAATAAAAAATGTTGTACAATGTGCATGTTCATGTAATATGAAAACCAAAATTACATATGTTAATTAAAATACTAAACAACATCAAGTGCAACTATAAATAAATCTACCACATAAATTATATTATATGAAATGTTAAAGTATTACAATATGATTTTCCAACTTCATGCTGGTTGGACTACAATTTACACATGAAATGATGTTTCATCACTTCAAAACATTATCATTGTGTTGTCAATGCATTGCAGGTGAATTCACAAACTTTGAATACTTGATCATCAGTCTCTATGTGTGTTTCTTATGTGCGATGTTGGCTCTAAGGGTGTAACTAGACTGATTTTCTTCTCTCTCCCTTTTTTCTTTTCTCGATCCATTTTTATTTCTCTCATCTTTCTTCAATTTCTGCTTCTTACCATCAATACAAGCTTCATTTTTTGAAAACAAAAGAACATACAATGTAGAATGTAAAACATCAAAGACAATTAACTCTAAAATATAAACTAAAGTAGACTATAAATAATTTATACAACATATACCTCAACATCAACAATGTTAAAGCCATTCTCCCCATACTGGGAAAAACTCAAACATGTTTTCTTCACTTGGGTGATAGTGGCTATTATGTGGCTAGATGACCTGTATAAAAAAAGAAAATAAAATGTCATCATGGAAAATAACATCTTAGTAACTTAGTATTCAACCTTCAGGAAAAGCATAAGCACAATCATGTCAACGAAGTTACAAGCTAAAAAGTTGAAGTTGTAGATAACTTGCGAAAACAAATAATTTGATATGTGATGTTTTACCCTTGTTGTTTTATTTGAAACAACATTTCATTATATAAGGCATGTACTTGGTCAAGTATATAAACAACAAGTTCTCAAATAACAACATGAAAGTAAACTTTTCTGATAGTCATGAAAATATTTTAACACAAAATAACTACAAATATTCCAATCAATATTGTAATACTAATCTCATATTCAAGCTTTGGTTGTTGTTTAAATGAACATGATTCTAAGTATTTTCAATTTCATAGTTAATTGACAAAAAAAAAATCAAAAGAAAGATTCAAAATAAAATCAAACAATAGAGGAAAAGTAATTTGTAGGTTATTGTGAAACAAAAAGATATACCTTTTGATTGTGCATCTCTACCCTGGGCCTAGATAGACTCTATCAAAATTGAACTCCAATGTAACTTTCTACTCCTATTTTTTTCCTATTCAACATCCCATGTTGTGATAGTACAATAAAAACTGGTCATCCACATCAGATGGACACCAATACTAAATCTATGATTGAATCTTCCAATAATGCAAAATAATTCATAGGGCTAATGTTTTCTTGGGGTAGGTCATAGATCTTCAAAAACTTGTTGGTGAACACCATTAGTTGAACCTAAGAACTAGGAAGCCATGCTATTTTTCAGATGTAGGAACCTTCCAAAGAAATCTCAATTGCAAGACGATATGTTATTTCCCATCAAGAACTAAAAGTGAGAATTTGGCATTCTTCATACCCACCTACAACCAAATAGTTCTCATTTGCAAAGTTGAAAATGAGATGAACTAGTTCAAATAAAGCTACATTTCTAGAAAGAGGCTTTACATTATTCTTCCTTGTTGTCATAGGTGCAACAATTGGTTGTCCAATAAGTTGCTTCACATCAAATATTGTTACTTTGTCACCTTCTCCTATTGCAAGTCTGCCTCTGCTATTTATAATAAGTAGATATTGACAATAGAGTCACTAAAAGGATGTGATTTATGTTCCCTTGAATTAGAATATTATATTTTAATCTTCATGGCCAAAGATCCATTTTTATATTCCCTTCTTAAATGCAAAAGATCCAAATTGTAAGAAAAAACCTTGTCATCACCCAAAACTATCCTCTTATTTTTTGATAACACTGAATTGCTAACCACGTTAACACTATGTAGAAGTTGTCTACATAACATCAAGATATGGATTTCAATATCCATATCCATAAAAAGTGATATAAACCCATCTTCTTCCTCTTTAGGGTAGATAACTTGAATGGTTTCTCATTATCCATGCAACCATCATCCTCAAGATAAGAGTCACTGTCAGATTTTTAGAGATGGCCCCTCTCATCTGGAAGAGGAAAGAATGGTTCAACGTTGCTATCCCCTCTCAATGATGTAGTGCTGGAAGAAACATACTTGTGAGGCTTCAACCAGAGGAAGTTTTTTCCTATTACTCCTGCTCCACAATCACAGAAGAAATAACCTAAACAGGAGTAAACAACTTTGTGATCTGTGTGGCACACCCTTGCACAAATAGAACCACACCCTTTAGAAATAGTCAAATCGCATGTGCAATGGAAGTACCAATGTTGTTCCATAACCTTTCTCACACTATATGTGAATGTATTAACTTTTGCTGCAAGTGGCCATTCACTATTACTTGCATCATCATCTGCGGGAAAGGCCAGGATGATGGAATAATTCAGAAGATTAAATTCTTGTTGTGTACATTGAGTAGGCATACCTTAGATATTATCGTGTGCTGGGTTTGGTCTTTGTCTATGTATCTGTTTAGTGCATTTCATGATGAAATTCGGTGTGATATATGGAGAACATATTCTACTCTTCCATTATTATTAGAGCCAACAAGCCTACCAAATCCCACCAGGAATGATAGTTGTGATAGGCTCATCCTTAGTACTAGGAATTGTGGCCATGAGATACACATTCAATATACATTACATATGGGTCAAATTTTTCATGCAAGACCCCAACATTTTAATGTTCACATAAAAAAAACTACCCTTTTTAGGGCTTTGCAAATTGGGAAACTATTAACAAAATATGGGGTGCGATGTTATGAGCGGGAGTGCTTGGCCTACACTGGATGTGATCATGAATCTAAGATTATTCTACATCATCAAAATGCCTTGGATCGTTAAGGAAAATTTCCACCTGTAGCATCGTTGTTGGTCTAGTTGCTTTGCATACATGATACACCTACTAGTGCTCAATTATTATGGAGTATGAGCCTTTGACTGCACAATGGTCAAAATGAAATATTGGACACATAAATACTACTTCGAGAAAATGCATCATAAGGATTCACATAACTCGTGCTTCCATAAGCTACTGGAGGATGGAGAGGATGGATATGCATCTGACGAGAAGGGAAAACAATGGCAAGTGGAAGGACTATTTTTTGGGGATTTGTGGTGTGTGTCATCATCTTGGTATTTTATTTATTTATTTGCAATCTAAATGGTGTAATGTTTTGTAGTGTCCTTGTATATTTACTACACCACAATATGACGTCAACATATCCAACGTAAGAGTTCAGTAGCTAGACTAGACCGAGCTTCTCCATGAATATATTTTTATATAAATAATGCAAGGTTATTATTATTTATATGGTACAATTCAAAAGCTTTATTAAAGAAAAATGCGAGAGATCATGTTGGTGTTTGTGTTATTATTTATTATAGAAAGGGTTGATGGTTCTTAAACTAGAAGCCCCGGTGTTCAAAACATCAATTCATGTGTTATTAAGGTCAAGTTGTTTGATCAAATTTAGAACACATTCAGTATCCAAACCTCCATCCTACCCACTAACAGATAGATGAAATAAAAATATTCGACAGATGGTGGTTGGTCCATAGGATGGTTCATTACTTGATGACTCTTATCGCGGAAGCCCTCATGAACTGAGGTGTCAATATTGTTGATCTTGCAAAGTTCATCAATGATGTTCATAGGTAGTTATGTTTTAAATGGAGTTCAAGTGACAACTCAAAGATGTGGTGGTGAAAGAGCAGTGTTTTCTAGATTCTAGAGTGGATGTGAGCGTCAATGGAGACCAGTTTGACAGAGATTCATTTATTGTTGTTATGTGTGTTTCTATATTTTTCATATAAACATTAAGGGAGGGTGTTGGAATTAATGCTTCCATGTCTATGATGTGATCTACAGGTTTCAATTATAAGTCCCAAGGTGTCAATCTAGAAGTCGTTGTTCCCTATGTCTCATTTATACTTGTGTCATTTCTGAGTCATAGATCCCCATTCTTAGGATATAGATTCGTCGAAGTCTATGACTTGTTGTTGTGATGAATAAATATATCAAATGACATGTGCTTAATATAATGTGCTCTCTGTTTTCTAACATCTTATTATATTTGTCTCACCAGGAGGTAACTCCACAAAACTTAATATGAATTAGATGAATATTGTGTGTGTACTTATACATGGAGGTGAGGCTATTGGGATTCACTTCCCAATGTCTCTTCGCCTTCCTTATTTACTAAATTAAAATAATATACAATCTCATCCAATCCCTTACGATTAGGTGTCAAAATTATCCCCTTTAATCTAAAAGGATGTTGGTGAGTCCAAGCATCGTTTTGAACTTTTCAAAATTTTCTCTTCTAAGCGCTTTGGTGAAGACGTCTACGGTCTGCCCATTTGTGGAACAATGAAATAGATGGATAGTTTTGGCCTCAACATGATGTCAAATCAGATGGTATTTTTTATTGATGTGCTTTGTTCGATCATGGAACTTCAGGTTCTTGGCCAACTTTATTGTAGAAGTGTTGTCAATCATGAGTGGTGTTGAATGCATTTGTTTCATCTGCAAATCTTCTGGATTTTTCTGAGCCACACAATATCCTTTGTTGCTTCAGCTGCTGCCACATATTCTCCCTCGGTTGTGGACTCTGTTGGAACTGATCGTTTGCGTGACCTCCATGAGACAACTCCTTATCCAAGACTCATGGTAAAACCTGAAGTAGACACCCCAGTTTCCTTGTACCCATCAAAGTTTGAATTAGAGGATCTGATCAAGCTGAAATCACCTACGTGTGTATATTTGAGTCCAAAGTCTCGAGTCCCCTTCAAGTACTTGAACTCTTTTTGCAGCAGAACAATGTCCTTCACACGGTTTTTGCATAAACCTAGAGAGGATTCCAATAGCAAATGAGATGTATGGTCTGGTGGTAGTTAGGTAGATAAGACTTCCTACAAGCTGTCTATACTTTGTGCATCCTTGAATTCCTTCCCTTCAATGGATGTGAGATTTAAGTTTTGTTCCATTGGAGTGGTTAAGGGATTGCATTCATCCATGCCAAACTTGTTCAAAAGATCTCCAATGTACTTCTTTTGAGAAAGAAATATAAATTTAGGATGTTGAGTTACTTCAATACCCAGATAGCAATGCACATAACCCAAATCAGTCATTTCAAAACATTTCTTCAATTCTTTTTTTATGGATGCAATATAACTCTCATTGTTCCCTATCATCAAAAGATCATCTACATACACCACAAGATATACAACTATTTTTCCAACTTTCTTAACAAACAAAGTTGCATCATCGAGGTCAAAATGTTTGAAGTCAAGTTTTAGAAGATGCTTAGTTAATTTCTCATACCAGGATCGCGGTGCTTACTTGAGGCCATACAAGGATTTTATAAGCTTCATAATTTGTGTTCTTAGCCCTTCACAACAAATCCTTCTGGATGGGACATAAAAAATTTCTCTTTTAGATATCCATTCAAAAGGTGGTTTTTACATCCATCTGATGGACTTTCCATCCCTTCTGAGCTGCTAGGGAAAAGAGTGTCTGGATGGTGGTCCATTTTGTTGTGGGAGAAAAATTTTCTTCATAATAGACCCCTTCTTTCTGTGCGAAAACGTTTTCCACAAGCCTGCCTTTATGCTTGTCAAGTGAGCCATCTTCTTTGTACTTGTTATTGTAGACCCACTTACAGCCAATTCGTTTGGTTCCCAAAGGAGGATCAACCAACTTCCAAGTACCATTATTTATCAAGGCATCATACTCCTTTTGCATCACTTCATTCCATTCGTCATGAGAAGCGGCTTCTTGGAAGGAATTTGGTTCACGAGCTATAGACAAACTCAATTCAAAGTTATAAACAATATCCATATCAACAGGTGAATCAGAATTATCTACATCACCTTCGTTTTGTCTAGTGGAACTTCTTGTTCCTGTCTTTCAGACCTCATCGAGACGAATGTCTTCTAGTGTATTTGTCAGCCATTTGGGGGGGACCTTTCTAAGATGGCCCAAGCTACTCATTTGACTGAGTTGAAAATGAATCAAGATTCAATCTCTCAATTCTGTCAATCACATCGTTCAAGGTGTCATCCGTAGTTGGTTCTTCATGTGGGGGAGAGAGTGTTTCGAGAAATGATTCCACAGATTGATTCAGTATATGAATCCCCCTTCAAGATGTGGAATCTGATTATCAAATTATTGAAAATACTTTGCATGTGTTAATCTATCCAGGCGATCAAATTGTCGCTCAACAACATTGTCAGTCTTGGAAGATTCAAGGAATATGACATCTCTTGCTATTACAAAATTCTTATTGACTTCATCATAGAGACGATATCCTTTGGAGGTATTGGAATACCCCAAGAAGATACATTTTCGACTTCTAGCACCAATTTTATTCCTTTGTACCTTGGGTATCAAAGCATAACAGGTGTAACCAAAGACCCTGAAATACTTTACCGAAGGAATGTGGCCATGGCACATTTCATAAGAAGTTTTGTTTTTGATTGAATTTGAAGGGAACCTATTCTTTATGTATACAGTAAATAGAACCACATCATCCCAAAACATCAATTTTACATTGTTAAAAAACATCATGGAGCGAACCATATTTAAAATTGTCATGTTCATTCTTTCAACTACACCATTCTGTTGGGGATTATAGGGCACAGTTGTTTGATGTTTGATCCCATGTTGACGAAGATAATTTTAAAATTCGTTTGAAGTGTATTATTTTCCATTATCAGTATGCAAAGAGCCAATATGAGTTTGTGCATCATTTTCATTCCATGCAAGAAAATACTTGAATGTTTGAAAAACATCAGATTTGTTCTTCAATAAGCAAAACCAACACATTCTCGTGTAATCATCAATAAATGTCATCATATATTTATTTCCATTTGCAGAAGCAATAGACATAGGTCCACATAAATCTGAGTGAATAAGCTCAAATTTTCTATGTTCTCTGGAATGTGAATCATGAAATGGCTATTTGCTATGCTTTGCTAGAATACAAGCATCACATTGCTCAAGTTTCCTAGGAATTTTAGGGAGTCCATTAACACCATTTTTATTCAACAATCAAAGGCTGTCATAGTTTAAGTGTCCAAATCTAGCATGCCATAAAAGACTTGATGGGAATGTACCTTCATCATGATGTGAATTGAATGCAAAGTTTTGTGCATGAGCAGAGGAACCTTGCAGCTTCAAGAGTCTTCCTTCTTCTATTCCCTCCCTGACAAGTGAGCGATATGATGCTCTTCTGACATCAACCTTTCCATCAAATATGTGAATGGAGTGTCCTTGCTGGTGGATGTGGAACAAGGACAACAAGTTTCTCCTCAACTCAGGGAGGTATAGAACCTCATGTAGAAGATGATATGGAAGACCAGGGAACTTAAGCCTGATTGTGCCAAGCCCTGATGGCTTGAGTTTGGATTTATCTGTGAAGTATATTGCTCCATCAAATTTTTCAATAAATTCTTCAAAAAAATATTTTCTAAATGTCATGTGATATGTTTCTCCTGAATCTAGCAACCAATCATTTCTCCAAGAAGTAAATGAAACATAAAACACGTCTTTAGTTACTCCATTGTTACAATGTGCTACAACAAAATGAGTGGATTCATGTGCTTTAACTTTGTCTCTATCATGAGTTTTTCCTTTTTATTGATTTCTTTGCTACTCAATTTTATCCCAAAGTAGCTTACATGTGGACACATCATGCCAATATTTATTGTAGCTATGCAATGAAGATCAAAATTTTCAGTTTGAGTTTGTATGCCCTTCCTTCCTCTGAAATTTCTTCTTCCTCTTCCTCTTCAACCACCTCGTTCTTTGGAAGAACCTCAAGCATGACTCTTCTCTCTATGTGTAAAGCATACAACCTTTTCAGAAGATAGAGGGGTTGTCATATTTCCAAAAGCCTTCTCTCTTTCTGCAAACTTTTTCTCAAGGGAATCAAAGGTCATTTTCATGAGGTTTCCACTTGCTTGCAAGGACTCAAGATAATGTGAGTAACTGGGATACAATGCCTTAACATATGCCATGAGAGGTATATTAACTTCTACACTAGTGTTCTTAATGTCATGCATGATAGATCTTACTTCTGAACCTAAATCAAGAGGGTCATCATTTTTCAATTCAAGACTAAACAGATTAATCATTAATTGAACAATTTCAAGTTCTGAATGTGAGTCGTAGAGTTCTTTTAGCTTGCTCAACGCTTCATAGGCATTCTAAAATGGTGTAATATGATGATTCATCTCTTCGTTTACGAAAGCTGCAATCAAGACATAGGCCTTAGAGTTCTTGTTTTTCCAAATGGCGATCTCCTTGTCTGAAGTGGGCTTTGATGGTGGAAGGTCTCCTTCTCATTCACAAATTCCTTTCCACGGCTCATTAAAAATGAGAGTGTTCTTAATTTTCTGAGACCATTCAGGATAGTTCTCTTTGCCAGAGAGAACAACTCCTATAATAGATATGAGAGACATTCTTTTGAAGAAAAAAAACTTTGTTGTCACGGTAAAAACTCAATTCTGGTTTCAATTCTACAATTTTTGTTTTTGGAAAATAGAGGTATTATTTGAGGGAGGTATTTTTTTTGTGGGAGGTGTTTTATGAAGTGGGCATTTGTTGCAAATTAAAAAAAAAAAAAAATTTAATTAAATTTGAAAAAGGCCGTACATGCCGAGGGAGGTCGATCACTAGAGGGTGAGGCAAATGGGACGAGAGGGATGGGGGAGGCCGATGAGAGGGGATGCAAGGGGAGGGGTGAGCGGGTCGAGGGGATGGGTGAGGGAGGGGTGAACGGATAGAGGGAGGGTGGGCTGTGAGGGAGAGGGGTGGGTAGGAGTCGAGTGTAGTGAGGGGTGCTTGGGAGTCGAGTGGTGTGAGGGGTGGTGTGAGGGGTGGGAAGGGGTGCGCATGAGGTCGAATGTGGGCAGGGGTAGGCAGGGGTTGGCAACAGGCCGAGTGGTGTGAGGGATGGAGCGTGTGAGGGGGCGGGGGCCGAGGGGCCGTGAGCAGAGTGAGGGTGAGCATGTGAGAGCTGGGAGGGTGAGCGTGTGAGAGAAGGGAGACGGGAGGAAATGAGTGAGGGACAGTCGAGGGGCTGCGAGGGAGGTGGAGTGTGTGAGGGTGTGAAATGGTGAGAAACTGTAAAAAAAATTTGCACAGTAAAATTAAATGTGCAGAGATAAAATGAGGCAGAATTTACCAAAAAAAAAATTGCAGAACTATTTAAGAATACTAGAATGCTAGGAGCAGTAAAAAAAAACTGAATTCACAATAACAGTCTGCAAAAATTTAGAACATGAGGGAGTTACACCAAAGACAGGAATGCCAAAAATGGGACTAGTTCTGATACCATGTCTGACTAGGAGGTAACTCCTCAAAACTGAATATGAATTAAATGGAGATTGTGTGTGTACTTATACATGGAGATGAGGCTATTGAGATTCACTTCCCAATGTTTCTTGGCCTTCCTTACTTACTAAATTACAATAATATACAATTTTTTCCAATCCCTTACGATTAGGTGTCAACAATATTATATGATGTGATATTATTATACTATGTTATATTATATTAAATTGTTATATCATTATATATATATATATATATATATATATATAGCGAGAGAGAGAGAGAGAGAGAGAGAGAGAGAGAGAGAGAGAGTAATATGGTTATTTTACTTATTAGTAGAAATAATTTTCTTTTAATAAAATAGACACTTAGAAATTATTAATGGGTTAGGTGGTGGATATGACCATGTAGAAAAATTTAGGGGAAAGATATGGTTATCTTTATTGATGTGTTATTATGAGGTAAATAACCATATTGACGTATACAGCTTCAGTGGGCCTTAACAGTTAAGAGCTTTTGTATCCTCCTAAGAGGTCATAGGTTGAAAGCTAGAGGGGAGTGGAGTATGTATTCCTTCGTAGACTTGGTAGTCAAATCGCTGCCCGAACTTGGGTCCCTTGTCCCACAAACAAGGGGGTCTCATACACCAATTTGGTGTCTTGCTTTCAAATTGGATACTAATAATAATAATGTATTAATATAAGGTAATATTGTTATGGATAATAATACTAATGTATTATTACGAGGCAATTTTGTGTCCCACAAACAAGGGGGTAGCAAACACCAATTTTGTGTCTTGCTTTAAAATTGAATAATAATAATAATAATGTATTATTATAAGGTAATATTGTTATACATAATAATGTTAATGTATTATTATGAGGTAATATCGTTATGTAGTCAATTGCGTGTATTTGTCTCACAAACAAAGAAGTCTCATACACCGTTTTGATGTCTAACTTCACTGTGATCTAAAATTTCCATAATAATAATAATAATAATAATAATAAAATTCCATAATAATAATAATAATAATAATAATAAAATTCCATAATAATAATAATAATAATGTATTATTATGAAGTAATAGTGTTCTATAGCTACTTGAATATAATCTAAGTTAAACATGTGGTAACACGTTAAACTGAACATATGGTTATTCTCATAACTGAGTTATTATAATGAAGAAATCTTGTTATGTTATCAGTCAGTTGAGTCGAGAGAAATTTTATCTCGATTGTAAATTTTGGTTATATTTTGGACTCTCCCTGACACAGCAGAACTCAAAACGCAGGGAAATCAATTTTTTGATTTGACTACTTTCTATCGATTCTTAAATATTCTCAATCCAAATAAGTTCCACAATTAGATTGAATATTGGAAAGCATTTTTTGATAATGAGTTAACTTGTCTATATAATTTGTCAATGATTGTCTTAATATACATGCAAGTTTCCTTAGTGAGAAACTGTACCTCCACAGATTCTTTTGATATAAGAAATAAAATGTTGTTACCTGATCAAATACTGTTTAGTTTGGTCATTTGGTGACATTGGCTCTGTCTTGTGAGTGTGAATTGATAGTTACGGTAGGAAGTCTCGAGATCTACCGTGCAGAGCACAAGGTGCGGTTCAAACTTTCAAAGAAAGCATCGTCTTTTTGAACCGAATGTTTCTCCGTGATGCTTCATCACGGAGATGTTTCTGTCATCCTCATCCATTTAAGAGAATTTGATGCTGAAACATACAAATTTTTAAATGGATGGAGATGATAGAAAGGAAGGGAAGGGTTCGCGTCATGGTTGTATAAAAATATGATATAACTGACAATATGATATTCTCGAAATATTCGCATGAGAACCTCGATTTGTGATGATGAATGAAATGGGTTATTCTCTTATTCATTGATGAATTGGGTTTATGAGAGGAACTTAGCATGAATCACAATCATAGCTTCCTACCCTACAGAAAAAATAGACCATTTGGCTGTTGGTATGGTCATCAAGAAAATATGTTTGATATGCTTTGCCGTAGTGGTTCTCTCCTTTCTGTCAATTCAACCAAAAAAATTCCTAAGGTATGGTATCTGATAATTTTTTTATTGTTGCTAATATTGTGCACCAGGCACCTGATATGCGACGTAAATATGTTTTTTTGGCTTTTGCTACCTTTATTCTTCAAATTTCTTTTTCCAACACTCATGGAAATTAATTGACCTGTAAGGGCATCTTGAATTTTGACCTGTTTGTGTTTTATTGTTGAGTGTCTGGTTGTAATAGTAACACAAATAAATGTGATAAATTTTATGCAAGCATTTTCAAGGCTGAGGCAAACTACTTAGAAAATGAAATTTCCAAAGATAGTAGATGCTGATAAGAAAGAATAATAATACCAATAATGTTACTAATAACAGTGATAAATTTTATGCAAGCATTTTCAAGGCTTAGGCAAACTACTTAGAAAATGGAATTTCCAAAGATAGAAGACACTGATAAGAAAGCATAATAATACAATTAATTATAGGAAACTTTGAATTCACACAGATTATTCAGATCGACAAAGAATATAATCTAATCTAATCTAATTCTGCAGATGGACAAAGAATATAGTATTAGTTGCAGATGTAAAATTTCCTATAAAATGGCTTTTGTTCTTGGATCACCTACAAACAAAAATAGAGCGTTTAGTGTAGTGAAGGCTAATTCTGTTATTAGCTCTTGAGGGTGTGTGACTGCGTTAGACATGGAGGGGCAAAACCAATACTACAGCTGGTGTTGTTATTGGAGGCTTTTGGGGTCTCTCTAGTTTACCATTGAAAGTGGATGTTACTCTTTTGTAAGGGTGTTCTTCTCAGAAGAATACCCTAGAGCAGTGATACATTGAATTTCATAGGTTGTTGGACCATTTAGCTTTCATAGAAGGTCCACAACATTTACATCCAAAATACCCTTTTGTTACAAGGCCTGCAAGATTATTGTAGACAATTTATATGCATGGCACGTTAAATAATGTCATAAAGATCAGAACAATTACAACAAATTAAATAACTAATATGCGAAAGAATATTTTTACGTATATAAACAAATCAATAAACATGTAATTTACCAAAGAAAACTCCTAAGATTGGATAATCATGTATCGTGTAAGCACATATGCCATACAACATAAAACTCCTCTCTGCTACGATGGGTCTTGATACAACGTATACATTTATCTCATCCCATAATTCCTTCAATTCATCTACTAGTGGTTGTAAGTAGACTTCCATAATCTTCACTTGTCTTCTATCAGGGACTATGAGAGAAAACATAAGATGTTCATTCTTCATGGACAACCATGGGAGGATATTGTTATTGATCACTACTACAAGCCAAACATAATAGCTGGTGTTTTGGAGGGAATATGGGTTGACACCATCTATGGCTATGTTGAGTTATAGATTTTGTACTTCATCCTTGAATTTTTCGGGCCATGTATCCTCTATATACTTCATGGCTATTGAATCTGTTAGAATTCACATAACTCCCAACTCACTTCTGTGTGAGGCATGCCATCACTGCGACATAGCTAATTATTTGCAACGAAAGAGCCTTTGAATCCTTGGGATTATAGGTATGTACCTCAAAATCTTAAAAGGATGACCACATGATTTACCCTTCTTTTTTTATTTATCATACCTATTGTGCCCACATTTTGGACATATCTCTTTGTCTAAATATTCTCCTCTATATAGAATACAATCATTTGGAAATGCATGATATGATATGTACGCAACACCCAACATTTTCAACAATTTATTTGCCTCTTCGTAGCTACCAGGCAAGACATTATCACTCGGAAGAACCTTATCTTTGAATAACCTGTAGTTGGTGATCATGGATAAGGTTCATAAAATTTAACATTTGTAATGTTCATTGTGTGTTTATATTTCTCAAAATTATATAAGGGAAGACTTTATGGTAACTTACCTCAAAATTTCTAAGAAACATGCATTTTACAAGCCAAAATTTGCTTTCAAGTTGTATAGTAACATCATTGTCCCCAACTGGGTATACTTTGACTGGCTGCTAGGTCCAAAGAGAGGGGTGGTGGAAGCAAATTTAAGGCTTTCGAAAAAGGTGTCAGTGATATGAGCATCATCCCCTATGTGATCATTGTTGTGGAATGCATTTAACAACATTTTCTCCATGGTGGTTGTATCCCTTAAGTAATCATCCATACCAACCTTTATTTGATTGCCTCTATTGCCAGCTTGTGAAGAAATACTATTTCTGTAGTCATTCTTAATTGGTGAATCTAGATGTAGTGGAAATTGAATCAGTGGTTGATTCAACCAAACTTGGTATTGTTCCTCTTTGAATTTCTCTCTTAATTTATCCTTCTCTCGATTTAACATTGTCGTGGGGTGCAACAGAAGATGGTGGGTAGGTCGCTCATCATCACTAAAATCCTAAAAATTTCAAAACAAATATTTGAACATGATTAGTAAAAAATATATGATATCAATTAGTAAGAACATTGACAATACATGATTAATTGGTTTCACGTTGAAATAATTATATTAATACACCAAACAATTATTATTACCATCATTGTCCTGGGATTGTGGCTAGAAAATGCAATATTGTTACAATTATCAGGGTGAAGCAGCTACCCATTTTCATCTACCAAATGCGCCTTACAGTATGTTGCTCCCGATAGGAGCTTCTGACATTTTGGAGCTATTTGAATATTTTGTGCATCCGAACTCAATTCTGAATATGCATGAACCTGCAAATTTGTATACATTATAAATTTTATGAAGCTGATTGACATGGATAAAAAACACAAATTCAATTAGATAATGAAAATATAAATAAAATCTGAAATAAATATTACGTCTCAAGATAGATATGGAAAACTCTGCAATGGAATTTGAAAAATATTATGGAACAAGTTGGATTTTGAAGAATTTTCCATTCAATAGAATTATGATATTTTCTCCATGCATTTGAGAAAAATCAACAGTAAATTTTGCTGTAAACACCTAAAAGTAATTTTGGTGCCTTAAAAATGTACTTATTGTTATCGATGCTAATGTACAGATAAGCACACCGATGTGTTTTAGTTAATGCGCATCGATGTCATGTTATTAATTGACACACCGGTGGGGTTTTATTAATTGACACAACAGTGATGAATACCCACAAATAAAAAATGCACGACTTTGTTTTTTTTAAGTGAAAAAAAAAATGGTAAATTGAAAAATGCATGGAAAATTATTTTCGAAAATATAATTTCATAAAACAATTCTTTAAATACTAAACACTTTTCATTATTTCATTATTTTTGCAAAAATGTTTAGCGAGAGATTTGCACGAGACATACTTGGAGCACGAGAGCACTGTGGAGTAGAGAAATACTTCCGAACATAACTATTTAGAGAATAATAATCCCAAACCTCTAGTGATTCAAACCTTATAGAATAGAATTTCAAACGATCTCATGATTACATTTTATTGTTTGTTTTACGTTTTCTACAGTATTTTTTATGCAGAAAGTAAAAAATTAAATTTACTGTTCACTTTTAGAAAAAAATAAAATAATAATAAATAAATAAATAAATAAAATCTCAATATAGGCCTATGACATCTAACCCACGGGATGACTTTCATAGTTGGATCCCAATCCATGTCGGCCTTTGTGTAAATTTTTAAAAAACTGATTTTTTTAACCGGTGCACCCCTGTGTAAATTAGTGCACCGGTGCGTTGTCTTATCACAATGCACCACATACGTACTGTTTGATAAACAAAATTAAAAATATATATTTTTTAATACATGCGGCATATGTAAAATATGTCATTGGTGCACTATTTCATTATAGCGCACTGCGTACGTACTGTCTGGTAAAAACATTTATTATTTTATATGTTAATCGCTTCACCGTTTAACATATAACGCACCGGGTCTCCTTGTTAACACAGAGCACCATATTGTGGTCCCCTATTTTTGCAATGCATTTATAAGAATAGGTCGCACCGCTCCCTCTATGATACCATATGCTACAAAAACTAACATTAGAGGATTTTTGTTAGTTTTTTCTGTGTTAATAAGTGAGTTGGTTAACACATAATGCACCGATGGTCCTTGTTCACATAGAGCATCGTATGGTGTTTTATACTATTTTGGCAGTGTGTTTACAAGAACACGACGCACTGACGTCAGTGTGTACAACATTAAAGACGCACCTGTTTCTTTATTTTTTTTCTTTTTACCTGAAAAGTTGACGATTTATTTATAAAATATTTTAATGAATGATATGGTACAAGTTTCATATTGATAAAGAAATGGCTGAAAAGAGATCAAGTAACAAAAATACCGATAACACATAAAGAAAAGAAAAAAAGTCAAGTTCTTTATAAATTATTTACAAAAACATATTATTTTTGAACTATATGTAAGTTTAACTAATTTTTATTTTTTACTATGTATCATGTAGAGCTACAAAATTACGAAGCTTGATAAGATTATTTTTGATGTAGAACCAGAAGAGTGTAAAAGCTTGATGGAAAATTTTCAAAAGGATGAATCGAGTGAATGAAAAAATACTATCGATCCAATATGAGTTTCTTTTTATAATTTTCATTAATAATATACTTAAAAGTATTAGATAACATGTTTCAAATAATTTATTAATTCACATATGTTTAACTTTCTACAGCGACTAATAACTCAAAAAATGAATGTTTTTCTAAGAAAATAAAAAATAGAACATGAAAATGAAAATGAATTTCTCCTTAGCTCATATGGAGTGGTGTTGGAAGTTAACAAAAGAGGGAAAAACTTTTACAAAAGTTTGAGGAATCTAGTGGAACGAATGTATAGACGTTCTTTCCACTTACAATAAAAAAATCAATCCAATGATTCCAAGAACCAAATTTTATCTAAACTACAGGAAGAGTTTCTAAAGAATTGGTCAATGAAACATGTCAGACTTTTAATAGAAAAGATGTGCAACAACAAAAAAGAAGGAATGAAAAAGTAATATTTCTTTAAATTATTTTTCTAGAATGATTTATAAATATCATTTATAAATATGACTTTTTCTATATTTACTTTTCATATATCAATATAAAAATTAAATAGTTTATTGTCATGTTACATTTTCAGAAAGATTATTAAAATCTCAAAATATGAATGAGCTGATATCATAAATATGCTAGTATGAATGTCCAAAAAGGTGTACAAGGATATGGTCAAAGAAAGGGACATAATTGCATCGCACGAGAAGCCATCTCAACAATAACATGCTTCAAATGTAATATGTAATCATTAAATTTTCCGATTAGGTCATTACAAGGAAAAGACCCTCTAGCAGAGGTTATAAAGGAGGTTTTTAGTGTTATAAACTTGGCTAAAATTGTCAAAAGAACATTTGCTACAACATATGTTTATGGTTACGAAGGCTTTGGCAGAGCTTTTAACGAAAATTCAACACAACTAAAAAAAAAGGGGCTGCCAGAGGTTATTACGGATGTTTTTTCATCAGTGCGCTACTATGCATTTAACGGACCGGTGCATACATTCCGACGGTGCCCCGGGGTTGTGTCAGTCCAACGCACTGGGACGTTTAGGTGTAAAACCGCACCGGGCATAGTGTTGGTCATACAACGCACGGGGCCATTCTAATTGGTCTTGGGATTTGTGCAGTTCCCATAGGTCGTATCAACACACCAGTGCGCCGTATCATAGAAAGGCACCGAGATTTATAATTGGTATTGGTATTCGTGCAGTGCCCAAATATCGTAACAATACACCAGTGCTTATAGATATGTAAACATCTCGGTGCGCAATATCACATAAATGCACCGATATTGATAACTGGTATCGGTATTTGTGTGGTACCCATAGATCATATAACAACACCGATGCATATAGACACATAAACGCACCGGTGTACAGTTACTGACACACACCGGTTTTCATGTTGTATTTTTTAGAAACATCGACTTGTGACAGTCCAATTATTGTGATTGTTTTAAATTCATTATTCATCAAAAGTCAAAAGAATCTTATAACAATATTCATATTAATTACATTTTTATTAATGTATTTGAATGTAATGTTTGGATTAATTTGTTATATCATATCATAATTATTGTGGTTTTTTTAAATTCATTATTCATACAAAATGGGACAGTTATTCGTATCCCTTTGTCTTTCAATTGGGACACTATGTACATTACATTAAACAAAATGTTTGATTTCACAGACATATATATTTCAAAAAATAAAATGCCTTGCTTTGATATCCAAACATAGTGATCATCATTCTTCGCTTGAACTGCTGTCACTGCTAGAGCTACTTCCATGACGTCAGTTATTTTCAAGAATTTTTTGTTCATGGCGTTGATTTTTTTCTTCTTCTTCACCTTCCATCTACAAACATAAAAATAAACTAAAATGAGTGTATATACATTGGTGAGAATAATTAAAATTTCAATATTAAATAATATACATCAATGTAAATCGAAAAGAAAAATGACATACCATAGCAACAATTGACTCATAAATTATACACATTCTTCCAAAACCATGTACCATGCCATCTTTCAAAATTTCATCTGTTGGCGCAGTTCCATACTTCGTTTCGTGCAAGTTTTATACCCCATAAAAAATGATATATTTAATATAAAAGATGTTTTTGTTCTATTAATTATAGATGGAGCTAAGTAAAACAAGATCGATAGATGCTTACAAATTTCACAATTAAATTCTGATACGCGAACATATACTCACAACCCATATTTAACCCAATTTAAATCAATTCATCTGATGGTTATTCTTTGTATGTTAGCACGTGTTTGAAGATATTCAATGATGATTTTTGTAAAACAACTTAAAAAATACAAAAATGAAATCTAGTTAAGTTGTTATAAAGAAGTAACAATTACTCACAAACTTCGAGATCAACCATTCTCTTCCTTTTCGTCCTGTTTTATGTGCTGAATGGGTTCCATTTTCTTTTCTTTTCTACAAGAAAATTCTTGAAAATTAATATTTAATGCTAAATTGTTTATTTATTGTACCTAATGATCGAAAAATTCAATGATTACATATTACATTTGAAGCAAAGCACGTTGTTATTGTTGGGAATAACGTCTATACATTCATTCCACTAGATCCCTCAAACTTTTGTAAAATTTTTTCCCCTTTCATTAACTTCCAACACCACTCCAGATGAGCTAAGGAGCAATTGATTTTCATTTGCATGTTCTATTTTTTTTCTTTTTTTAGAACAACATTTCTTTTCTGAGTTGTTGGTCCCTATACAACATTAAACAGATGTGAATTAGTAGACTATTTGACACATGTTATCTAATAATTTTAAGTATATTATTAATGATAATTAAAAAAAGAAACTTATATTGGATCGATAGTATTTTTTCATTCACCTGATTCACCCTTTTGCAAATTTTCCATTAAACTTTTACGCTCTTCTAGTCCTAGATCAGAAATAATCACATCGAGCTTCATCATTTTGTGGCTTTTCACGATACACAGTAAACAATACATATTAGTTAAACTTACATATAGTTCAAAAATAATATTTTTTATAAATAATTTATAAACAACTTGTCTTTTTTGCTTTTCTTGACGTGTTAACAGTATTTTTGTTACTGGATCTCTTGTCAGAAATTTCTTTATCAATTTGAAATCTGTACCATATCATTCATTAATATGTTTATAAATAAATTCTCAACTCTTTAGGTAGAAAATAAATCTCAAGGCACCGGTGTGTCTTTCACGAGGTCCGCATCGCCGCCAGTGCGTGGTGATATTAACAACGCACCGCAAAACAATATAATACATCATATGGTGCATTGGGTATTATAAACGCACTGCAAAAAATAGTGTAATAGACCTAACGGTGCGTGGGGTATTATAAACGCATTGCAAAAATGGTGTAATACACCGTACGGTGCTTTCCTAGTTAAATGGAGCATCGGTGCCCTATTTCAGATTTGGCATACGGATTTAGAAAAAGTGTTTTCATTTTTTTTACTATATTACTTTCACGGTGCATTGTATAATACAGAGCACTGGTGCGGTATAGTACGCAGGACACACTGATAAAGAAAAATCCATTTTCTTAAAAATTCACGCAATGGCAGAATGGATTGGGATCCGACTATGCAAGTCATCCCGTGGGTTGGACGTCAATCTAGAATGAAAAACCCTAATTCTGAAATCATATAGATAGGGAGAAGACAGGGCAAAAAAAAACAAAAATGAAGGGTTTAGGGTAAAAATCGATAAACTGCAGAAAAAAAAGTAAAAAAAATAATCAAATTTAATCACAGGATGGTTTCAAATTCTATGATACAGGGTTTGAATCACTAGAGGTTTGGTTTCTGATTGTCTGAATACTTATGTTCGAACATATTTCGCTGCTCCATAGTGTCCTCCTGCTGTCTTACTCCTAGTTATCTCTTGCAAATATCTGGCTGAAAATTTTAGCAAAAATAGTGAAATAATGAAAAGTGTTTAGTATTTAAAAAATTTTTTATGAAATTAGATTTTCGAAAATATTTTGCCGCCCATTTTTCTAATTTCCATTTTTTTTCATTTAGAGAAAATAGATTTTTGTTTTTTTATTTGCGTTTATTCGTTACAGGTGTGAAAGAGTTGCGACGCACTGACGCGTCTTATTTATAAGACACACTAGTGCATGTTAGGATGATAAGCGCACCGGACTGTATAAAGTTTTTTTTTTGTATGTAAGATCATAATAAAATAATGATAATTATAAAGTACATGAATTTATTTTCATTATTTTCTAAACTTTATTATGTTACAAAAATTTGTATTATTCTAGATTTGTTATTTTACAATTATTTTCAAATTTACAAATTTAAATATTTTAATAAAATCATTTCACATTAATACAATTAAAATTTTCACATTAATAGAATTAAAATTTTACAAATATTTTACATACAATTACAATTAAAAGTACAATAATTATAATTAGAATTAAAATTATAATTACAATTTTACATTAATTTCACATACATGAATTATGATTAGAATTAGAATTTTAATTTTAATTTTACATACAATTACATTTACAATTTTAAATAGAATTACATTTACAATTACAATTACAATTTTACAAATATCTTACATACAATTCAATTAAAATTACAATTACAAATACAATTACAATTTTAGAATTTTATATACAATTACATTTACAATTTTACATTCAATTACAATTTTACAAATATGTTACATACAATTCAATTAAAATTAAAATTATAAATACAATTACAATTTTAGAATTTTACATACAATTACAATTTTACAAATTTTCATATATACAATTACAATCATTTCAGAATAAATTAAATATTACAATTACAATTAAAATTTTACATTAATAAATATTTTACATACAATTACAGTTTAAATTACAATAAGTACAAATACAAATACAATTTTAGAATTTTACATACAATAAAAATTTCTATTACAATTACAATCAGGACATAATATTTAAGAAATATCATGGTCATTTAATATTAAATTAATTAATAACCATCATCACGATCATGATAACCATCGTACAAACATTATATTCGACTAATAAACACATTCAAACATCAAATTAACATTATATATTAAGATCATCACAACACAAACATCAAATATACATCTCAATATGTCAAATAACTCATGCTATCATATATACACATCTATTTGCAAGCTAAACATTAAATGAACATATCTAACATGACCTAACAATATGTGCTACATCATGATGATCACCAACACGAAAATTAAGTACAACTGCAATATGAACATAAAATACATGGACCATATATATATATATGACTGAATAATGTTAAAAATATACAATTGTAATATAAATGTCATGGATCAGGTGCTGGTGGTAGTATAACAACAGCAATAGCAGTACTACAAGTGGATGCCTTCTCAGTAAAGTTGGGTGCAGCCTCGACAGTCGATGGTCGAGGCTGCTCATGATCATGATCACTAGTATTGATGGATGCATCCACTGGTGGTAGTACAACATCAATATGAGCAGTAGTATTGGAGGCCTGGTCAGTGAATAGTGCAGCCTCGACGGTCAATGGTCCAACCTACTCATGATCATCATGACTAGTACTGATAGATGTAGTTGTAGGCTACTGACTGGATGTGGCTGATGGTCTAGCCTCATCTCCATGATGATTGTCAGATGTTGCCAGTGGAGCATCATGCTCATCAGGAGCGCTGTGAGGTGAACGATCATGAGATTCATGTGAGTCATTTCTCATGGACTCATTTCCATCACGTGTCGCGGCTCAACTACGCCTATAGCTACAGACAATACTCTTGAGTCCCATAACTACTATCGTAGCTCCTACGACATGCTGCATCAGGCCGTACATATCACGCGATATGCCTCTCCACATTCGTAACAGCCTATCATCGGACTGTATGTCTCTGTAATGAGAGGGCCTGATGCCCACATAAAAAATCAATGCACAGAGTTGGTTGGCCAACTCCAACCTATATCTAGTCTCAGGTCAACCACACCTAGCAAAAGGTGGCACCGGTGCACCATGATGAGCAGGAGCATGTCTCTCTACTACACCGGCCTCATCCTCATCATGATCATGCTTGAAATCAGCCATATCCTGATCGTTATCATCAGCATCCACACTTGGATCATGTGGTGGACCTGGAATCCCCTCGCCATCAAAAGAGCTAATGTCTGCAAAATATATACAACTACACAACAATAATTAGACAATCTCATTACACAATTTAATAAAAAAAAGTTAATTAAGAACATGTTAGAATAAAGATAAATAAAATAGAAATATTACCTCTATCATCTAGCGGCTCATCAGCTGTGAAGAGGATGTTGGAACATCCTCACCAATCGAAGCCAGCATAAGGACATGGGACCAAAATGAAAGGATGCAGCCTCTCAACACTGGCAAGTAAGTCTAGTGAATCATGTCATATCCTGGGTGGAAACAAAGTGCCTCCCCTCTTGGGCATCATCTGCCCCCACATGTGCATCCGAGTCTCAAACATCGGCCTACGAGGCTGTCGAACAAAACTAGGTCTCATCTCTGGAAACCTCTCAAAAAATAAACAAAAAAGCTCTGAAGAAAAAGGGAAGTTGATGCTCCCTTGTGCATGAGCACGACATCTATGTAAGGCGGTACAAAACTTCTGCATAAAAATGGCAAACCACCTGACAAGTCATGGTTGTTGTATTAAAGAATCAACATAATATAAAACCGAGAAAATAATGCGTTGCTTGTCATTTGTGTTGTGCGAAATGGTCGAAATGATAAGGGAGAGGCACTGCACGTCCTGTCTACCAAAAGAACCTATACATAACTGACCTCCAGGTACCTAAAACTCTGAAGGAGACAATACATGTGCTCCAATGTATCTCTGGGAGTAAACTAACTAACTCTCTACTGCACAACCAACTGGCACATCTGGGAATGAGGGAAAATCCACCCGTCTCCTCGATAGTCCTGTAATAAAATAAATATCCTTCTCAATGTGTGCCTTTACGGAAGTAGCCTCCTCATAGAACTTGAGGAGGCCTACGTGCCTAAGGATCTCCTGGGTATATGCAGTAATAAGGTGAGGGTATGCATCTCTCTCCCTCTCTCGGGCCTCCCATTAGAAAATCATGTCATACTGTTCAGCCTGTTGTTGCTGCTATTCCTCCTCTTCTCTCTTAATTATTGCCCTACTAAATTAAAAAAAATTATTAAAACAAACATGTATTTAGAAATATACATATATTTTGCTTTTTGAAAAGAAAAAAATAGACAAGTTGGTGCACCATAAAAACAGTCACGCACCGGTCGCGGTGCATCTTAAGAATATAGAGCATCGGTTTCAGTGCCCCTAATGAAATACAACGCATCAACCTCGATGCAACTATCTATTTTTCATGCACCGTTAACTTCATCAAAGTTCCAAATAGCGGTGCGCTGACTGAAATATACACCTCAGTGTGTATAGTCATGTCAGCGCACTGACTTCATGAAAATTACATAGCTGATAGTACGGTCTTTTACCCGGCCGCACCGTTGACCCTCTTGGAATCCATAATTCAGTGCACTGACATACACCAAGGCAGATAATTCCATCAATGCACCACACTGTGATTCCCATGGTCAATGGTGCACCTGGATAAATGAGCGCACCGCCTTTTATTTTATTTTATTTTATTTTAAAATTATTCAGGGCGGCTTTCGGTACTGCCCTAGAAATGGTGCGGATACCATTAGCACCGGTGGTGGTGCGGCCTGTAAATTTTACAGGCAGCACCGCTATCTGGTGCGAGCCGAACAGATCCGACGCACCGCGCGACAATATATATATTTTTTTAATGGTTATTTTTAAGGTTATTTCAATTTATAATCCCCTAAAAGGCTTAATTATGGAAAAACTAGAAAAATACCTGTACATTTCGCCGTCGAGGAGGCATATTGGATGTAAACTTTTCAGAAGAAAATTTTCCCACTGTTTTTCAAAATGCAAGCTAGAGATTGGTGCCCAATGCAGAGCAGCAGTGCGTGCAATGGGTGAAATGAGAGCACTGATGTCAGGGCAGCTCAGACAAGGGGAAATGGCACCAGTGCTTGAGAGCTTTCGAGCACTGGGAAAAGTGAAAAATGAAGTTTTTTAGCCGTAATTTTTTTATTATTTAACCCTATTCCGGTGCACGGGGTTTTATAGGTGCACCGGTACGCTTACCTACAACCGCACTGGGTTGTGTCAAATTTGGCACATTTTTTATAATGCACTAGGGCAGTTCCCTAACACCGCATCGGGATGTTTTAGTTTCGGCGTGAAATTTTGATGAGGCACTGGGGCAGAAAATCCGCAAAGCACCGGTGTGGAATAGTAGTAAAGCACCAATTTTTTGGCCTTAAATTTATTTTTTTATGTAATGCTATTCCGGTGCATGCGATTTATCGGTGCACCGGTGCTCTTGGGTAAGAACGCACCAGCGCGTTTCTTTTTTGGCTCAGTGTTTTATGATGCACCGACGCGGAAGAGTGGTGAATCATTGGTGTGTTACAGTAATAGGAGGCCCTAGATGTGTGTGTACATCGCACAAATTGTCCAGTGTGCCAATGTCTCGTGTGCACCAGTGCGTTCTATGGTAGGGCGCACACCAGTAATTGAGAGCTCAGAAGCACTGGAAAACTGAAAAATTCGGGCTATTTTTCCGTAATTTTCTAGTATAATCCTTTACTGGTCTGTGTTGTTTGTAGGTGCACTGGTGCTCTTTGATAGGAATGCACTGGTGCATTTCTATTTTGGCGCAGTGTTTTATGATGCACCAGAGTGGAAGAGTGGTGAAGCACTAGTGTGTTACAGTAAGAGGAGGCCCTGGATGTGTGTGTACGTCGCGCAAGATATTCGGTGTGCCAATGTCTCGTGCATATCCGTGCGTTCTATGGTAGGGCGCGCACTAGTAATTAAGAGATCAGAAGAACTGGAAAACTAAAAAATCTGGGTTATTTTGTGTACTTTTTTTTAAAATATAACCCTTTACCGATGCGCGTTGTTTATAGGCGCGCCGGTTCTTTTTCTTACAAATGCACCAAATGGTTTCTGTTTTAGCGCGATGTATTATGATGGACCGATGCAGTTTCTTTCTACCACACTGGGTGGTTTCTTTTTTGGTGTTGTGTTCCATAATGCACTGACGCGGAATATCTGTGACGCACCGGGCAGGTGTGTACAGAGTGCACGGTGTCCGGTGTGCAAATTTTTTGGTCCGCACTGGTGCTTTAGTGGTTTGAGTGCATCGGGGTGACGTGTAATGATAAGCGCACTGAGAGGAAACCATCCGCAAAACCCTCCGCCCACCAACCTCCTCTAGTAACCTCCGCTAGAAATGGATGTATGGGGTATTTTTCTATGGGCTTCCTCCAAAACATCCACTAGAGGGTCTTTTCCTTGTAGTGGGTACAATAAATAAATAATTTAACATTAAAAATTAATTTTCAAGTATTTTCTTGCAAAAAAGATAAGAAAATGGAACCCATTCAGCACATAAAACAAGACAAAAAAGAAGAAAATGGTTGATATCTAAGTTTGTGAGTAATTGTTACTTCCTTAAAACAACTTAACTAGATTTAATTTTTGTATATTTTAAGTTGTTTTACAACAGTCATCATTGAATGTCTTGATATAGGTGCTAACATACAAAGAAGAACCATCGGATGAATTAATTGACATTGGGTTAAATATGGGTTGTCAGTATATGTTGGCATATCAAAAATTAATTGTGGAATTTGTAAGCATCTATCGACCTTGTTTTACTTAGCTCCGTCTATAATTAATAGAACAAAAAATCTTTTATATTAAATATATGATTTGTTATGGGTTATAAAACTTGTAGGAAACAAAGTATGGAACTGTGCCAACAAATGAAATCTTGAAAGATGGCATGAAATTTGGTTTTGAAATAATGTGTATAGTTCAAGAGTCAATTGTTGCTATGGTACGTCATTTCTTTTCGATTTACATTGATGTATATTATTTAATATTTCAATTTTCATTATTATCACCAATGTATATACACTCATTATAGTTTATTTTTATGTTTTTAGATGTAAGGTGAAGAAGAATAAAATAATCAACACCGTGAACAAAACATTCCTCAAAATAACCCCAAGTCATTGAAGTAGATCGATCAGTGACAATAGTTCAAGAGAAGAATGATGATCATTATGTTTGGATATCAAAGGAAGGCGTTGTATTTTTTGAAATATTTGTCTGTGAATTCAGACATTTTGTTTAATGTAATGGACATAGTGTCCCAATTGAAAGACAAAGGCATACCAATAATTGTCCCATTTTGTATGAGAAAGAGTGTCTTATTAATATATATATAATAAAATATGTTTTAATTTATTCTATTGCATTCTCCATTGTCGATGTGAAATGTAACACCACTGATTAAATATATGGATGATTAAATATTATAATGAAGAGATGTGAAATTTGATGATATGATATAACAAATTAATCCAAACATCACATTCAAATGCACTAATAAAAATTTAATTGATATGAATATTGTTATAAGATACGTGTCATCTTTTGATGAATAATGAATTTATAAAAATCACAATAATTATGATATGATATAACAAATTATTCCAAACATCACATTCAAATGAACTAATAAACATTTAATTGATATGAATACAGTTATAAGATACGTGTCGACTTTTGATGAATAATGAATTTTAAAAAATTACAATAATTTCACTGTCACAGGTCGATGTTTCTAAAAAATACAAAATGAACATTGATGGGTTTGTATGATAAAGCACACTGGTGTGTTTCTACGACCTATGGGAACCACACAAATACCAATACCAGTTATAACTCTCGGTGCGTTTGTGCGATACTGCGCATTGATGCTTTTATGTGAGACAACTCACTAGTGTGTTTCTACGACCTATGGGCACCGCACATATACCAATACGAATTAGAACAATTGGTGTGGTTGTGTGATACTGTGCACTAGTGAATTTATATAATACTACGAATTGGTGCATTGATATGACCTATGGGCACCGCACAAATCTCAATACCAGTTAGAACGACCTAGTGTGTTGCATCACCTACATTGCATCTAATGCGGTTTTAGCCCTTAATAGCTTGATGCATGCACCTTTGACCTCCCCGGGGTGACCATATGGATGACATGTACCGGGACTTTTCTAAACGTCCTGGGGAATCCTTTATTTGTTTTTTGTCTTGGTGCTTTGTAGGTTTGCAAGACTTGTGCGTTTACTCTAAAATTCACTGGTGTGTTGACACATGTGTTAGAGTCGGTCCTTACAGCCCTCCATCAGAGATCATTTCGCTTTTTGCATATCATTTTTAGGTGTCTCGCTTGTTCCACTTCGTTGCATTTCTCTAGGAGCATGCCATGTACTAACGAGGGGGTCTGCTTGTCCTGTGTTTTCTCATGCTTGTACCTACAGGGCTATTTAGAATTCCTCAAAAATCACTAAAGTTCATAGTCATTTCATTCATAGTCATCAACGATTAGTTTCGTTAAAAAGAGTCTTTAGTCCTAGAGTTTAGGGTTTTTAGTCTTTAGCATACATGTAATAAAAACCCGCAGGCCATGAGGTTGGTTTCGAAAGATTTTTGTTTCATATTTTTATTATCAAAAGTATTTAAAGACATTTCTAGTCCAAAACTCTGTTTTGGAACTAGAAATTGTCTAATTTCATTTTTTGTAATAATTGTATTTATTTCACCATAAGAAATTCCAGAGCAAGCCTCTGATCTTTTCCAAAGCCAAATACCGGATCCCTGCAAAAACAACCAAGTATTATCAGTCCAAAACTCAGAAAAAGCAAGAGAAAGTCAAAGAGCAGCATTGTATTAAATGACCAATTGACAAAGTGCCGAAACATTATAAAAGTGGGTTAGCAAACAAATTTAAAATCAAATCTGATTTTATGGGATATTTTCTGCATATATAAGCCATGAAAAATCATTCATTCGCACAAATCTTCAAGGCAGAAGTCGAATTTGTGAAGTGGAGGGCCGAAGACGTGTTTGCAGAGTTGTTGACAGGCTTTGAAGGTGCGCGCTACCCATACAGGAGGCGCGCTACCCATATAAGGGGTGCTACGCATATAACTCCCACAGCCCGTGTTAAATCTCAAGTGCGCTACGCGTATGCTGCGCGCTACGCGTTGGGCAGGGGCGCTACCCATATAGGGACAGAGCCAAAAAAATTTGTCTTTGCGTCCGATTTCGAGCTCAAACGCCTCCATCAATTTGCAAGTAGGTTTTTAAACATTAATCAGTGATTTTTGAACAGGGTTTTGGTATTTTTAAAGTGGGAAATTAGTGAGTTTGATGTGGAAAGAGGAGAAATCTATAAACCCTATGTTCATAGAAAATTCAATGCTCAGGGTTTTAAAAGATATATGACAGTCTTGTGAAGGGTTTGTAAACTTTTTTGATTGGTATATATGCTCATGCCTGTATTTCTTGTGGCGCCCTGGCACATTATGTACATCATCCTCACGCCTTTTCTTTGTCATTCTACCACTGCTGCCACGTCCTTTCATGTTTTCACATAGTCTCATGTTGACTTATCCATATCCTCCATCGCCATAGTATTACCACTGTTGTCATTACTATTGTTTCATTGCCACTGTTTCCTATTGAGAAACACAGTCCTTTGACAAATCCTTGGCCAGTATTGCAAAGGTTGTTTCAAACATTACACTGTCTACTCATTTGTAAAAATTTTCTTGTGATCAAAACAGAGACTATTTTTATGCCACTAAAACAGAGTTATTATCACTGTCACTTGTTTTCTTATGATGTTTTGGTACATGTGCAACATATTTGGGTTTTGAGCATACATTGAAAATTTGATTTCACTACACCTATATTAGCATTCATATTGCAGACATCTTGTTTTCAAAGCCATGTCAGAGACAGATTCAATTTATGAGCAGGAGTCTGTCAGTGATTCCACAGCAGAGGGTAATGTGACATGGAGGCCTCACAAAGGTGGCAAAGGTGGTAAGCATTTCAGGGAGGAGCCTACTTCTTTGGCTCAATTGCAGGCATGTCCGCTTGCAATGGATTGTTTTCGGTATCAGTCATGTTTTCGATATTGTGAGATGATTTCACAAACCCATCTTCATCGTGAACTAGCTCGTCTGTTTGTTCTACATTTACATGATGGCCGTGTAAACCTCACCGGAGTAGATTTCATTCTGTCACCAGTGACTATTGCTCAGGCCACCGGCATACCAAATATAGGAGAGGAATGGAACAAACATCAGCAGTCAGAGAAATTTCACTATGAGCCATACATCAAACCCGGGTATATGAGGCATCTAAGCAGGGTTTTTCCTTTCAGATTCCTGAAGGATGAGTTTGCACCACTGATGAAACTCATCATTCGGTATTTCAATTGGGAGGGCAGATTCTCGCGTCTCTATGCGTACCATGTCCGTTTGTTGATGCATTTCACGAGGGTACGTATGATGAACATTCCGTACTTCATGTATCGCAACATAGAGAGGATGATGATTTTTGTACAGAAGAAGACCCCAGCACAGCAGCATAGAAGTATATATCATTACGCTCTGATCAAGATCATAGTGGTACATCAGTTGACACAGCAGGGCATCACTTGGGAGGATTTCATCTCCCGTGACTTCTTCACAGCGCCATAGCCGCCTCTCGAGATAGTTCATGATGAGGGAGAGGCTTCACACCAGCCTGACATCCTTGAGATTGAGCTTATCAGTGCTCCATTGTATGTGACATACCAGCGAGGCCACATGGCCTTATTTGCAGCTACACGGCGAGTATTATCTCCACCCGGGGTGGAAGGGGTCTCGCCGACTCCATCAGCAGAGCGAGTATTATCTCCACATGATGTGGAAGGGGTCTCGCCTTCTTCTTCAGCACAGGTATAGATCCAGGACAGGGGCAAGAATCCCATGCATGATGAGGGCCCATCAGGAGGCCGGGACACGGATTTCACGATCATTGATGTTGATGCGAGCTCTCCTAGCTCGAAACTGAAAGAGATCATCCAGGAGCAAAGGGCCGAGAATGACACGCTGAAAGATAAATTGAAGAAGGCTCAGTGGGTGATAAACTACCTAGAGCAGCGCAACAAACAGCTAGAGGATGAGCACACACTTTATGAGCTGCGGCGAATCCGTGAGGATCGACAATTGGCCCGGAAGAGACCCGGAGACATGACACCAATCGATCGAGATTCTGTACTCACGCATGTTAACATTCATCTAGAGAAGTTGTTGGAAAAGGCCAATAGAGAGAAAGACATGCTTCGCCACATGAAAGGTCATTATTGGGCCCACATGCACGTCTGCAAAGCAAGAATGAAGATTCTGAAGAGGAGGTTGAGCGAAGCACTAAAACGGCGGAAAAGGCCTGATCCACTCCGGATTTTGGCCGAGGCTTCATTGGCTGGGCATGATACATGATGGAGGGTCTTCGCTCCAAATTTGAGCAAATTCGGAGAAATTTTTGTCATTTTGAAATATTTTGGTCCAAAAACAGATTTTTCAGCTATACGAGTAGCGCGTCGACATGCTCACTTTTGTTTGGGACACTTGCTGAAGGAAATATTTGTATTTTTGGGTTTTTCATGGTAATTTATGCATGCTCAGGTATTTCCGAAGCATTTCATCAGGTTCTGGATGATCAAAAGGCCCAAAAACACCATGAAAACCACCTTGCTGCCACCTTTTGCACCAGCAGGAAGTACTTCTGGGAGAATGACGTTTTGGAGGGTCAACTGAGCTCCAAATCGGGAAATTCCACTTGGGTTGGATAGCCAACATCCAGGGCTTTCCAACGAGCTATCATGAGCTCAATTTGGATTCCGGGAAGTGCCCCAAAATCAGGCTGAAAGGCGTGCTATGCGTATGGCTCAGGGGCGCTACGCATATGGATTTTTGGTCAATTTTTCACCTTTCAGCTCAGAAATTCGGCCAGTTGGACCAGTTTTGCTTGTGAATGTAATTTTTGAGTTTTCATGATGTAAATTGAGGGTTGGCATGTAACTTTGGCTCATTTTTACCTATTCTAGAAGATTCACTCTCAAAAATGTGAAAATCATGTAAATGAATCAGTTTCCACTCTTTTAGAGGCAAGTTGTTAGCTGCCTAGATTTTAGCTCCTTGATTAGAATTTGGTTGAAACTGATCCCTGAAGAAGGAATTCGACCCCTATAGGCATGGGAAGGGGTTAGAGTGATCTATATATTGTAATTTCTGAGACACTTTCATGGTTGGACTCTTGGGAGAACTTTGGCACACTATTGTACATATTTTTCATATTTTGGCTAAGGAAAGATCAGAGGTTTTGCAGCACCTGTTGGGATTCTTGTGGCTTTCAGTTCTTGATGGTGTTTTCTCTCAGTTTATTGTAAGTTCTTTCATGTTTGATGTATGCCATTCCCTTCTTATGCTTCTGAAACTAAATGAATGAGTAAATGAGGTTGAATCCATTGTTTCCAGTGCTCTGCCTTTAAATTTGTTTAGTTTTACATGTTTTCACCTGTTTGGAGAGGATCCATGTTCTCCCTTGCCCTCTTCAGCTCCTTGTCATTCTAATCCATCCATACACCTGATCAAAAGCATCAAGACTACTTCCTACCTCGCCCCAACTCGAATTCTGCAAAGATCTGGCCTTATCCCCGGACCCAAAATTGTTTTTCCCATCTTTTCAACAAAAACCCAAAAAATCAAAATCAAACTTTCCTATCTCTTTACTAGCCTAAAATAAATATTCGTTATAAGTCAACTCAGCCCCTTTGAAGACCTTTTGCCGAGATAGACCCGGAGAGAGCCCTCTCCTGTCCTCGTAGGGCTAGCTACGAGGCTGAGCATGGTTTGATGTAGCCTTGAGTTTTACCTTATTTCAGCCTAAGGTAGATTTGAGTGCTAACATAGTGGCGACCATACTGGGGAATAAAATCTCAATGGTTTTCTTGTTGATGTGTTTGTTTCATGAGTCTTAGACGGAGTCTGAAGTCACGCCAGGTAGCTTTCGAAACGCTTTTGCCATGCATAAGCGGAAGTAGATAAACGCTGCTTCAGTCGATCTCCGGTAAGCTTGTGAATACAGCACTTGATTTGCAAATCACCCCAGTATACTTGTTCGTTCTAGACCTTTGGATGATTGAGTCTAGAAGTCGATAGGCTGAAGATAATTGATTGTGTTCCTTGACATTTTCCCAAGTAGATCAATACACTGGCTTCAAGAAGGCATACCAGATCAAATCCTGATCCAAATCCGCCTCCAGTATATGAAAACCCCAACCTAATCCCAAGAATTTTCCGTCGAGAAGCTCCTATTGTTCCTTTGGTCAAATCTCACTCAGATCCCACTGTTTTTTAGTACATTGATGATATTGAGTTTGACGATCAGTTTGAGTTATCATTGTTTGAAACCAAATCCGAAAGTGCCACTGGTTCTACCGTTATCAATCCTGAGTTCATCAAGTATTTAGAAGTTGAGCAAGAAAATAGATCTATCGACAATTATATTCTGAATCTGCAAAATTCCATCGTGGCTACCAACATTCCCGAATTCATTGAATCTGCTTCACAAACTCTTGGACCATCTGAAGTTGCATCTAGTTCACGGATTCCCACTGAACCTTCCTTTATCCCTACCATTCCTGTTCAGCCTGAGATTTCTGATCAGCAATCAGCAGTAGTTTCTCCTTCGTCTCCACCGCATACACCTCGTTCACCTACTGCTCCCAGTCCTCCTGTTTCTCCGAGACAGCAGATTATAAATCCGCCAAGAGTCATGGCAGCCAGATTTGCACCTCTTGCTTTGCTGGCCAATTTAGATCCTATGCCTGCTGATTACCAGAGCAAGATTCCCATATTTGATGGCACACCACAGAGTATATCAGCTCAGCAGCATATTGTCCGGATGACAGACTTTTTGGACCTGCATGAAATTGATGCAGAAAATGTTTCAATGAGATTGTTTGCCCAGAATTTTGGAGGAGAGGTTCGTAAATGGTTCAGAGCTCTACATGCCAGAAGTATCAATACATTGCAAGAGCTTCAAACACAATTTTTAGATCGATGAGAGATGAAAAAAGATCCGCTGCAGATCACTTCAGAGTATACAAACATCAAGCGTAATCTTGGTGAGTCCGTTCAGGATTATATTATCAGATTCAATACAATGTATAATGCAATTCCAAATGACTTAAGACCGTCTAAAAAGTCAGCTCTTCTTAAATTCCTGGATGGTTTTGATCTGGAGATGGCTTATTCGCTACGTGACAGAGATCCGCCTACCTCAGAAGATATGCAGAAGATTGCCGTTAGTGTTGAGGCGAATCTGAACGATAAGAGAGCATGGTTGAAAGCAGAGAAAAGAGTGACTATAAAGGAAGAGCCTTCCACATCTACATCCGAACAACACTTGCTTCGTGAGATGGAAAAAATGTTCAAAAGGATGACACTTGACAAACCAGAAACGCAGATTCGGAATCCAAACTACCGTGGCCAGCAGCAGCCACAGTTCAGAATTAAGCAGCGTGAACAAAGACCACAAGAGCCGGCACCCCAGCAGCAGATTAAAACACCTCTTTTGCAGAATTTTGTGAGTCAAGATTCAGACGATGATGATGATGTAGTAGGTGAGAAAAATCATTTCTTTACTCCCGACGATCTTCCTATTTACATTACTGAGGATGAAGAATATGGAGAAAGTTCGGCTGCACAGAAAGATGAAGATTTCATTTTAGCAAATGATGCAGATTTAGAGGAAGAGTCAGATGATTACCAAAGAGGATATTTGAATGCCTTGTCTGCTCAACAGAAGCAATACTCATTGAGAAACCGAGATGTGCCCATAAATCCAATTCAGAAATGAAAAGAAGCTTCAGCACCAAAGGCAGATTCACTGATACCACAGAAGAAAGGAAAAGAGACAATTGATCCCGCAGCTAGTAAAGTATCATCAGCAGAAAAGGTAAATCAGCCAAACATAGTGAAGGATAAGGCTGAAAAGAAAGAGGTTCCGGTTAAAGAGGTTGAAAGAGTTTCAGCATTTAGTTTGGAAAATGAAATTTCCAAATTAAAAATATCTATTCCTTTGACAGAAATCATGAAGAACAGCAGCTACCGCGGTCAAGTCTCCAAAATTCTGAACTTTGATCCAATGTTCGATACGGTAAATGTTGAAGATGATCAGCCAGAATTGATTTTCGGGCCTGCATTAGATGGTGAGTCCCCTGACAGTGATGTTCCTCCCTTTTATATCAGTTTGAGGTTGCATGAATATGTTTTGCACAATGCCATGTTCGATTCGGGTGCTTCGCACAATTTGATGCCAAAGGCGATCATGGAAAAGTTGGGACTAGACATTACAAGAAAATATAATGATTTGTATTCATTTGATTCCAGCCGTGTGAGGTGTATAGGACTCATCAAATATTTGGTTGTAAGCTTAGATCAAATTCCAGCGAAGAATGTCTTAATGGATGTGGTTGTGGCGGACATTCCTCCGCGATTTGGAATGCTCCTTTCTAGATCTTGGGGAGCTAAGTTGAAAGGTACACTTCAGTTAGATTTTTCCTATGCTACAATTCCAGTCTTCGGTCAAATGAGAAAGTTATATCGAGAGCAGAAGATGAAATACATGATAACCAGCAAGGAAAAGCCAATCAATCATCCTGTAAATTATGTACATATCGACTTAGAATCGTTTGTGTTGCTTGCTGATAGTTTTAATGATATAGATAGTCAATTGGTTCAGGTGGAAGATATACCAGAAATCACTGAGAATTTTAGAGAAGTTCTGCAAAAAGAAAGAAGAGAAAAACAAGCTACTGTGGACCAATCAGCTAAAGACAATGGGTAGCAAACAAGAAAAACAGAGCTGGCGCAATTTCAGCATCTAGAGGACGATGAAGATGGTCTTTGGACCATGGATTTTGATGGCACAGTGGGTAGTGACGGTGCTGGAATTGGTGTTTGGATTCGTAGTCCATTTTCCGCTCCGGATAAAGTTCCAGGCAATGTGAGAGTGTGTTCCTACAAGCTGGCATTTGACTGTTCTAATAATGAAGCGGAATATGAGGCTCTAATTGCTGGCCTTAAGATTCTTAGAAAGCTGAAAGCGAAAATAATTGCAGTCTATGGTGATTCAAAGTTGGTGATAAAGCAGGTTAAAGGTGAGTTTCAGGCCAAGCATCCTCGCATGAGGGCCTACCGTAATGCAGTTTTAGACATTCTGAAATTATTTTCTGATCATACCTTGACATGTTTGCCTCGCATACAAAATGGTGTTGCTGATGGACTTGCTAAGGCAGTAAGCAATTTAAAAATTCCAATGAATTCCAGCAACAAGTTCGAGATTCATGTGAAACACCGCCCCACCGTTCCAGACAATCAGCGATGTTGGCAAGTCTTTCAGGATGACGAGGAGATTAGTGATTTTCTGCAGAATAAGGGTAAGTTTAAAGACACCTCCATAGATACGGAACATGATGATGGTAATGATGATATACAAATAAATCAAATGGAAGTGCTGCAACTTAAAGATAACATCATTCCTAAGGGATTGATTCCTTTGGAAGAACTGTTTGACCAAGACGATGTAGCCCGCAAACCGACATTGAGGCCGACTGAAAAAGGTGTTGAGGAGGTAAATATTGGGACAGCTGAGAATCCCAAGATGGTAAAGTTATCAAAATCATTGTCACCAAAGGTAAAGGCAGAGTATGTGAAATTGTTGTCTTCATTTTCTGATGCTTTTGCGTGGGATTACTCAGATCTAAAAACATATGACACTAACATCATTCAGCATACTATCCCCATTAAACCAAATCAGAAGCCTTTCCATCAAAAGTTGAGGAGAATCAATCCAAAGCTGCTACCATCGATTGAAAAAGAGGTAAACAGGTTGTATAAGTCAGGAATCATTATGCCTATCCAATTTTCAGATTGGATATCAAATCTGGTGCCCGTGAGAAAGAAAACAGGTGAGATCTGTTTATGTATTGACTTCAGAAATTTGAATAAGGTATCATTAAAAGACAATTATCTGCTACCAAAAATGGACCATATATTGCTGCGAGTAGTTGGAGCATCAAGGATGTCACTACTCGACGGCTACTCACGATACAATCAAATCTTAGTGCATGAAGATGATCGTGACAAGACTGCATTCACCACTCCATGGGGAACGTTTCATTATGCAAAAATGCCATTTGGTTTGGAGAATGCAGGTGCCACCTTTCAGCGTGCAATGGACATGGATTTTGCCAACGAGAAAGATGTATTTTTGGTTGTTTACCTTGATGATTTAACTGTGTTTTCAAATTCTGATGAGGAACATTTATATCATTTGAAAATTGTTTTCCAAAAGTGCAGAAAATATGGCATTTCGCTGAATCCGAAAAAGAGTCTTTTTGCCATGGATGAAGGCAAGCTCCTTGGCCACATCATATCGAAAGATGGCATTCGAGTTGACCCTGCACATGTTGAAGCCATTCAGCAGATTGAGCAGCCCCGGAACAAGAAAGAAATACAGTCATTTAGTGGTAAAATGAATTTTCTGCATCGTTTCATTCCAAATCTTGCAGAGCATCTTAGAGAAATTACGAACATGCTGAAAAAAGACAGTCAGGTAAAGTGGACAGAAGAGGCGGTGAAATCATTCAATTTGGTAAAGTTATCTCTTTCTTCAGCCTCTATCTTAATCAGCCCGGACTACACGCAAGACTTCATTTTATTTTCGTTTGCTTCTGAGCACACTTTGGCAGCTGTTTTAATGCAAAAAAGGGATGGAGTTGAGAAGCCTATTTCTTTTTTCAGTCGGATTATAAGGGACGGAGCGTTGAAATACAAAATTATTGAGAAACAAGCACTTGCGCTTGTAAAGGCCTTGAAAGATTTCCGTGTGTATATATTGCATTCCCACATTATAGCATATGTTCCTAACGCAGCAGTTAAAGATGTTTTGGTACAGGCAGATCCAGAAGGAAGACGGGGTAAGTGGATTGGTGCGTTGTTAGAATACGATGTGGAGATTAAACCGACCAAGCTGATCAAAGGACA
Organism: Pinus albicaulis; assembly: GCA_034641835.2. NCBI lineage: Eukaryota > Viridiplantae > Streptophyta > Pinopsida > Pinales > Pinaceae > Pinus > Pinus albicaulis. The sequence continues at coordinate 1,444,363,846 of CM076584.1, read as the reverse complement.
AGGACTCGCCAAGATTATGGCTGAAACAAATCTGCATGCGCTAGATATAAATTTGATCGCTGCCATGTCCGATGAAGATGAGGAGAGTACGTCATTTCAGGTATCTGATATTTTTGTTTCTTCCCCTTGGTATGCTGACATTTCATACGTGCTTCAGAATTTGTCTCCACCTCCCGGGATGCCTAGAAATAAGAGTAGAACATTGAAGTTGAGAGCTGCAAAATTTTGTATACTGAATTCTGCATTGTATTGGAAAGACCCTGGGGGAATGTTGTTGAATTGTTTGGTAGAGGAGGAAGCCAAAAGAGTTTTGGAGGACTTTCACAGAGGTGACTGCGGAGGCCATTTGTTTTGGAAGACCATAGCGAATAAGATTCTAAGGGCAGGGTATTATTGGCCTTCTTTTTTTTCTGATGTATATAAGGCTGTTAAGAATTGTCACGAGTGTCAAATTTTCGAAGGGACGCAGAAACTACAGCCTTTGCCTCTCAAACCAATTGAAGTTAGTGCACCATTCCAGCAGTGGGGATTGGATTTCATCGGGGAAATCCACCCAGCATCTTCCGAACATCATAGATGGATATTGACAGCTACGGACTACTTCACAAAATGGATCGAGGCGATTCCCACTCGACAGGCCACGAATACGGTAATTATCTCTTTTCTTGAAAACAATATTCTGTCGCGTTTTGGGTGTCCTAGTAAGATAATCACAGATAATGTAGTGGCCTTCAAGTCTAAGAGGATGGTTGAATTTTGTTATAAGTACAATATCAGCTTGGGACATTCGACTGCCTACCATCCGCAAGGGAATGGTCTGGCGGAATCTTGAAATAAGTCCTTGGTGAATATCATCAAGAAATTGCTGGAAATCAATAAAAAGGGCTGGCACATGAAATTAGTGAATGCATTGTGGGCTGATAGAGTAAGTCAGAAAAAGTCTATTGGCATGTCTCCTTTCGAGTTGGTGTACGGGATAGACATGGTTTTTCCTACTTCGCTTGTTGTCCCGGTAGTCAAATTGCTTCAGGAAGCTGGTAGTGAGGAAGATCCCATGCAACGGAGGATTAATCAGATGATTCATTTGCAGCAGACACGGGAGGAGGTATTTCAAAATACATTCAGATTGCAGGAGCGCATAAAGAAGATCTATGAAAGAAAGGAAAAAGTAGATAAGTTTCAGCTGGATGAGGTGGTTTTGAAGTGGGATGCTCGGAATGAAGATAAGGGAAAGCACGGCAAATTTGAAAACCTATGGAAGGGTCCTTTTAAGATTGCAGCGTATCATGGTCAAAATGCCTTTCTTCTCAAGGAAATGAATGGAGATGATTGTCCTGGAGGGCCGATCAATGGTCGGCTGCTAAAGCGATATCACTTCTGAGTATTTTCTGTTGATTTCATCACCATTGTACATATCGTTTTACTTCTGCTTTATTGCAAGTGTGTACTGATATCTCATCTTCAGTCAGGGGCCCGGATCAAAGGCTATAATTCTAGAGATGGAGGTTAGTTGGTTTGAAGTTTGTCAAGTCAGTTTCATCAGTCTTTTCAGTTTAAAAATCGAGTCAGTTTTGGTCAAGTTTCAGTCAGTTTTCAGTCAAGTTTGCAGTAAATAAATATGTCAAAAGTTTTTGTTTTATCTGTTGAAATAATGATTCCATCGCCCAATGGATGAAGGCACTGTTTGACTCCCCCAGAGATCTGTCGTTCTTGGCATCTCCATGGAGCCACCATCCCCATTGGAGCCAATGTTAGAGTCGGTCCTTACAACCCTCCATCAGAGATCATTTCGCTTTTTTCATATCATTTTTAGGTGTCTCGCTTGTTCCACTTCGTTGCATTTCGCTAGGATCATGCCATGTACTGACGAGGGGGCCTGCTTGTCCTGTGTTTTCTCATGCTTGTACCTGCAGGGCTATTTAGAATTCCTCAAAAATCACTGAAGTTCATAGTCATTTCATTCATAGTCATAAACGATTAGTTTCGTTAAAAAGAGTCTTTAGTCCTAGAGTCTAGGGTTTTCAGTCTTTAGCATACATGTAATAAAAGCCCGCAGACCATGAGGTTGGTTTCGAAATATTTTTGTTTCATATTTTTATTATCAAAAGTATTTAAAGACATTTCTAGTCCAAAACTCTATTTTGGAACTAGAAATTGTCTAATTTCATTTTTTGTAATAATTTTATTTATTTCACCATAAGAAATTCCAGAGCAAGCCTCTGATCATTTCCAAAGCCAAATGCCGGATCCCTGCAAAAACAACCAAGTATTATCAGTCCAAAACTCAGAAAAAGCAAGAGAAAGTCAAAGAGCAGCATTATATTAAATAACCAATTGAAAAAGTGCCGAAACATTATAAAAGTGGGTTAGCAAACAAATTTAAAATCAAATCTGATTTTATGGGATATTTTCTTCATATATAAGCCATGAAAAATCATTCATTCGCACAAATCTTCAAGGCAGAAGTCGAATTTGTGAAGTGGAGGGCCGAAGACGTGTTTGCAGAGTTGTTGACAGGCTTTGAAGGCGCGCGCTACCCATACAGGAGGCGCGCTACCCATATAAGGGGCGCTACACATATAATGCCCACAGCCCGTGTTAAATCTCAAGTGCGCTACGCGTATGCTGCGCGCTACGCGTTGGGCAGGGGCGCTACCCATATAGGGACAGAGCCAAAAAAATTTGTCTTTGCATCCGATTTCGAGCTCAAAGATCTCCATCAATTTGCAAGTAGGTTTTTAAACATTACTCAGTGATTTTTGAACAGGGTTTTGGTGTTTTTAAAGTGGGAAATTAGTGAGTTTGATGTGGAAAGAGGAGAAATCTATAAACCCTATGTTCATAGCAAATTCAATGCTCAGGGTTTTAAAAGATATATGACAGTCTTGTGAAGGGTTTGTAAACTTTTGTGATTGGTATATATGCTCATGCATGTATTGCTTGTGGCGCCCTAGCACATTATGTACATCATCCTCACGCCTTTTCTTTGTCATTCTACCACTGCTGCCACGTCCTTTCATGTTTTCACATAGTCTCATGTTGACTTATCCATATCCTCCATCGCCATAGTATTACCACTGTTGTCATTACTATTGTTTCATTTCCACTGTTTCCTATTGACAAACACAGTCCTTTGAAAAATACTTGGCCAGTATTGCAAAGGTTGTTTCATACATTACACTGTCTACTCATTTGTAAAAAATGTGTTGTGATAAAAAAAGAGACTGTTTTTATGCCACTAAAACAGAGCTATTATCACTGTCACTTGTTTTCTTATGATGTTTTGGTACATGTGCAACATATTTGGGTTTTGAGCATACATTGAAACTTTGATTTCACTACACCTATATCAGCATTCATATTGCAGACATCTTGTTTCAAAGCCATGTCAGAGACAAATTCAATTTATGAGCAGGAGTCTGACAGTGATTCCACAGCAGAGGGTAATGTGCCACGGAGGCCTCATAAAGGTGGCAAAGGTGGTAAGCATTTCAGGGAGAAGCCTACTTCTTTGGCTCAATTGCAGGCATGTCCGCTTGCAATGGATTTTTTTCGGTATCAGTCATGTTTTCGATACTGTGAGATGATTTCACAAACCCAGCTTCATCGTGAACTATCTCGTCTGTTTGTTCTACATTTACATGATGGCTGTGTAAACCTCGCCGGAGTAGATTTCATTATGTCACCAGTGACTATTGCTCAGGCCACCGGCATACCAAATATAGGAGAGGAATGGAACAAACGTCAGCAGTTAGAGAAATTTCACTATGAGCCATACATCAAACCCGGGTATATGAGGCATCTAAGCAGGGTTTTTCCTTTCAGATTCCTGAAGGATGAGTTTGCACCACTGATGAAACTCATGATTCGGTATTTCAGTTGCGAGGGCAGATTCTCGCGTCTCTATGCGTACCATGTCCGTTTGTTGATGCATTTCACGAGGGTACGTATGATGAACATTCCGTACTTCATGTATCGCAACATAGAGAGGATGATGATTTTTGTACAGAAGAAGACCCCAGCACAGCAGCATAGAATTATATATCATTACACTCTGATCAAGATCGTAGTGGTTCATCAGTTGACACAGCAGGGCATCACTTAGGAGGATTTCATCTCTCGTGACTTCTTCACAGCGCCACAGCCGCCTCTCGAGATAGTTCATGATGAGGGAGAGCCTTCACACCAGCCTGACATCCCTGAGATTGAGCTTATCAGTGCTCCATTGTATGTGACATACCAGCGAGGCCACAGGGCCTTATTTGCAGCTACACGGCGAGTATTATCTCCACCCGGGGTGGAAGGAGTCTCGCCGACTCCATCAGCAGAGCGAGTATTATCTCCACATGATGTGGAAGGGGTCTCACCTTCTTCTTTAGTACAGGTACAGATTCAGGACAGGGGCAAGAAGCCCATGCATGATGAGGGCCCTTCAGGAGGCCGGGTCACTGATTTCACGATCATTGATGTTGATGTGAGCTCTCCTAGCTCGAGACTGAAAGAGATCATCCAGGAGAAAAAGGCCGAGAATGACACACTGAAAGAGAAATTGCAGCGGGCTAAGTGGGTGATAAAATACCTGGAGCAGCGCAACAAATAGCTAGAGGATGAGCACACACTTTATGAGCTGCGACGGATCCGTGAGGATCGACAATTGGCCCGGAAGAGACCAGGCGATATGACACCGACTGATCGAGATTCTTGCCTCACGCATGTTAACATTCATATAGAGAAGTTTTTGGCAAAGGCCAACAGAGACAAAGACATGCTTCGTCACATGAAAGGTCATTATTGGGCCCGCATGCACGTCTGCAAAGCAAGAATGAATATTCTGAAGAGGAGATTGAGTGAAGCACTAAAACGACGGAAAAGGCCTGATCCACTTCAGATTTTGGCCGAGGCTTCGTTGGCTGGACATGATACATGATGGAGGGTCTTCGCTCCGAATTTGAGAAAATTCGGAGAAATTTTTGTCATTTTGAAATATTTTGGTCCAAAAACAGATTTTTCAGCGATACGAGTAGCGCGTCGACATGCTCACTTTTGTTTGGGACACTTGCTAAAGGAAATCTTTGTATTTTTGGGTTTTTAATGGTAATTTATGCATGCTCAGGTATTTCTGAAGCATTTCGTCAGGTTCTGGATGGTCAAAAGGCCCAAAAACACCATGAAAACCACCTTGCTGCCACCTTTTGCACCAGCAGGAAGTACTTCTGGGAGAATGAATTTTTGGAGGGTCAAATGAGCTCCAAATTGGGAAATTCCACTTGGGTTGGATAGCCAAAATCCAGGGATTTCCAACGAGCTATTATGAGCTCAATTTGGATGCCGGGAAGTGCTCCAAAATCAGGCTGAAAGGCGCGCTACGCGTATGGCTCACGGGCGCTACGCACATGGATTTTTGGTCAATTTTTCACCTTCCAGCTCAGAATTTCGGCCAGATTGGACCAGTTTTTCTTGTGGATGTAATTTTTGAGTTTTCATGATGTAAATTGAGGGTTGGCATGTAATTTTGGCTCACTTTTACCTATTCTAGAAGATTCACTCTCAAAAAAGTGAAAATCAAGTAAATGAATCAGTTTCCACTCTTTTAGAGGCAAGTTGTTAGCTGCCTAGATTTTAGCTCCTTGATTAGAATTTGGTTGAAACTGATCCCTGAAGAAGGAATTCGACCCCTAGAGGCATGGGAGGGGGTTAGATTGATCTATATATTGTAATTTCTGAGACACTTTCATGGTTGGACTCTTGGGAGAATTTTGGCACACTATTGTACATATTTTTCATATTTTGGCTAAGGAAAGATCAGAGGTTTTGCAGCACCTGTTGGGATTCTTGTGGCTTTCTGTTCTTGATGGTGTTTTCTCTCAGTTTATTGTAAGTTCTTTCATGTTTGATGTATGCCATTATCTTCTTATGCTTCTGAAACTAAATGAATGAGTAAATGAGGTTGAATCCATTGTTTACAGTGCTCTGCCTTTAAATTTGTTTAGTTTTACATGTTTTCGCCTGTTTGGAGAGGATCCAAGTTCTTCTTTGCCCTCTTCAGCTCCTTGTCATTCTGATCTATCCATATACCCAATCAAAAGCATCAAGACTACTGCCTACCTCGCCCCAACTCGAATTCTTGAAAGATCTGGCCTTATCCCCGGACCCAAAATTGTTTTTTTCCCATTTATCCAACAAAAACCCAAAAAATTAAAATCAAACTTTCCTATCTCTTTACTAGCCTAAAATCAGTATTCCTTGTTCATTATAAGTCATCTCAGCCCCTTTGAAGATCCTTTTCCGAGATAGACCCGGAGAGAGCCCTCTCCTGTCCTCGTAGGGCTAGCTACGACGTTGAGCATGGTTTGATGTAGCCTTGAGTTTTACCTTATTTCAGCCTAAGGTAGATTTGAGCGCTAACAACATGAATAGCACACCAATAAGAAAAACATATGTAATAACCTCCAGCCTCCCAATTTCTTTAGTGGGGTTGAAATTCCATTAAAAGCTCTGCCAAAACCTCCATTACTGACAACGAATGTTGTAGCAATTTTTTTTTGACAATTTTGGCCAAATTTATAACACTAAAAACCTCTGTTATAACCTCTGCTAGAGGGTCTTTTCCTTGTAGTGAAAACACTAACAACACTCGACCTTCCTGATCGACCTCCTCAACTATAAAATTGGCCTTAGTTGGCCTGTCCTACCACAAATCAGACTCAATCAAACAAAAAACACACTAGGTTCAACTCCAATACACCCAGTCGAAAGATGGGCGTGAGCACGAGCATCACTGCTCCAATACACCTCCACTCAAATTAATGAAAAAAAAAAACTAAAAACAATCGAAATATATTCTCTTATTACCCTCGACCTAGGAGGGGCCAAGGCTAGGCCCAAACTCCATAAGCAATGCACTCCATGCTCACTGCTCGACATGCAGGTCTCTAAGGCATAATTCCAATGCAATAACTTTGCTCTACAAATACCACTCCATGCTCCACTTTGTTCAATACTCAATCAGTTCAATGTAGTTAAGAGTGCCCTTTCCGCTAGCTCCACGCACAAATTTTCAGCTCAACACTGACCTTACACAATTTTCAATCAGCCATCCATAGGTTGAACAGATGATGATGGACAAAAAAAAATTCACAATTTTTTTTATTTCCCTTGGCATATGAGGGGCCAAGGCGAGGCCAAAATTGGCTCTGATACCAAGATAAAATATGATAATCAATTAATGAAGTGGTTCTCCAGGTGAGTTAACTATAGAGTGCCAAAGCATTCCACACATTGTACTATTCATTCAGAATAACATCGTAAATATAGTCTTGCACACTAACATAGTGGTTTGAACCACTACCTAGATAGTAGGATCTCAAACCTAATCTTAGAGTCTCAATCTTATCCTTATAAAAAAAAACAACTAAGTCTATATTTGTCCATTAATTCTCCATTATTATAGAGTAGTATGGGATGTTTGATATTTTGGAAAGTGAAAATCATTTACTATATATAGTGATTGTTGTACCTTTTTCTGAATTTCATTATAAATTTCAATCAATTAAGAGATAGTTACACCCTATATGGAAATGCAGATTCCAATCGCATGATATTAAATTTGTACCCTTCTTCCACATAGAGAATTTCACCCAATATAGAAGTGGAATATTTTTTAATATTTTGGAAAATGTAAATCATTAATTTATATATAGTATTGTTGCACCTTTTCTGAATTTTATTATAAATTCCAATAAATATATTTATTACAAGAACTATTTATTGTAATCATAAATTTATAAATTTATTACATAAATATTCTATTCATTATTATAGAGAGTAATCTGAGATGTTTCATATTTTGGAAAGTGAAAATCATTTACTATGTATAATGATTGATGTACCTTTTTTCTCAATTTCATTATAAATGTCAATCAATCAAGAGATAAAAGATTCCAATTTTATTATATTATATCTATACCCTTCTTCCAAATGTGGTTGCATTCAATTCCACCCTCACTCTACACGCAAGTGCGGAATATATATAGAAAATTTTACTCCTAATTTAGGTTTATCTAATCTACCTACCTAGTAGATAATTTGATTAACAATTAAAGCTTCACACTAATCATTTTTACCATGATATTTTAGTAATATCCTCTCATAAAGTAGATAAATTTATGACACATTAAAGCTTAAAGAGATGCCAATCATATAGCTCTCTTTATACCTTTCTTCATATGTTAAGGATAATTCTTAATGATGAAATCATTCTGTCAAATAATTTCGACATTTACCAACAACTTAGATAATGTGATTCTCTAAATAATTTGAACATACTCCAACTATTTAGACAATATAAGGATGTTTTAAAGCTTAAAAAGTGAAAAATAATTAAATATTTATATGAATTTTATATGAATATAATCTTTTAATAGATTAATTCCATGAGGTTTTAGGTTCAATTATTATGGGGGTGGAGTTGAAGGTTGAAGTTACTTTTTTGAGGAATTAAATTATCCCAAGGGGCATCCAATCTTGACCAAGTCTCCCATAATCCTAGTGATAACATCCCACTAGTGGACAATACATTCTTCTATCCAATATAATGGTTGGCCTAGGTCTAAGCTTATCCTAATTTAATAAAAGAAAAAAAAATAATAGAATAGATGAAATATTGTACAATGATTATGATGATAAATGCATTTATTATTACTATGAAAATGGTGTATAGTATTTAAATATCTTATTTTATTGGAGACATTAATGTACATCTAATAAAATATTGTTAATTTTATAAAATTATTTATATGTATTTTTTATAGTTAAATAGCTAATAATGTGTTTTCATATTTGAATGTGAGATTAATATGTGAATTTAAATTATTCATTTTAATATAAGGGTATTATATTTTTCAAACAAATGTTCATATATATTATGTAAAGTAACAATGGATATAATGTATAATCAATTTTCATTTTACCAATTAACATTGTGGAATGAATTTGGACTATAAATATCCAGTCATATGAAATTGTAATTATGCATTGATTGATGATCTAAGCACTAAGAGTTGAGTAGTCAAAATTATACATAGAGATATTCTAGCTTGATCTAAATATGAGTATTGTGCCTTTTTAATAGTGGCTTTCCCTCCCAATATTCTACTTGCTTTTCATTATAAATATTGTGTTTTATTTCTTATGTGATTGATTACAGTTGTGGTAATAAACTGAATGGTACATTGATGTTGTTAATTTATCATTGTTATATGGTGTTACAATCACATTTACCCCAATTCTTATCTTTCATTAGTAATCTTTTAAAACAATTTTATATTCCAATGATAAATAACAATTGCACATAGAATAGTAAATGCAAAGAATAATAAGAGACATTAATTCACACCACACAAGAGCTTTTGTAATCTTTATATGAATACTTCGTTATTTTTCTCTTAGAATTTTTGTTTTAAGTGTCATATATATTCATTAATAACAATTTATATTTGAATACTATAAATTTTATCATTTCAAATTTGTTTGGTTCAATTTGGAATTTTAATTATTTTTTAAATAAATTTTAGCTAAATAAAATATATATGATTGATTTATGTTTATTTGAATTCCAAAATCCAAATTTAATTATAGCTTTATTTTGATTATAAAATTTAAATTTAATTTCATCAAATTTTTAAAATTTTAAATTAATATAAATAGTTTTCAAAAAAGGTAGAGGTTGAGAAAGTATTAAAGTCCACCTCTACAAATCTCATCAAAATTTTTAAGTGTTTCTCTGTAAATTCATTCAAAAATTTTGAAGAATTTTTATTTTTACATGGAGTGCTTTGAAAAGAAAAATAAAATCAATGAGCATTAGCTAACTAATTAGTATAATTTTTGGAGGATTTTTTGTGTTCGAACTTTATTAGTTACAAGTAAACTCATGGAGATTTGTATTTGGATAGGAATTTGAATTTCCAAAGAAACTTTAATCACTTGTTCATGGGTTGTTGATATCATCAATTAAATGGGCTTTGGTATCCTATTCTAGGTTCATACTCCTTTCTGGCATTCAAAAACCATATGTGTTGTGATATTCATGATTGAAATTAGAGTATGGTAATTTGAGATTTTCACATCATTCCAAAGATTGTTATTTTGGCTTAAGCTTTATCTTATAATTTATCCAAAATAATTCGACGCAAGTCACTCTGATCCTATCCACAGTATGATAAAAAATAAAATGATACAAATGTTTTCTAGACTTTGAATTGAGGGAAAAATGTAAATGGATTTGAATCAAAACCTAAGAGAGCTATATCAATTGCAAGAAATATTGAATCCTAAATAAGGTGATAAAAACTGGAAAGAAAAGAAATGAATTGTATTATAAGCAACTCACAAGTGAGAAATGCACCTGGAGAATGCAAAAACTGGAGTGTACACTCTACATTAAACTAATCAAGGATGCATCAATAAATATATCTCAAAAGAATAGGGAGTTGGGAACAAACTCCTATAACCTAGGAACTAATCCTAACTTAAGGAGTTACGTTAAAACCATGTAACCATTTCTCCATTAATACAATATAATATTAATTATTTTCAACTCTCCCCCTTAATGGAGAAAGGATTATCCCGTACTCTTAACATCCCTCTAAACAATTCAAACTTTAATTTCCCAAGAGACTTAGTAAAAATATCAGCCACATTGTCACATGTTTTATAATATTAAATAAAGATTTCTTTTGATTGGAATTTTTCTCTAACAAAGTGAAACTGAGTATCAATGTGTTTCATGTTCTTATGAGACACTGGATTGTTTGCTATCTTAATGGAACTTTGGTTGTCACATTTTACGACAATTGCTTCTTTCTTCTCTTTTCTTGCATCATAAAGAGGCCTTCTCAACCAGGTATCTTCACATTTTGTGGTGCATAATGCTTGGTACTCAGCTTCGGCTGAAGATAAATAGACAATGCTTTACTTTTTAGTGTTCCAGACTATGACCCCAGATCCAGCACTAAATTCATAAACTATGATATTTTTTCAATCATCCAAGTTACCTGCCCAATAAAAGTCTAAAAAACCTAGTAAAAGAGGATCATATGTATTTGTGTATAAAATACCATAATTACTAGTACCATGAAGACACCTCTGCACACTTTTTACTTCCACTCGATGAATTTCAAGATTTGTATATATGAACTAGCTCAACACATTGACAGAGTATGCTAAGCCTAGTCTAGTTGTAGTTAGATATATTAGACTACCAACTAGTTGCCTATACAAAGTGGCATCCACCTCCTTAGAGCCATCGTCACTGCACATTTTCAAATTCTCCTGCAAAGGTGTTGATGTCATATTACACTGATCCCTTCTGAAATTTTTGAGAACCCCTTTGACATACTTCCCTTAAGTCTGTCCAGAGTCTCTCCATACTTCCAGACCTAGACAATAATGTAAAATTTTTAGTTATTTCATTTCAAAAACTTGTGACATCTAGAATTTGATTTCTTTGGTTAATTCATATGCATTACTTGTTATAATCATGTCATATACATACAAGGAAATCAAAATAATATGCCTTTGTTCATCATACATGTTATATAGATTTGGATCATTCATACTCCTATGTATACCATGCTGTAAGAAAAATGAATCAATTTTCTTGTACCAAGACCTGCGTTCTTGTATTAAACCATAAAGTGCCTTTTTCAATCTACACATTAAATGTTCCCACCCTTGCTTAACAAACCCTCCAAAATGCAGTAAATAAACCGCTTCCATTAAATCACCATTTAGGAATGCAGACTTAACATCTAACTGGTGTAGCTTGCACTGATATTTTTTAGCTAAGGAAATTGACATTCTAATAGTATTCAGTTTTGCTATAAGAGTAAAGGTTTCTTCATAGCCAATTCCATTTCTGTGAATAACCCTTTGCTACTAGTCTATATTTAAAAATTTCTATACTCTCATCTGCATTAAATTTAGGTATGTAAAGCCACTCACAACCTATGGGTATTTTTCCTTCAGGAAATTCAACTAGTTCCCAAGTATTCTTTCCAATAATAGATTCAAATTCTTCATTTGTTACATTCCTCCACTTATGAGATGGAGTCGCTTCTTTATGATTTGTGGGCTCTATAAAATTTAAAATATTTTTCATTAAGAATAGTATTTCAATATGGTCGGTAGTTTAGTATGCCTATCTGATCTTCTCAGTAAAGGACTCACATGAAATCTATCTGCTTCAGATCTTTTGCGGGCTTGAATTACTGACTACATCAGCTGCCTCATATTCTTTTTGTTGTTTTTGTTGCTGGTGATTGTCCTCACTACTTTATTCTATCCACAATGGAATGTGACATTCTTCAAGATTGTTTTCCTTATTACCTTCCTCAACCTACTCATGAAATATGACATCTCGACTTGCAAAGACTTTATGATTCAAAGTATTAAACAGCTTACAATCTTTAAACTCAGTGAAATATCATACAAAGATGCATTTCATGGCCGTAGGATCAAACTTATTTCTATTTTCCTTAAGTATATGGGAAAAGGATTTTGACCCAAAAAATATTAAATGATCCACTGTTGGCTTACATCCATAAAGTGCTTCAAAAGGAGCTCTAAAATTAAGACATTTAGTTGGACTTCTATTTTTTAAGTAAACTACAGTGTTTATTGCTTCAACCCAAACGCCATTTGAGAGACCCTCACCTTGAAGCATACCTTTTTCACACTCAACCAAGCAGAGAATTGTATTATCCCTCTTGATCTAAGCGGAGAATCTTTATGGACTTCCTTGTATGCTTCTCTACCATATTCTTGAATTATTTAAAGCATTGAAATGTCTGGCTCTTCTTGCTAATAATGTATATCCAAGAGAATCTAGTGCAATCATCATTAAAAAGTAAAAAATAATATGCACCACCTAGCGACCTAATCTGCACAGGTCTGCATATATCTGTATGCACAAATTCCAAAATATCTCTTTTCTTCCTATCATCGTTCAAAGGAAACTCTTCCCTATGAATTTTCCCTAATGCACATCCATCACAATCTAAAATAACATTATGAAAAGAAGGAAGTCCATTAACCACACCTTTCCTTTGAAGCAACATGAGATCTTGTAGGTTAAGATGATTGAATGTCTCATGCCAAATATTCTCGGTTGTCAACCCTCTTGAAACCAGAGCTTGGTGTGGCATGCACTTGAGATTCAATCTATACAGGCTTTCCACATGCACTCCTGATGCAACTAGTTCCTTCTTGCTGTCCTTTATGATACAATATGTTTTGAAGAACTCAACTTGGAGGTCCTGATCTATTATCATTGAAACGGAGATTAAGTTCTTCTTGATCCCGAGTACATACATTACATTTTTAATATGTCTGATATCACCACTAGGCATCATCACTGGAATATCACCATACCATTTAATGTCATAACCTATGTCATCACCTAGATAACTTTTAGCTCTACAAGTAGTTTCTTCAGAAAAACCAAACCAACATGTATTACGTGTCGTATGTGAAGACGCGCCTAAATCAACGTACCATATTTCAGCCTCATCCTCCTCAGAAGTTGAAAGAGCACAATCACGTACAAAAAGTCGATAATCATGACTGTGAATTTCATCAAAAAAGTGTCATGTGTGCTTTATATGTTTATTTCTAGCCCCATATCTCTTTCTCTTAAAACAAAACTTAGCTAGATGACCGTCTTCCCACAGTAGAAACATTTAATTCTAGAAAATTTACTATTGTTACTTGAAAACATACCTCTGAATGGTCTCTTCCGAAAATCGCCACTGCCTTTCAGTCTCTGTGATTTTCTCCCTTTGTATGGATTTTTTTTGCCATCATAACAAGATGGACACTCTGTGGTCAAAAAAATTTTCGCTGCTCTTCTTCCTGTAACATGATTCATGTCAGCTCTTCAAATGCAGGGGCTTTATCTCATGCAGACAAGCCTATGATGAACATATGGTATTCATCCATCATCTTGTTCAAATTGATTATTAAAAGATTGAAATCGAACACCTTCTCCCCGATGTCACCCAATCTATCCTTCAGGTCCTTGACCCTTGCAAGGAATCCAACAACAGATTCATTCTCCACCACCCTCATGGAAAACAACTTGGCTTTGAGCGACAAGATGTGATTGGTGTTCTGTGTCTGTTATAGATTCTTGAATGTTGTCTAGATCTCATTAGATGATTTACCATCTCTCATATGTGAGATAATATTTTCTTTAATAGACATCTTCAATAAAACTTTCTCCTTACTCTCCTTTTTATCCCAACCTTGTATGAGTGCAACCACACTTGTTGCAATGTTCGGCTTCTTCTCATCACCATTGCCAATTCACCATGTGCTTGCTCCCTCAAGCAACACCTTCTCTCGTTGAGATAAGTTTTTGCAAAATTGTTCATTTTGGACTGATCAGATTCCAAATCCTTCGATATTCAGTCGATTCTAACCATGTGAACAATTACAAGCTACAAAAAAAAAGCTTCAACACATAGCAGAACCTGATCACAAATTTACCACCGATTTGGCATGATCTCTGTGTCTGCAACTCAGATACGCCATCGATCTAAAAAAAATGTTGTGTCTTCTACTAAGATCCACCACCAATCTAGAAAAATCTCATGCGCAGAACAATAGAAAGAGGCCAACACTCCTATCAGCTAAAAACCTACACTATTCAAAATTTTGATAAGGGAACATCTACCAGCGCTGGAATGACCTAGAAAAACATGTTGATCCATACTAATCAGTGATTTTGTGGCTCTGAAAACTGCACTGGTTAGTGCTGGAATGACCCTGAAAAACATGTTGATCCATACTGATAAGCGCTTCTGTAGCTCCAAAAAACACATTGATCAACACTTATATGGCTCTGAAAAATGCACTGATCACTGATTCTATGGCTCAGAAAAATGTGTTGATGCTCTTTGTGCTCAGTAAACTGAGACCTGTGAGAAACCAAGTTCCTCTTGTGAGTAAGGTGTTTCTCCAGACCACCTATACTCCATTGTCAGCACTGAGGCTCTTATGTGCACTGTAGCCACGAAGGCTCTATAGCCATGAAGTTCCTGTAGCCACTAAGGCTATGTAGGTAAATCAGGCTCACCATATCAAAGCTCTGATACCATGATAAAAATTGGAAAGAAAAGAAATGAATTGAATAGCAAGCATCTCATGAGTGAGCAATGCGTGTGGAGACTGCAGAAACTAGAGCATACACTGTACATTCAATTAATCAAGGATACATCAATAAATACATCTCAAAAGTATAGGGAGTTGGGAACAAACTTCTATAACCTAGGAACTAATCCTAACTTAAGGAGTTATGTTACAACCATGTAACCATATATCCATTAATACAATATAATATTAATTATTTTCAGCTTAAGGTTGGCATATACAAATAGGGTGTGGATAAATTCCAACCATTCAAGTACAGGAACATACTTCAAACACAAGTTTTTCTAGTGCAAATACATATAGTTTTTTCTACAAAATACTAAATGAGCTAAGGATAGATATTTTTTCTATCTCTATAGTTCATTCTTTGAAAACTATAATAAATAACCAAAAAGAAAGAACCTAATAGTGTGAATACTCTTGTCATGTCAATGATGCAATTCGTGGTACCCCTTCTAACTAATATCCAAAATTATACTTACACCATTTGGAAACATTTGCTGACACTTTCATTGTCATCATGGAAGACTAACAATTTAATGTTATTTTTTCCTATGCTAGTATCTTATGAGGTTTCCTTTGCAACACCTCGTGTAATTGCTAATTATAAATTCCAAACAGATGATTGAAAATGAAAGCTACAGGTATATTCTCGTCGTCACCACTACATTAATCGCTGGAATAGATGAAAGTAACTTCCTTATATGTCTAAATCAAGTAATTAAAACCTATTTAAATTATTTTTTGCCAAATCATGATTAAAAATTTATTGTGCTTTTAATCATTCACCACGAAAATTATTGAGAAGTATTTTCATTGAAATTGAAATCGAAATGTGGTTGGAACGTTGATATGTATTTCTAAATGCGTCATCACTGTTGAAAGGTCTCCTCAACCTGGCCAGATGTCATGGTAGTCTAATCGTCATGTTACCTCCCATGTTTTTATGAGTGTACTATATAAGAGACTATATAAACTAAAGGATATGGTTTTTAGGTTTAACGTTTCTTTGGTATAATACACAAAAACGTTTATGGTTATTAGTGTTTAATTTTATAACGAGATCATAATGTTCTTATGGTTTAAATTTATTGCTATTAATTATTATATGTAAAAGTATAATATGAATATTTATTTTTTAATGGGAAATAATTTTAGGTTTAACTTTTATAGGTTTAAATGTTTAGATTCATAATATGAATAATTATAATGGTTTTAGAGTTTATTATTCGGCTTATGATTATGAAATATAACATAAAGTTATACAATTCATAATATAAGTTTTTAGGTTTTAGTATTAGTTTGTATAATAATTATATTAATAATAGATTTCACGTTTTTTGTATTAAGTTTAATAATTAGGTCTAGGATTTTTAATATTAATTTAATTTTCATAACGATAATTTTAAACAAAATTAATAATATTAGATTTAGATTTATTAATAATGTAATAATATTATATTAGGTTAGTAAAATCATTATTATTAATAATAATATTTTAACATATTAATATTAATATTTCTATTTATTAATAATAATAACAATAATATAATACTAACAATATAATCTTTTAAACCATTGTAATTATGGTTGGCTATGGTTGGTCATTAAATTTAGGTTTATAATATAATATAATATTTTTAGATTTAATATTAATAAGTAATATATTATTATGGATTATTATCAATAATATTTTAAGGTTAAATTTAATTAATATTAATATTAACACTTATATAATATTAAAAAATATATTATAACCTTAATATTAATTATTATTAACATTTGTTTAGAAAAATATAATAAATATTATAATAATTTTGAATAAATAATATCATTAATGTTGAATTGACATTATTATTAATAATTATGTTATATAAATATCGAATTATCAATATTATTTTATTATTAAGTTTACATTTAATAATAATATACTAATATAATTTTAAGTTTATAATAATATTAAATTGAATTGGTAAATTAATGATTAATAATATTATTATTATTTACTATTAATAATATTTTCACATAAATCTCATTAATATTCATATTGAAATTCCTATAACAGCAATAACAATTATATAACATGGAGACTTTGCTGGATTATTCCCATAACTATTCTAATTATCGTTGGCCTTAAATTTAGGTTTATTATATAATATAATACTTTTAGATTTAATATTAGATAATATAATATTATTTTTATTTTGTTTTCTAATATAAATTATTATCTCAGTTTCTAATATAAAGTTATCTTAGTTTCTAATATACATGTTTAAGATTTAATATTAGGTTTTAGGTTTTTATATTAAGTTTAATATCTTTTATTTTTTATTTTTAAATATTAAATTAAGATTTATAATATATGGTTTAAAAAAAGTTTTATAATATTAATTTTAATATTAAAAGGTGTGTAATATTAGGTTTATAATATTATAATGAAGTTTAATAATAATAATATTACGGTAGTATAATAATGGTTAATAAAATTATTATTGATTATTATTAATACCATTTTTACATTAAGTCTCATTAATATTAATATTTTTATAATATTAATAATAGTTGTATAATATAGAAAGTTTGGTTGATGATTTTTTACTATTCTTAGTGTGTTTGATCATGATTAGCCATTAAATTTGGTAGAGCATAGAATGTTCAAGGTTGATTATGGTTGACTAAAAATGACAATGGTTGATCAATGTTGACGATGGTTGACCATAGAGACCATGATCATGGTTGAAAAATTATAACCATTGTAGATCATGGTTGATCATGGTTTACCATAGAGACATTGACTATGGTTGACTAATTATAACCATGGTGGATCATGGTTGACCACAAACATTGATTAATCATTATGGCCATAGTTGATGATGGTTGACCATGGTTGATCATCGTTAACAATGGTTGATATTTATTGAAAATGGTTGACCATGTTCAACCATGGTTAACCATGATTGACCATGGTTTAATATGGTCAACAATGGTCAACCATGATTTTCCATGGTTGAATTTCGTCAAAAATGATTTGGGTCTCTTTTCTTGAATTTACTCGGTCATGATTAACCATTGTCAATTGTGATGAAAATGTTTGAATATAGTAAAAAATTGTTGAACATGTTCAACCAAGTTCAACTGTGGTAAACTACAGTATTATATTGTTTTTAATAAACATTTTTAAATTGTCATTGTCACCATGTGGGGATGAAGTTTTTCAATGAAATGGATATAAACGCTACTAAACCAAATATTATAATCCATAATATTATGCCCAACTATTAAAATCCCTAATATTAAACCACAATTATAAATTGTTTATATTATAACCTATATTATAACCTTAATAATGCATAATAGTAGGTGTAATATTACACCTTAATATTATAAACATTAATATTATAACATAATATTATAAACCCTTAATGTATTTAGCTTGTAATTGTAATCCTTTGGGTTTAAAAATTCGTTTGGTTTATAATATGAATCCCTTGGGTTTGCAATATTAATCCCAACTAAATCTTAGTGTTTATAATCCCAAGTTTTAATATATAAAACTTAGGGTTTAATGTAACAATCTCAAGGTTTAGAATATTAATTCCTTAATTTTATAATATAAATCCTTTGGTTTTATAATATAAATCCCTTTGGTTTATTAATCCTTTTGGTTTACTAATCCTTTTGGTTTATAATATTAATAATAATTTGGGTTTATTAATCCTTTGTGTTTATGATATTAATCCCTTGGGGTTTATTGATCCTCTAGATTTATAATATTAATCTCAAGGGTTTACAATACTACTACCAATAGTCTATAATATTAATCACTTGAGTTTATAATATAAAAAATCCCTAGGGCTTATTAATCCCTTGTGTTTAATCACTCGGTGGAATGGTATGAAAATCTATCCATAGTCGTAGAGTGACAAGTATTGTTGCAATGTGAGAAGTAATGTGATAAAAATGATCACAATGATTCATTACATTGAAATTTATTCAATGTTGCAATGAAAATTTGAATGAATTTGGGTTTAATATTATGGTTTATAATATTCGGTTTAGGGATTATGGTTTATTCTTGTTTATAAAATTGGGTTTAGGGTTTATAATCATAGGATTTATAATATTAATCTTAGGGTTTTTATTATGTTGTGTTTATAATATTAATACTAGGGTTAATAATCCCTTAGGTTTATAAACTATCCTACATCATATTATGACATCGATTGTCTCAATATGAAAATCAACCACTGGAAACCATGGTCAACCATGTTTATTTTAGGGTTTTAATATTTATCTTTGGGTAATTATACATTGGGTTTATAATATTCATCCTTTGGGTTTAATATTATTGTCGTGGGTTCATAGTCCCTTGGGGTTTTAAACCCCAAGGCACTTTATAGTCAACCATAGTCAAACATGTTTATTTTAGGGTTTATATACCTTATTTTATAATATCAACCCCTTGGGCTCAACATTATTCCCTTGGGTTTATAAACCGTTGGGGTTTTAGAATTAATCCGTTGGGCTTATTATTCCCTTAGGTTTATAATATAAATCCCTTGGGTTTATTAACAATATTATTCATATGGTTTATAATATTAATACTAGATTTTAATTTGAATCCATTGGGTTTATAATCATGGTAAACGATGGTCAACCATGGGCAAATGTTACATTGAGACAAATATTTTCTCAATATGAAAATCACCCATGGTAAACCATAGTCAACTATATTTTATTAGGTCTTATAATATTTATCTTAGGATTTATATACCTTGGGTTTATAATATTTATCAATTGATTTTGATATTATTCCCTTGGGGTTCTAGTATTAAACAATTTGGTTTATTATTCCCTTTCATTTATAATATCAATCCCTTGGTTTTATTAATCAAAGGGATCTTATTCTTAGGGTTTAATATTATTCATAGGTTTTATAATATTAATCCTTGGGTCTAATATAAATCCCCTTTGTTTATAGTCATGTTCAACCATGGTCCAACATCACATTGTGACAAATATTTTCTCAATATGAAAATCAAACATGGTCCAACGTCGCATTATGACAAATTTTGTTTGCATATGAACATCAATCATGGTTAATCATGCTCAACCATGGTGCAATGTTGCATTGTGACAAATATTGTCTCAATATTAAAATAAACCATGGTCAACCATGATAATTTTAGAGATTATAGTATTTATCGTAGAGTTTATATACCTTGAGTTTATAATAATTATCCCTTGGATGTAATATTATTCCCCTGGGTTTATAATCTCTTGGATTTTTAATATTAGACCCTTGGGTTTATTATTCTCATGAGTTTATAATATCAATCCCTTGGGTTTATTAATGTGAGGGTTCATATTCCTTGGATGTAATATTATTCATAGGGTTTATATAATATTAATCATGAGGTTTAATATAAATCCCTTGGGTTTATAATCATGGTCAATGATGGGCAACCACAGTCCAATGTCACATCATAAAAATTATTGTCTCAATATGAAAATCAACGATGGTCTAATATGGTCAATCATGGTCCAATGTCACATTGTGACAAATATTGTCTCAATATGGTTATCAACCATGGTAAACCATGTTTATTTAAAAAAAATTATAATATTTATTGTATTTTTTATATACCTTGGGTTTATAATATTTATCCCTTGGGTTTAATTTTATTCCATTTCGTTCATAGTCCCTTCGGTTTTTAGTATTAATCCTTTTTTTTATTATTCTCTTTCGTTTATAATATCAATCCATTTGGTTAATTAATCTAAGGGTTCTTCTTCATAGGGACTATTATTATTCATAGGGTTTATAATAATAATCCTTAGGTCTCATATAAATCCCCATAGTTTATAATCATGGTCAACCATGTTCCAACGTCACATTGTGAGCATCACCCAATGTAACGAGTGCTAATATGACTATTCAAAAATCATGAGAAATTAGTCAGTTACACATATCTCTCATGGAAATGGTCATAGATGAACCACTTACTTAACACAATTCAATCCAAAAAAATGAGATATAATATAATGCACTACACAAAACCCCTCAATACTTCAATAGAAAGAGTGAAGGGAGCTCTACTTCAATGGATCATGAGGCACAATACTTGCTAAGGTTTTGCAAATGGGGTAGAAAGCTAAGTGGGCTTGATTGTGGGGAAAATGCACAGTTAAGCGCGCTTGAGCCAGAGGTGATCTGGGATGGGTGACCTCTCGAGAAGTCATGGTTACTAGGTGCAAGCCCTAGAAGTGATGATTGACGCTATGTGATACATATCTCTAGTTTCAATCCCATTTCTTCACACTTATAAGCATCACTTGATGCAATGAGTTCTAAGTGAACTATTCAAAACTCATGAGAAATTAGTAAGTTACAGTTATATCTCATGGAAATAGTCAGTGATGAATGAATTAATTAACATAGTTGAATCCAAAAAAATGATATCTAATATAACGCAATCGAGAAAACCCCTTAATACTTAAATACAAAGAGTGACGGGAGCTCTATTTGAATGGTTCATGAGGCACAATACTTGCTAGGGTTTTGAAAATGGGGTAGCAAGCTAAGTGGGCTTGATTGTGGGGAAAAATCCACATGTAATCGCACTTAAGCTAGAGGTGATATGGGATGGGTGACCCCCCAGGAAGTCCTGGTTACCGGGTGCAAGCCCCAGAAGTGATGATTGACACTATGTGGTTCATTTCATTAGTTTTAATCCCACTTCTTCACCCCTGTGAGCATCACCTGATGCAATGAGTGGTAAGTGGACTATTCAAAAATCATGAAAATTAGTCATTTATGACTATCTCTCATGGAAATGGTCATAGATGAATAGCTTACTTAACTTAATTTAATCCCAAAAATCATATCTAATATAATGCACTGTGGAAATCCCCTCAATACTTAAATACAAAGAGTGAAGGGAGCTTTAACTGAATGGTTCATGAGGTATAATACCTGCTAAGGTTTTACAAATGGGGTAGCAAGCTAAGTGGGTTTGATTGTGGAGAAAACTCCATAGTTAAGCGAGCTTGAGTTAGAGGAGATTTGGGATGGGTGACCTCCCAAGAAGTCCTAGTTATCAGGTGCAAGTCTCAGAAGTGGTGATTGATGCTATGTGATTCATTTCACTAGTTTCAACCCCACTTCTTCACCCCTATGAGCATCGCCCAATGGAATGAGTGCTAAGTGTACTATTCAAAAATCATGAAAAATTATTTAGTTACGAATATCTCTTATGGAAATGATCATAGGCAATGAGTGCTAAGTGGAATATTCAACAATCATGAGAAATTATTCAGTTATGACTATCTCTCATGGAAATGGTCATAGATGAATGACTTACTTAACGCATTTGAATCCCAAAAAATGATATCTAAAATATTATCTCAATATGAAAACAAACCATGGTCCAATGTTGCATTGTGACAAAGATTGTCCACATATGAAAATCAATCACGATTAATCATGGTCAACCATGGTACAACGCTACATTGTGAAAAATATTGTCTCAATATGAAATTCAACCATGATAAACCATGATAATTCTAGGATTTACAATATTTATCTTACGATATATATACCTTGGGTTTATAATAATAATTCCTTGTATGTAATATTATTCTATTGTGTTTATAATCCCTTGGGTTTTTAGTATTAATTCCTTCAGTTTGTTATTCCCGTGAGTTTAAAATATCAATCCCATGGGTTTAATAATCTAACGGTTCATATTCCTTGGGTGTAATATTATTGATAGGGTTTATAATATTAATCCTTGGATTTAATATAAATCCATTTGATATATATATATATATATATATATATATATATATATATATATATATATATATATATATATATATATATATAATAATTAGTAATAAAAATGATTATTTTAAAATGATTATAATAATAAATTATTAACATTATAATTAATTATTAATAAACAACAATAATAATAATAATAATTAATTGTAATAATAATATTTTATTATGATAGTTAATTTTTAATATTTTTATTATTTTTAGTGTTAGATATTTATCAAGATGAATATTAAATTTATGATTAATATTAGATTTATACCATTAATGCTTATGGGTTTTTTTTCAACTACAATGTTAATGTCGTTAGGTTTATAATAGTAACATTTTTTACTATTTATTAATCCCTTGGGTTTATTAATTCCTTCAGTTTATATTATTAAAACGTTGCGTTCATTAGTCTGTTTGGTTTATAATATTAATAGTTCCTTGGGTTTATAAATTAGTCTCTTGGGATTATAAATTAATCCCTTGGGTTTGTTATATTAATAATCCATTGGGTTTATTAATCCTATGAGTTTAAAATATTAATTCCAAATACAGTGATATGTGGTTTAATGACAATTTTCATTGGGTGAAACCCACAAGACCCAGGTTCAAGTCCCATTGAGTATATTGTCTTGCTATGATCTCGGCTCAAGGAGTAGGCTCTCCCATACTCGTTGGGGTCTCGGCTCTTGATAAATCATAAAGAATTAGTGTGTCTATCTTGCAGATTGTTGGAATATGGTAGTGGTGTTATAGGGCAGCTACAAGGATTGATCCTGGGACCTCCCTTTGATTAGTCTAAAGAGTTACCGATTCACCATTGTTAAAAAAAAATATTAATTCTAAGGGTTTTTAATATTTATCACTTAGGTTTGTTGATCTGTTAGGCTTATATTGTTTATCCATTGGGTTTACTAATTTGTTGGTTTTCTAATATTAATAATTTTCATGGGTTTCCTTGTGAAAATTTGAGCTCGCGGTGATGGCTTCTAAGGTTTCTGCTTCAATGTCCTCTGACGCTGCCTTGTCTCTTCTGGTCTCGTCCGGCTCTGTTGTGACCATTACCTCGGCTCCTTCACTCCAACGGGAGCTCTCCTTGGAAATATGATGCTGGTCTCTCGGCGGTCAGTCAGTTTCCCTCGGCACCGCCCAATCCTCGGCCCTCTTGGCTGCTGACTTAAATGCTCTGCATAGGGTTTTACAGGTTGAGACTGCTCGAAATATTGTCTCCCTGCGTTCGTTGTGTGGCACTTTGGCT
The DNA here is from genome assembly GCA_034641835.2 of Pinus albicaulis. Classification (NCBI taxonomy): domain Eukaryota; kingdom Viridiplantae; phylum Streptophyta; class Pinopsida; order Pinales; family Pinaceae; genus Pinus; species Pinus albicaulis. Next base: position 1,444,339,550 of record CM076584.1, on the reverse strand, counting down.
CGGCTCTGCTACCGGGCTGCCTCTTCACTTGGCCACCGTCTTTGTGCCCTTTGTAGGCTATCTTGCAGGATTCTTCACAATACTGCCCCCTTCCGCTGCGTTCGAAGGCAGGGTTTATACGGCTTGGGTCAGGGGTTAGTTATGCAGCCCTACGGTTCCTCTGAAACTGCTCCAGATTTTAACTATAACAGCGGGGATCCTCTTCGAATCCAGTCCAAAACTATTCAAATACAGGTCTCTCTTCCAACGAGAAAAACCTTGCTCCTTTGGGTTTAGTCTTATTTTATAGGGTTTCACCTCTCTATGGCCCTCGAACAGAAACTGAGGATCCCTTCCTCTTGTTTTAGGTTCCTTTATGCTAGTAAGCAGCTTGTTGATAATCTACCTCTGAATTTTTACAATATAGAAAGGGACGTCACAGTAGTTCTATCTTATCGACTAAGGGGAGGCGCAGTAGGGCAGTCCAATGCATCCAAGGGCTTTTCCTACAAGGAGGTTGTCAAGGCTCCTACGTCTTCTCCTGCTGCCCCTGCCCCAGAGGCTCCTAAGCCTTTCCTGGTGGAAAAAATGGAGGAAGTTCCTTCCACAGAAATAAACCACCCAGATTTGGCTGGGGTGCGCCAATTATATGAAGAAAATGCCCTCATCTACAGATTCAATGGTCTTTGGCCGTAGTCAGAAGATCTTTACAACTGGGTTCATAACACTTGGACCAAACACTACAAGATCATTTTGTGCTCCAAGGGTTTCTTCATTGTCATTCTAGCTAACAGTAAGGATTATCAAACTGCCCTCACTGGGGGTCCCTGGTTCTAGGGTACGAAGGGGCTTTTCCTAACCCCCTCGTTCCCAGACTTCGATCCCTCCATGGCAGTCATTACCAAACTCCCGATCTGGGTTCGGCTTCCCAACCTGCCTGCTCATCTTTGGCATTGTGCAGTCTTCGAAGCTATTGGTAACACTCTCGGTCATTTTCTTGCCACAGATCCTTCAAGGGGCCTGAAGGGTATCTACACCTACGACAGAATATGTGCAGAAATTGATATCAGCAAAGGACTTCAGGACCATATCATCCTCAAAGTTGGGGATTTCTCTTGGCCTCAACCTCTTGACTATGAGAACACAGATTTTCGATGCCAGCACTGTCATCAGACCGGGCATCTTCAGGAATCATTTGCTCAGTTTCTAGCCAGTCAGAAATCTGGCAAATGAAAAAAAAAAAAAAAAACTGGAAACCTTTTGACCCCCCCCCCCTTGGAGGATCTTAATTCCAGCAGCTCAGAAGAGGAAGGGAGTGATTCAGAGGAAGATATTGCTACTCATCAGCAATCATCTCCCTCTGATATCCCTGCGAGACCCCATGTCTCCTCAGCTGTTCAGAAATGCCCACATGTGTCCAACTCCTCCGATTCGGACAAAGACGCTCCTCCTTGGAGCCGTAGTGATCTGCAAGTGGTCTCCATCTCCCCAGGCCCTGATGGCTGGGTCAAAGTGGTCAACAAGAAAGGAAAAAAACTTTTCATTGCGCACTCAACCCCTTCTAGTTAGGCTTTGATTCTGTTCTTCCAGAATGTTCTTGTTCCTCCTTTATGCTTTGTGTAGCCTGTTTTTCTAATGTCGCGAACCCACGGTTTATATGCATGTTACCGTTTTTCTCTGTAGACTGGGTGCCTTCTGCTATCAGTGGCTCTTCTCCCCCTGTATGGCTCAGCTTTGTTTCATCAATTCTGTCTAAGTTGGTTCCTCATGTTATGTCTGGGGATCACGTTCTTCCATTGATCTGTTACCAGCATAACCCTGTGTAATTCTTCATACATTAGATGCTCTTAATACAACTGCTGACTTACAAAAAAAATAAAAAATCATGGGTTTATTAATCCCTTGGGTTTAAAATGTTAACTGTTATGGTTTATTAATCCCATGTGTTTTTAATATTGATTCCTCATGTTTGTTGATATTTTAGGTTTATAATACTATCCATTCGGTTTACTAATTCATTGGGTTTATAATATTAAACCCTTGGGTTAATTAGTTTCTTCACTTTATAATATTAATGATTCTTCGAGTTTATAATTCAATCCTTTCAGTTTATTAATATTTTGGGTTTAAAATATTATTTCTTAGAGGATATTAATATTTTTGGATCAATATTTAAAACAAAAGGGATTAATCAACCGAGAGAATTAATAAACCCTAAGATTTAATATATGGAGGTTTGGGTTTATAATACTAAACCCTACGGTTTAAATTTTATAATATATTACTATTTCATATTATATTATTAAATAAGATATAATATAATAGTATATTATTATATATTATTGTATAAAATGTTCTGTATTTATAAGTAATCATATAATATATTTTAGTTTAATATATAGTCTATATATGTAGTTAATATTATTAATATACTCCAAGTAAATATATAAAATATATTAACAATTATATTAATAAATATAAAATAATTATTGACGATAACATAATATAGATAAATGTATTTCACATTAATCGCATCATTAGGATTTGGTTGATGTTTATTATTCATTAACCCCTTGTAATTAAAATTTCTAAACTAATTTACTAATAACGACTAGTTTTATCAGCTAGTTTTAACGACTAGTTTTCAAGGGCTATTTCCGGGCAATGATGTATCCTCACTATTTTCATATGTTTTCACATTGTCTTGAGGATGACCACATTATGGTTCAAAATGTCGGCCAAATCCTAATGATGTGATTAATCTGAAAGACATTTATCTAAATTATGTATCACAAAAGTCTTAGATCTAATATAACATAATAATCAGATATAAATACATATTATTAATAATAATTAATGTTATTATTATGTTATATGTGAATTTTATTATAGTTTTAAATATAACTATTAATATTTCCTGATCAGGCTGTGATTTGGAGGCCATAAGACCCACATATGAATGAATATGTTAATCCCTAAGTGCCACTATTCCACCCTCCACATCCATGAAGCACATGGAGCGGTGGGTATTCACATGCAAGGATTTAACGCCAACCTTGAAGGCTGCAGAGACATAAGTGTGGGTGTGATTACCAAAGTTTTCTTTGGTATGTTGGTAAGTTACCTATTATTGAAATATGTTTCCTTTGACTCTGGTCCGCACTGAATGGTAGCTTGGAGAAGACATTGTGGGTGAGTCTTCATTAGCTACTGGTTACATCTCGACTTGTTAAAGTTATGGTTCATGGGTATGTTTATAGTCCCTTTATTTGTGATCCTATGGTTCGTTATATCTTTCTGTTGGCTCTCGAGATGAACGATTCTATTGCAACTTTGTTGTTGAGGAGGGTGGAAAGTATGGATTTCTCTATGGAGGATACATAATTTGAAGTGGTTTCTTTTGTATCTTGTCTTCCTATGTTTGTGGTGTTTGGAATTTTATTGTCGTGCATGGGATTATACTGGGTTTGGTCCTCACATCGCTCCTGGTTATTTTATTTCCTAAATCGTCACTCGATGGGCTTATTTTTGTGTATGGTTGTCAATGGTTTTGAGTTTGAACATCCAAGGTTCTGGCATATGGACATTCCAGCCCAGAATTCCATCTTCTGACTCCCCAAGAGGAATTGGATGCATGTTGGGTTTAATTGTTTTTTTCTTTCTAGCAATCCGTCTCTAACAATTGATTGAATTAGGGTCTGGTCTAGTTTCTTCCCTCTCATATGTTTACATTGGCAGGTCCCTGGCACTATCGCGACCCTTGGAGGCTTCATTTTTCTAGGTTTGAGCTCTCTTTGGGGTTTTTTCTGGGGTATTTGTTTTCAATTCAATTTCAATGTGGGTATCTTATTATCATGGCTCGAACCGCCTCCATCATGGGCAAGGTTTCCAAGAGTTCGCGAGGTTGAGGGAAAAGTTCGAAGGAATCCCTTGTGGCTAGCCAACACAGCTCCTCTAGGGGCAAAGACCGGGGTCAAAATTTAGTTTCCGGTATTATTAATTAAGCGAAAATAGTGTATCACGAGGGCACCTTGGCCTAGGTTTGTTAGTTGATCGAGGAATGGGAAGAGGAGCTTAACCAAAAAGAAGGGATTCTGGATATTGACTTGGATGACTAACAAAATTTAGTGCCTGATCTTGGTCACTCCCGAGAAAAATCATGTTAGTTCAAAAAAATGCTTCACTTATATTGGTTTATGAAGAACCTCCTGGCCAAATCCTTAGAGCATATTTCATCTGTCGTGGCTATTGCCACTCATGAATTTTTGGATTATAGCAACAAATTTCAAAAAATTCGGTCTCAACTTCATAAGAAAAATGGGTTGCCTCAACCATATTGAGTACTGCATCCCATGTATCCCTTAAACTGAGCTCCTTGACTCTAGTGCGAAGGACCCTCCTCATTTCATTTCTGCTGGTGATAATTATCTTGGTGTCAATCCCTTTGGCTTACCTTTTATTGTATGCAAAAGTATTATAATTTTCAATATATCTATAGTTATATTTACAGTTATTTAGACTCTAGGAATTATAAGAATAATCATACTTACATGGTGTGGATGATTATACATATCACATTTTTCTTTTAGATGGTTTATCATGTCGTTAGGTGGCCAACACATCTGGTTTCCCTATGGGCAGGTTGAGGTCACCTACCCATATGGATATGGATGTAACTTGTCCTTTTTGAAGTTAATGAAAAAGGAAGGTCCTACAAAGCTTACAATATATATATATATATATATAAGTGTTAATATATTAGAAATAATTTATGTAATAATTAATATTATATAAATATACAAAATAATGTACATAAACGTCTTTCAAAATAATCACATCATTAAAATTTGGTCAGTGTTTCGAATCAACTAATGTGGTTCATCCTCAGGACAAGGTGAATAAGTTAATTGGTATTCATGAATAAATAGTATGGATGCATCATTTCTGAGATATAGTCGTTCATAGTACCTGTTAGAGAATTAGGTAATTAGTTATTAAGTTATTAAAAATAAAATTAATTAATTAAATTTCATTAATTAATAGGAAAGAATTTTTAAATTTTATTTATAAACTAGAATCAAAATATCATTTTTTATCAATAACATATATTTTCAAGAATATTAAACTATTGGTTATTTGAAAAATAAATAATCTAACTAAAAAATAAGGGTAAGAAGGATATAATATAAAGGAAGAAAGCATAAAATTAAAATAAAATTAACGAAAGGCTATGGGATAATTTTAGAATAATAAGAAAATAAGAAATAGAAAAATAAAAGGGAAAAAGATACCAGATGAAAACTTAGAGCCAAAATGCAATAAGAATCCAAGCGGGATGGGAGGGAATCACATAGAGAGAGATGGAGTCCAACTCTTTCTCAATTTCCAACCATCATCTTTGTTGAGATTCCTAGTGTGTGTCTCAATCTCAATAGCCTCTCTAATTTTCCTATGGTGGAAATTATCAACCTTAGAAATGACCCTAGGGTCCTCAAAACAAACATGGTAACAAGATTTTTCCACATGTTTTTCTAGAGCATAAGTGTGGGAACGATTGTGCCTAATGTCGGAAACATGCTCTTAGATTCTTTACTTAATGGATCAACTTGTTTCTCCAATATAGGGAACACCACAAGAAAAAGGAACCAGGTATACACCTTTCTTGTCTGTAGGGTTGACATGGTCCTTAACAGAACCAAGAGAATTTATAATGGTACAAAGAGGTTTGAATGAGGAGGAGACATTATTTCTCCTAAGGACATGGGAAATCTTGTCTTTGGTCCCTTGGACGAATGGGAAGTTAACCTTACAAGGGATGATGGTTCCATTTCTTACCAAGTGTTTCATAAGAAAACTCACATGGAAGAATATCTTCATGTTGGTTCCTGTCATTTTCCTGCCCAGAAATTTGGTGTTCTTTGTGCTCTTGCTACCCGGGCTCTGAGAATGTCCGATGAAAACCACCCGTAGTCAGAGAAATCCAATATTCTTGATGTCTTTGAAAATAATGGGTATAGTAGAGCCTAGGGCCTTAAAGGCTTCCAAAAATCCTATAAAGGGTTAAGTGGAAAAAATCTCGTATGAACCCTATCTCTAAGGTTAAATTGTCTCTATATCACTATTTTTTGTCTCTTTTTAAGTGATTTCTTGAATTAGTGAGATAATGTAGCTCATCTGGATTCCAAAATCCTTGAGTAACCCATTTTCTGAAGAGTCCTCTTCTATTTTTAATTCTGCTATTTGGTCCTCCATAGCCTTGTCAACGTCGTTCCTTATAAAGAATCATACATCCTTGATAAGTATCTATTTTCTTGCTTTTATTCTTCCATATACTTCAGATATAAATGAATGGAACATGAGATAATCTTCATGACATTTTCCAAATTCCAAGATTTTCCATTGCACTTCTCATGTGTATAAGGGAAAATGGATTCCATACATTCAACATTATGACTTTTTAGGGGTTGTTGTAAGGTTGGAAGCTTCTCTTCACCATGTCTCTTTCTTTTGTATCCTTGATTTTGATACAAACAATTGTTACCGACCCCTTCAAAGGTAAATTTAGTGTTATTTAAGAAATGAGAACTATGAACATTCATCATTATTGCTCAAGATAAATCATGTCCTTGGAAATAATTTGGAAATTTAAAAAGATCACATATTTTAAAAAATTTCATTATTAATTTAATTTTTATATATTAAGAAATAATCGTGATGAATTATAAAACAGTTATAACATAAATAATATATAACAAAAAAAACCGTTTATTTTTGGAATAATAAAATAGTTGTAACAAAAATAATAGAGAACGAGAAAAACTATGAATATATGGGCATATGAAAATTTAGATACATTTTATTAAGTGAAATTTTAAAAGAATAATGGTTATAAACATTTAAAAATAATTTTATTAAATAATTAGTTTAGGTCGAGAGTTAAGATTGATTTAGGCCATCTTAGTTCCCCTATAAAGAAACTACATTCCACATGACTACCATGGGTCAATACCATGGGTGGTATTTATAGTTTATTATTTTATTTGGAGAGCATAGTAGCACAAAAATGTAATATTTAAATATATAAATAGTTATCTTCCTTTTTTTATATTGTTTTTTATCCATGTAATATAAATTAATTGGTTTTTGTAGATAAAAAACATATATAAAAATATTTACTTGATTTAATGGCCTAAAACATTTCAATCGTCTAACATTTGATCCAATGGCTCAAACATGGACACAGTGGCAGCTAGGAGAGTTGTTTTCAAATAGTGACGCCTTACGATGTAAAAATTCATTTACAAACTAAAATCTCCAAAAACTTATTGTAACTAACCCTTTAATCTCGAAATATTATGAAACAATTCTGTATATTTAGATATGAACTACAGTTTAAGAATTAAGAAAAATAAAACAACACGGATATAAGAGGTTAAATGTTATTTGAAATTTTGTTTTAGATATTATATACAACTTGTTCACGTATTTCTAAATTATTTGCAAGAGGTAAAATAAAATAAAATTCATGCATTAATGTTATGAAGAAAGATAAATTCTTTCCTTCACCGTTTTTATTTACATGCACCATTTGAAAAAGCGATTTTTAAAACACAGTCACTTTTGTTTGAAAATAGTATTTCTAACAATGCACGTGAGCAATGATGCTTTAATTTATAGCACCAAGATCCAAATGGGATTTTCATGCTGGCCTACAGGAATTGAGATTGGTCTGTTTTGTATTGGATTGGATTGACACTAGATTTATTTGGATTAATATCATTATATTTTTTCGGTGTTTTAATTTATGGCACCAAGATAAATGGGATTTTCATGCTGGCCGAGAGGAATTGAGATTGGTCTGTATTGGATTGGATTGATACTGATTTATTTGGATTACTATCACTGTATTTTTTCGGTGTTTTAATTTATAGCACCAAGATCCAAATGGGATTTTCATGCTGGCCTAGAGGAATTGAGATTGGTCTGTTTTGTATTGGATTGGATTGATATTAGATTTATTTGGATTACTATCATTATATTTTTTTGTATTTCTGGTGTTTATATATAGTTAGAGAGATTTTAATTTTAAATTTCTTGACAAATAATATTTAATTTTCATAAATTTTGATAGCTGACTTCTATGATCCATAATCATGTATAAAAATATTTTTTGGTTGTAAATATATATGAAAAATGAAAAAATTAAATAAAATTCATTTAAACTAATGAGTGTGGTTTATTTTTACCAAATTCTAACATTACATTAAATAGATAAAAAGAGAGATTGACTAGTTTGATTATTTTTTTATTTTATTTTTAAGTTAATTTCTATTATTATTGATTTATTATTTATCATCTCTTATTTTTAGCCAAATAATAAATTTTATTTGCAGTATTTTTTAATGTGGTAAATAGTATAAAACACTGCCATAAGGTTTAATATTTGGTTAAAATAAGACATAATGAATAATAAATGAATAATAATAATATAAACTAACTTAAAAAATAAAAATAGTCAAACTAATAGAGTAATATTGAATAATATAATTTATAAATTGATAAAAAAAATTAATAATTCTTTTCTTTTAGGGAAAACTAGCAATTACATTTCAATCTCTAATTAACTCATTTCCTCATCTATTTAAGGAAATGGGAGAATATGGTCCCTGGGGTCTTGTCCTCTCCTCATCTATTTAATGAGATGGGAGAATATGGTCTATGGGGTCTTGGTTAAATGGTGATTAGGTGAGCTGTTATACTACAAAACTTACAAAAAAAGAAAAAGAAAAAAAGATAGAGTTAATTTTTTCATATTTTTTTCTAATTAAACTACTACAAAAAACATATATACTTTTATTAATAATAATGCATTCTATTAATGATAAATTAGACTTGGTAGTTCCAAACACATAGATTTTATAATTTTCTATATGATTTTCCTAAAAATTTATAAATAATATGATATAGATCACAGAAGTTTACACTCTCAAAAAAATAACAATTATATATAAATATATATATATATACCAAAAAAATATGAGTCTTTAACATATAAGAATGTTGTCTTATTACTTTAATTTTGTAACCTATAATCTTTAATTGAAATCATAGTTTATTAGAATGATTTAGGAATAAATTTATTGATTGTTTTTATAATTTAAAATATAGGTGTGTATTGAATAATATTATAAATAAAAAAATATGTTTATATATTTATGCAGTAAAGTGTTACTATTTAAAAACAACTTTCCTTAATTGTCACTTATATTATTGTGCATTATTGATTTTGATGTTAGACGATTAAAATAATGTTTGTCTTTAGATTAAATACAGTTATTAATGAGTTACAAAGAATAATCGAATAAAGCCGCTAGTCAGCAAATCTTTGATCTATCATCGGTTGTTCTTTGGCTTGATCTTTCACGGTAATTGTTAGTTTTTCTTTCATCGACCTTATTGTTGTTCTTGTTCTTGCATCATTCTTTGAAGAAGATCTGACAGCTTTAGCATGAGTGTCGTCCCACTTCGAATCAGTATAGTACTGCTCAGTCTTGCAATCATTTAGCTTTAGCATCAGTTCCCTCCCACTTCAAAAAAGTATAGTTTCGCTCAGTCTTGCAATCATCCTGGTTCTGCTGCGCACCCATCTTCTTGATAGCCTCTTGAAGGGCTTCATAGAAGTCATCAGCGTCAAGATACTAGGGTTTCACGGCGTACGACAACAGCTTGCGAAACTTACTGACCAACTTCTCTTTCTTTGCCGTCATAGGGGTACATTTTAATACAAAAATTTTAATATGAGGATAATGTGTGATCTCTTTTAAAATAAAAATAAAATATTATTTAAAAATAAATAAATAATGTAATAAAATAAAAAACTATATTCACTTAGTTTGTTGCTGATAATTACAATTTAATAAGGAGATGTAATAAAAATATTTCTCTATAAATGCAATATTTCATTGTCAATAAGAAGTAGCATTATTTTATTTCAACTTCACCCAAATTTCACATTATTTTGATTACCAATTAGTTTTGAATATGTGACCTTTTAAGAGGAGACATATTCTCTTAACCATTAAGTCCACTCAAATTCTATAAGTCCATATCCAACAAAAATATTCAAAATATCCATAAAAATGAAAGGTTTTCAAATACAAATTTTTTTCAAATTTTACATCTTAAAAGAAACTTTTATATCAAAAAGCTTAATACTCTAAGTAATTTGTAAATTCATGATTAAAATAAATATACAATTATTATGATTCAAAAATATATTGCTTACCGTTATACTCTAAAAATATATATAATTAAATACATCAAAATTTTATAATTTAATAAAAGTTTTATAAAATTATTCAAAATTACATGAGAGTAAACGAGCAGTAAAACTCGAGACAACTGAGTAAAGTTCGAGAAACAAGTACCTTTTAGCCATGTCAAACCAACCACGTTAAAATATATGTTGTATACTTATCCATTTACAAAGTAATATTTTTGACCTCAAGAAAGTATCTTATTATTAGGAAATATTGTGACTTCATCAAATACCTTGGGTTTGGTTGGTTGTCTTGCGATGACATCGGTTGGGTTGAAATTTAGAGGTACAATAAGAAATCTGGAGCTCTGCGATGAAAAAGCAAGGTACAATTCAAATAATGCACCGTCCTTCGAACTGAAAGTTTCTCTGCGATGTGAAGTGCAAATGATGCTTTCAATATTAAAGTATTCTTAAATAGATAAATGGATGAAGACGATAGAAAGGAAGAATTTGTCATAGAGTTTTATGAAAATATCATATGACTGAAGATATTCGCATGGGAACCTTGCTCTGTGATAATGAGGGATTTGGATTTGGAAAATATGCTTAATTTGCTTTGCCGTAGTTACCTCATCAAATAAAATGCTGTTACCTCATCAAATTCCTTGCTTGATCAGTTTGGTCACTTGATGACATTGGTTCTGTCTTGTGAGTGTGATTTTATAGTTAACGTAAGAATTCCCGAGCTCTACCATGCAAAAAGCAAGGTGCCGTTCGAAGAAAGCATCGTCCTTCTGAACCGAAAGTTTCTCCGTGATGTGAAATGCAAAAGATGCTTCAGCATCAAATACTCTTACGTGGATAAAATGGATGAACACGATAGAAAGGAAGGATTCGCCTAATAATTTTATAAATTATTCTGACAATATTCGCATGAGAACCTGGCTCTGTGATGATGAGTGAATTGAATTGTTCACTTATTCATTGATGCATTTGGTTTATCAGAAGGTCTGAGAATGAATCACAGCTTCCTACCCGATGAGAAAAATAGACCGTGTGGCCGTTGGTTTGGTCATCAAGAAAATATGCTTGATTTGCTTTGCCTTAGTGATTCTCCCCTTTTTGTCAATTCAACCAAAAAAATTTATAAGGTATGGTATCTGGTAATTTTTTTTGTAAGTGGGGCTAATATTGTGCACGAGTGTTAAAAACTGAATCTATTAACTATTAATTAAATGACTCTCTAGGTGAAATATTTAGAGAGTGTACAAACACTCCATACAAGTACTCACTATTGAGTCGATGAGCCTCAAACATATAGGCTTTCACACAAACGGGATGGTTTCAACCACTCCCTAGATATTATGATTTGAGATCTAATCTTAGAGTCTCAATCCTATCCTCATCATAACAAACATCTAAGTCTAACTTTCTCCATTACTTCCAACACTCCCCCTTAATGGAGAAAAAGTACTGAAAAATGACATACGTCTGCTCGTTTCAGTCTCAACTAGGCTTACATAAAAACATAAAAAAACTTGGTAATAGAGTTTTTCATTTTGGTTTTTTTTCTTCCGATTCCATGTTTGTTCATACTTAGGCAAGGCCTCATCTTTACTTTTCTCGCCATGACGTAGTGATATATCTTCGCCTCATTTCTTCCCCAGTGATGGAAAGCTTGAACTCTTATTCTCACCCTTCTCAAAATTATGGCACGCTGGATAGGAGAATTTTTACTCTCACTATTTTGGGTGTCAACCATCTAAACGTCAGTAATATTGTCTTCATCAATCAAGGATGCAATTTTTGTGTTGGCCTCATAAAGACATGGTGTTTCAAGCCATGCTTCAAGCAACTTCAATTTCTCTTCAAACTTTGTTGCTTTTTCCTTGTTTTTGTTGCTAATGTCTTCACACAAATATTCATGAGATCATCATAATTTAAATTCTCTCCAACTTTCTCTACTCCTGCCATGTCTTTGCAATCAGCTTCATGTGGCTCATTCAACTCATGTTCAACAATGCGTTCCGCTTTACTTCCTTCCTCAAGAATGACTACTAGGTCTTCTTGATATTCAACTATATGTTCCTCTTTACATGCTTCCTGAGAAACAACTCGTGAGTCTTCAATCTCACGCTATTGCAGAACATATAGTATCTCTCGGTAATCATGGTCATTAATAAAACCACCAAGCCTCATGAAGAAAATATCATTAGGATAAAATATGTCTAAAAGTGTAGCCATATTGGAAAAGTCCAGCTTTGTCTTGCTTCCAAATTTCTTTCTGACTCCACTCGGTCCTCTAACAAGCTCCAACAACCTCGTTACCACGTATGCGGGAAAATTCTCCCTTTGATAGCTCTTCAACTATAGAACCTTGTAGACTGTGGCTTCTATGCCACACGACCAAATCTAAAGCAAAAAGCTAATGCAACCTCACTCGAGTGCACCCTTCAATGATAGTTGCTCCTTGAACACAATCAGCCACCAAACTTGGCCTTTACAATGCCATTAAATAGTTCTCCAAGCTTGGCCTTCACAGCCTCCACGCAGGCTCAACACACAAACGTCAACACTGTGGGTCAACTTCCACATGTCAGCGTTCCTCCTTCTGCACGTTGAGGAGACCTCGATCTCGTGCACAGATATGGACGAATCTTCTAGGTCACGCAGGCAGCAACACTAGATCATAAAGGACGCAGCAAATCAGTAAATCACCTGAGGCACTCAGATCTTCATAAATTGATCTGCCTCTCCGATCAAATTTTAATTGATGTGTTGTGACTTCATGGATCTACAGTGTTCCTCCTCTCTGATCCAAGTGTCAGCGAGATCTTCCAATGTAGCTCAACACTTTCCAGATGCAATCAATCAATTCTTCAGTAGGAAAATCTCACTCGAGCTCTTCTTCTGTCCATCCACCAAACCTTCAACGACCCATGCCTTCACACTCACCACACGAGCTGGTCCAATCGAGGATCCTTCCCTACATGTTGATTGGTATTCCTATGAGGCCAACACCAACGCGATTCCACGAGCATCCACGATCTACGCAATGGAACAAGCGTCAATAAGTGCCTCGCGCCCCTGCTGACTAAAAGACAGTCAGGGTCGGCATGGTTGTTGCAGGGAAGAAGGGAAACTCTTCCCTGCCTCCACTTCACACGATAAAAAAAATAGGGAATTCCAATCTCTGAAGGAAGAAAAAAAAGGATTCACAAAATTTTAATTCCTATAATGCCAAGATACGTAATGATCTCTCGTCTCTTGATTTGATGGTGCACATACAGGCCTCTGATCCTGATTACAAATCCTTTCCAATTACAACTCTCAGCAGTGCTTCTCTCAAGGCTGATCAAAAAAACTTTCCCAACTTCCACTTGAAGCTCCGATACCATGTTAAAAATTGAATCTATTAACTATTAACTAAACAATTCTCTAGGTGAGATACCTTGAGAGTGTACAAACACTCCATACAAGCATTGACTATTAAGTCAGATGAGCCTCAAACCTCTAGGCTTTCACACTAACGGGACGTTTTCAACGACTCCCTAGATATTAGGATTTGAGATCTAATCTTAGAGTCTCAATCCTATCATCATCATAACAAACATCTAAGTCTAGCTTTCTCCATTACTTCCAACAACTAGGCACCAAATATGCAATGTAAATATTTTTTTTTGGGTTTTGTTGTCTTTATTCTTTGAATTTATTTTTCCAACACTAATGGAAGCTATGGTATCTTAGGAGATTAATTAACCTGTAAGGGCACCTTGAATTTTGGCTTGTTTGTGTTTTTATGCTTAAGCCCCTGTAGCCATCTGCCTATAACAGTAAAACAAATAACATAGATAATTTTTATGCAAGCAGTTTCAAGGCTCAGAAATAAACTAGTTAGAAAATGAAACCGCCAGGGATAGAAGATGTTGATAAGAAAGAATAAAACTTTGAATTCACAGAGAATAATATAAAGTACGACTCTAATTCTTCAAATCGACAAAGAATAGAATATGATTTTCAGATGTAAAATTTTCTATAAAAGGGCTTTTTTCAATCATCTGCGAACAACATATATCTTTCAGACTAGTGAAGGCTAATTATGTGATTAGCTTGTGAGGGTGTGTGATTTCGTTAGACATGGGAGGGAAGATGTAGCACTACAAAGGTTATTGTGGTGAGAAAAAAATGATGAGGAATAAATTTGATTTGTGTTATGATCAGTCCACAGATCTTCGAGTAGTCGATGTCATTGATAAGCTGAAGAAATCTCAGTTAGCTAATGGCAGATACTGCCAGCAAGGACATAACAGTAATTCCTATGAAAGTGTGGAGATCTGTATGAAGAGAACTCAGCAAATTCCTGGGCATGATCAAAATGGAGGCAACAAATACCATCAAATAGAAAGTGGTAGCAACGTGAAGCTGGAGTACGATCAGGAGGACGAAATGTTGTTCGTGTGTAGAATGATCTCCCATGAGACGCTGAGGTATGAGAAGTGGATAAATGAGCTTCCAAACAAAAATGAATTCATGGTGAATATATTGCAGGAGATGAAGAAATGAGGAGTTCAAAATATTTATGATGAAGAAACCCTCATTAAAATATTTTTTGAAGAGAAGGCCCAAATTGTTGGTAATAGTAGTAGAAATCTACATGGATCCAATCAGAGTTTAGTCATTTCCAAGGATAAGGTCAGTTGTAGCAGCCAACAGAGCAGTGTGCATGCAGCTTCTGAGTATCATGTTGCGGCCTCCAGTACTGCAGTTATTAATAGTGTGGATCGACTAAGCGATACAAAGTTGAGTTTCATGAAGGATATGATGCCTTGTGAAGAGATTAAAGGGTTCACCATTAATGAAGATTTCATGTTCGAAATCATGAGTGAGATAAAAAAATAGGGGATCAAAAACCTCTACAACAAGGAATCGTTCATTATATATTTTTTTCTGAAAATATGTCGAAGACGCAGGGGTTTAACAACGACAACAGTTTATCCATCACCAATGTTAGCAATGGCTATGGCGGCTTCGATGGATATAATGATCAACTGGTGGCTTGTGCGAAATTCAGCAGTTGCGAGGTCAGTTTCGTGAAGAGAATGATGGTCTCTGAGAAGATAAATTAGACAATAGAGCTCACTTCCCATAAACATAGAGAGGCCTTCTTGTACAACATCATCTGCTAGATGAAGAGGGAGAGAATTAACAACGTCTGCAGTGAATAATGTTTTATCAAGAGAATTCATGAAGAGATCAAAAGAATTTATCAACAAGAGAGGCATAAACAGATGCAGATAAATAATGGTGGTGGTTATCATATCATCCGTGAGGAAATCATTACCACATATGATGACAATGATTATCAGAGGGTGGGTGGATATCATGGAGGCGATGGTTATGGTAGCGCTAGAAAGATGATTCGAGATGATGCTAGTGAGTGCTACGAGGATGATTTAGAGGGACAGGGCATGCAACAGAAGAAGATTGTGATGGGTCAGCACAAATATCACCACTATGGAGGAGGAGGAGGCTATGCCTATGGAAATTATTGCTAGTAAGACATATACTGACTGGAAGTGTATTCTCCTTTTGCATAAATTGTTAAATAATAAACATGTGATTTCTATATGTCATTCATTGAATTGAATTACATTTATACTTCAGAAATTATTTCATAAATTAGTTATCACTAACTACTAACTTCCTAACTTCCTAACTACCTAATTGAATAGGACCCTTAGGATTCCCGTAGAATTACAAAATTTCCCCCCTTAATTCGAAGGGACATCTGACATACCAAGTAAAGATGTAAATTTTTCGAACTTTTCACGCCATAATGCTTTGGTAAAAATATCTACAATTTTTCCAGGAGTTATACAATGGGTCAGATGACTTGTTTTGGCCTCTACATGATGTCAAATCAAATAATATTTGGCGTTGATATGTTTGGTTTGATCATGAAAATTTGGATTCTTGGCCAACTGAATTGCAGAAGAGTTGTCGACAAATAGAGTATTTGAAGCTCTTTGTTTCTCCTGCAAATCTTCGAGTTTTTTTTTAAGCCAAATGATTTCCTTAGTGGCTTGAGCTGCTGCAACATATTTGGCTTTGGTGGTAGAATCAGCAGGAACAGATTTCTTGCATGATTTCCAACTGATGGTTGCTGATCCAAGATTCATCAAATATCTAGAAGTTGAGACTCCATTTTCTTTACCTCCATCAAAATCTGAATCTAAATAACCATCAAGATGGAAGTCTAAAACTTTGGAATATTTGATGTTCTAAGTTTGAGTTCTTTTTAAATACTTCAAAACTCTTTTTGTTGCTACCTAATGCCCCTCACAAGGATGATGCATAAACCTGGAAAGTATTTCGACAACAAAGGTTATATCAGGACGAGTAATAGACAAATAACTAAAGCTTTCAACAAGTTGCTTGTACTTTGTTGGATCTTCAAATGACTTTCCTTCTTCGGAAGTGAGTTTCAAATTATGCTCCATTGGAGTAGAAAAAGTATTACATTCTGTTATACTATATCTATTCAATAATTTATCAACATATTTATTTTGAGAGATGAAAATATGTTGTGGTTTTTTATCAACTTCAATTCCAAGATAATAATGAAGTAAACCTAAATCTTTCATATTAAAAATCTTTTTCAATTCCTTCTTTATAGATAATATGTATTCATCATTATTTCGTGTGATCATCAAATCATCAACGTATACAACTAGATATACGACTAATCTTCCAACTTTCTTAAAGAAAAGGGTTGTATCATCTAGGTCAAAATGTTTATAGTTTAAATTTAGAAGATGTTTAGTTAGCTTCTCATACCATGCTCGTGGCGCTTGTTTCAAGCCACACAAAGACTTCATTAGTTTTCAAACCTTTTTTTCTTTCCCTTTAACAGAAAAATCTTCTGGTTAAAAGATGTAAACATATTCTTTCAAATCTCCATTTAAAAAGGCAGTTTTGACATCCATATGATGATTTTTTTCATTCTTTCTAAGCTACAATAGAAAACAAAGATCTAATATTGCCCCATTTAGTTTTAGGAGAAAAAGTCTCTGTATAGTCGATACTCTCTTTTTGTGCATATCCCTTCACTACAAGTCTTGCTTTGTACCTGTCTAGCGAACCATCAACTTTAAACTTAGTTTTATAAATCCATTTGCAACCAATAGGTTTGATGCCAGTAGGAGGATCCACCAACCTCCATGTTCCATTTTTTATGAGAGCATCATATTCCTTTTGCGTTTCATCTTTCAACTATTCATAAATAACAACTTCTTCAAAGCAAGTAGGTTCACAATCCACAGAAAAATTAAATTCACAAAGAGAATAGCTATCTAAGGAACTTCAAGCCTTAAACTCATCATATTTCTTTGGAAATGTTCGAATACGAGTTGACCTTTGCAAAGGTTGTGTACAAATTTGTTCAGGAAGTTTCTCATCTTCTTCATCTGGCTCAGTTCTTGCCATTTCTGTCATTGTTTCTCTAGAAACACTTACATCAACTAATTCCTCATCAGCGACAATGAAATTATCATCATCAACCAATTTCTCATAATTGAGAGAAGAAAACTCCACATACTTATATAATATAGGAATTCCCCTTTCAGGATGGGAAAACATATTATCGGATTCATAATGAAACTTTTGAGGCACAAATGTTTCTATCTGATTAAATTGGCTATCAACAGTGAGAGAATCTTTATCATTGTCAAGAAAAGTGACATCTCTTAAAAAAATAAACATTTTTTTTCGCTTCATCATATAATCGGTATGCCTTAGAAGTCATGGAATGCCCTAAAAATATGCATTTTCTACTTCGTTCACTCAGCTTATTCCTCTGGTGTTTAGGAATCAAAGCATAACATTGAGAACCGAAAATTCAGAAATTTTTAATAGCAGGAAGACGACTATACCACATTTCATATGGAGTTCTGTTGTTAATGACAGAGGAAGGGCACTAATTTCTAATGTATGCCACACAGAGCACAGCTTATCCCCAAAACATTAATTTTACATTCTTAAAAAACATTATTGACCTTACCATATTAAGCAATGTTCAGTTCATTCTTTCAGCAACACCGTTTTGTTGTAGATTATATGGTATTGTGGTCCAGCGTTTGTTGCCATCCTCTTACAAATATGTTTCAAAAGAATGTGAAGTATATTCTCCTCCATTATCAGTGCTTATAGTACCAATAGTAAGTTTTACTTCATTTGTTATCAAGAGATGAAATTTCTTAAACACATCAAAAACTTGTGATTTTTCTTTAAGTAGATAAACCTAGCACATCCCCAAATAATCATTAATAAAAGTGAGTATGTATTTATTTCCATTTGCAGATGGTATAGGCATTGGACCACATAAGTGAGAGTGTATGAGACTTAATTTTTTTGTAGCTCTAGACTTAGAATTTTGAAAAGACTATTTGTGATGCTTACCCAATATACAAGCATTAGATGGGGTAAATTTTCTGGAAACTATTGGAAGTCTCTTAATCCCCTATTGTTTCATAATTCGAATACTTTCGTAAGTAAAATGACCGAAGCGTGCATGCCATAATAAATAAGGCGATAGAGTATCATTTTTCTGAACAAAATAAGTTGTGTTCTGTTAGCCACCTATAATATTTTGTTATACCAAAAGGTGGCTAAGATCTTTTTTTTTTTTTTTTTTAGCCTCCAAGGAACAAATTTTATAACTGAAAATTTGTTGGCTCTTGAAGTCTCTTTAAGGCCTCATGACTCTGTCCAAAATCCTCATTTGCTGTCCCTTCTTATACTCAGAAAATTCTGCTGACTCTAACTGAAAGACTGCTGAAAGAGCGCCATTTCTCCTCTTCTCAAAACCTTTCATCTACTCCCATTTTTTCTCCATCAAAACTACCTTGTTTTCATAAGTCCTCTTCTTTCCATTTATGAAATTTTCCCCTTTCATAGTTAAAAGATCACTTTTTAACTATTTTGGAACCCCCAAATCCATTAAAATCCTTGAAAATTCTCATAA
Source organism: Pinus albicaulis (assembly GCA_034641835.2). Classification (NCBI taxonomy): domain Eukaryota; kingdom Viridiplantae; phylum Streptophyta; class Pinopsida; order Pinales; family Pinaceae; genus Pinus; species Pinus albicaulis. The sequence goes on along the minus strand of CM076584.1, from coordinate 1,444,320,288 downwards.
AAAATCAAAGTTTCATTGCTATAGACCTAAGCCCCTTGAGCTAAGCCATAAACCACTTCCCCACCATACGCTTTGGGTCTGGAACCACTTGCTGATACGATAAGGTGCTAATCGCATCGGAAAGAATCAAAGACACAAGTCTTTGCCATACTCCAAAAAGTTCCAATTGCGATTAGCCTTGCTGCTTAAGACCCCGATCATATTATTTTCATATAACCCTGAGCCCGCCCTCGGTGCTTAAACCTTGTGAATATTTCATTTCCGACCCATTTTTCCTTTGAAAATTACAAAAACGCTCTTTTTCCAAAGTTTGATTTAATAAGCCAAAGTCACATGTTAAATTTAAAATGGTTAGATCAAAAAGACCGATCGCGCAATCGCAATCGGGGAAATTTCAATGGGTTGATCGGAAAGACCAGGCCCGCAGTTCCGATTGCGATTGGCCCTTGTCTTCATATACTCCCGGGCATATTACATTCCATGAAAACCACCGGCCCCGCAATCGGGCGCCTTTTCCTTTACTTATATATTTTCCGCCTGATCCATTATAAACTTATGTTTATTGCAAAACTTTGGTTTTCATATGTTTAAAGGTTTTTTCACCGGTACGTAGGTCAAAGCAATCCTGACCGTTGATCTAGTTCTTCGATCCAACGGTCCGCGCACAATCGCATCGCAAATTTTTCTCATTGCGCAATCGCATGCCCATCTCTGCGACCTCCGATTGCCGACCCCCGATTAAATCCCGACCGTCGATCTTGTTCTCAGATCAACGGCCTGCGCTCAATCGCAAGTTCCCTCCGATCGCAATCGCAAACCTTCCCGTCTCACTCCCGATTGCGATCCGCCGATTCCATCGCAGCCGTCCATCTGTTTCGTGATCCGACGGCCATCGCACACCCGCTCCAATCGCAATCGGAACTTTCGATCGCACCATCCTTCTGCATATTGCGATTTCGATCCCCCGATTACATCCTGTCCGTTCATTTCCCGCTGATCCAACGGTCATCGCTTCATCGCACTGGTCGCCCGATCGCTGATCACAAGCCCTTTTCATCATCCTCCGATTAAATCTGGGACGTCCATCTCCCTGATGATCGGACGGACAGCGCTCAATCGCAAAGTTTCAATCGCAGTGTTTTAATCGCATGCGTTTTGTTCCTCCCCTCCAATTGTGATCCTCCGATTAGATCTGGACCGTCCACGTGTCCAGATCGGACGGTCCAAAACCACCCTTTTCATATATCCGAAGGCCCCGCAGTCGGGCGCCTTTCCTCTTTGTATATATATTCTTCCGCCTGATCCATAAAAACCTTTGTTTATTTCAAAAAGTTCGGGTTTTATATAAAATACAAAGGTTTCTCCCCGATTCCATTCTCCACCGTTGATCTAGTCCTTTGATCCAACGGCCTGCGCTCAATCGCATCGCAAACTTTCAATCGCAAGCGTTGCTGCGCCCCGATTTCATCTCGATTCGATCCACCACCAATTGCTTTCGCGATCCACGCCATCGTATCACCTCTTGGATCCCTTCGATTCATTCCATGCCGCCGACCGTCCGACGCCGCCTCAATCACAGATGCTCAACGCAAGGTTTCAATCAGATGTTGTTGGTGTGACCTCCCGATTGCGATCCTCCGACAATCTCGGGCCATCCATTTCCCCGCCATCCAACGGTCCTTATTCCCTCCAATCGCAAGTCTTGCCCCATTCAAAACCCGCCTGATTCGCTTCCCACTGCCGTATCTCGATTGCAGACTAACGCCGCCGCTTAATCGCATCGCTGCGTTTCAATCACATCCCCTTTTCTGCCACAATCCCGACCGTTGATCTTGTTCTCAGATCGACGGCTTGCGCTCAATCGCAAGTTCCCTCCGATCGCAATCGCAAACCTTCCCGTCTCCCTCCCGATTGCGATCCGCCGATTCCATCACAGCCGTCCATCTGTTTTGTGATCCGACGACCGTCGCACACCCGCTCCAATCGCAATCGAAACTTTCGATCGCACCATCCTTCTGCGTATTGCGATTGCGATTCCCCGATTACATCCCGTCCGTTCATCTCCCGCTGATCCAACAGCCATCGCACACCCTTGCGATCCCTCCGATTCGTTTCCCACCGTTGATCTGATCTGCAGATCAACGGCCAGCGCTCAATCGCATGCTGTTGTGTGACCCCCTCGATTGCGATCCTCCGATTAAATCTGGGCCATCCATTTCCCGCCTATCCAACAGTCCTTATTCCCTCCGATCGCAAGTCTTGCCCCATTTCAAAACCCGCCGATTCGTTTCCCACCGTTGATCTGATCTGCAGATCAACGGCCAGTGCTTAATCGCATCGCTGCGTTTCAATCGCATCCCCTTTTCTGCCACCCCCGATTGAGATCCTCCGATTAGATCTGGACCGTCCACATGTCCAGATCGGACGGTCCAAAACCACCCTGCCTTATTTTCTTCTCCCCGCTCTCATTTTTCTGATTTGCGCCGATCTCCACCGTTAGATATTTTTATCCGACGGCTACGCTCCTCCCCCGCCATCTGAAGCAGTTTAAACCTATTTCCGCAGGATTTCTTAACTGTTTTTGTGTTTTGCAGGTGTTTTAATAATTTTCCATTATAGATTGAAGGAGAGCCGAGGGTTGGGAAAGACGTTTCCTGTGCCTTCGGGCTTTCTAAAAAGAACCGTTCACGGGCTCTGTATCAAATAATTTATCGATGTTTCATGAGCATCGATAACCTAAAGAGCCCTGCGCAGCCCTGCACATCGACAAGACACTCTTTTAATTCAAACACAGTTAAAGAGTATCAGTTTTGAAGACAGAGCACAACAGATGAATATTGAAGACAGTTTTTATGGGGATTACGACTAAGACAGTTATCAAAAGCCTAATCCCCAATCTAAAACATAGTTTAAAGGAAAACCTAAAGTGTTTTATCAGACAGAAAGCCTCCACCGCCACATCTGAGGAAAATTGATTTCTCAGCTACTACAAAGAGCCACCTGTCACCTCAAACCATTCAGAAGAGAGGCCGAAGTTATTGCTCGAAGAAATATCTGCCTCCAGCATTGCCGAGAAGTTATTTCTCCAAGGAAACCAATGCATAAATATCTGCAGAGTTACTCCAAAACATACACAGAGCCTCAAAGTCAAACAAAGCTTCCACCGAGCTT